>CM076572.1:407639058-407962798 GCA_034641835.2 Pinus albicaulis
ACATCATTCATCTTCTTTTCCATTTCTCTTTTAATATTTTCTTTAAATCCTAATAAATCCATATTTTTCAACATGCTATCATCTATTTCATTAACTTTCATCTTTAATTGAGATATAAGCTAAATTTCAAATCTTCACTTTCTTCATGATTCAAGGATGAGCACTCAATATATTTAATTGGTGTAGTAGCTTTTTTTAGAGGCATGCTGCAACATAATAATAGTACTCCTATTTATTACAACTTTTAGTCACCAAAGAAAAAAGGATCTTCTAATCAACCATTAGGTGACCGGTAAGTTGTGTACCTTAATTTGGAGAATCTTAGAATGCATGAAGTTTTATTGAAATATATTTGATATTTGAGGCCTACTTGACCTAAAAATTTGTTTTGTAATACTTTGATATGTATTTTCTGCAATTACATAGGTGTGAACTGATTTGATGTGCCAACTGAAATTTATGGTAACTTTCCCAAAACTTGTTGATTTTTTAGGCCTCTTCCCATGAGAAAACTTGTATAGTGTGACATGTGTCCAATTATTCAAACATAATTATGAAACTTTTACCTGAGGTGCTTATTTATGTATCCTGAAATCCCTAAATATTTCATACTCTGAAAATTCCTAGACATAAAGATATAGTAAAAATACTAATCTAACCTATTTAACATTTATTTCAACACTATTAAAAAACCTAATTCCATAGTATAACTCCAAAAATTGAACCATATATTCCCTTATATTTCTCATTAATATGTTCCATGTTTCACTTTCTAAAGCCTCATAGAAAAACAAATATTGCAAAAATTTCGAATTAACCAGTTTGAAATTGATTTTAGGAGCATTCAGGTATTTGGAATCCATTAGAAAATATATTCAAAATTATAGTGAACCGTGATCTAAAATTGAACCATATTTTCAACACGTTGTGACCTCATTGTGATCCATGTTTCACAACCTGAAACCTTACAAAAAATTTTAAAAAATAAACAAATATATATATGTGTGTGTGTGTGTGTGTGTGTGTGTGTGTGTGTGTGTGTGTGTGTGTGTGTGTGTGTGTGTGTGTGTGTGTGTGTGTGTTTATAGCAAAAATTCCAAACTGACATGTTTGACACTTATTTTAGGAGCATTCAAAAACCCTAATGTCCTTGGAACATATCTCCAAAAATATAGCTCACCAAGATATAAAATTTGAACCAAATATTGCTTGATATTTCTTCTCACTAATTTCCAAGTTACATTGTCTGAAACCTCCCCAAAAAAAGGTTTCTGCAAAATTGTCACAATGACATATTTGAAGTAGAAAAATGCTAGGATCATGAGCTCTAATACCAAATGTTATGATACTATGCCTTAGAAATGATAAGAAACCAATAATTATAGTCACTTTCAAGGGGGAAACCTCCTTTTACAAAGAATACAATGTACAATGCAATATTTTATTATTTTAAGAGTATGTTGACTTAATTATTATTATTTTGTGTGTGTGTGTGTGTAGGAGACAAATGTTAGAATTACAATAAATGGGACCATGAGGGGTTTTAGCCTACATAACGATATAATAGTAGAAATATAATCACCCAATATTTAGGTCTTAGTAAATGGTTTTATGGTTAACATGGGGCTTATACAGGGATTAACAACCAAGTTTATTGCAACCGCTATCCGGGAAAATTACAGTATTTCCTTTAATAATTCCATCCTCTATTACAACAATCTACTCGTACAATAGTTTTCATATCTGTGAACGTAATTGAAGGGTGAAAACCTCATTTATGTTTATAATTATGAACTATTATATCTTCTTTAAGAGTTGGAGGACAATATAACTATAACATTATTTAGTGTAGAAGCATGAGGACTATCAATGGGAACCTTGTGGAGGAAGTAAGAATTTATTTTGTCTTGTATATGATTTGAGATGGAGTTGCATTTATATTTTAATCTCAGAAACCTTTTCCATTGAGCTGATCCACAATATTTTCTGAAGTGAGAATTCAAGATCAATGTTCATGCCATAGGAGAGAGATATAATTTTGAAGTAAATATTTTATGGTAATACATGGAGTCATGAAATTGATAGATCAAACTCTCTCTCTCTCTCTCTCTCTCTCTCTCTATTGCCCCATCTCTGCCCTCTCTAATTCTATATTTTCCTCCCTCCCTCTCTCCTTATCTTCCTTGCTCCCTAACTACGACCTCCCATCTTCTCCTACTACCTCTCTTTATATACCCTTCCCTTTCTCCCTAAATCCCTCCTTCACAGCAACCCCCTTTCAAATTTCTCTCTCTCTCACCCCACCTCTTCTCTCTCCTTCTTTCTCTACTTCTCTCTCCTTCCTTCTCTACTTATCTCTCATCCCTTCCTCAATTTGTATATCTTTTCCCCCATGATTTAGTCTCTATCTCCGTGGCTCTCTTTCCCTATATGTATTTATTTTCCCCTCTCGATCTCTCTCTTCTTCCATATCTCTCTCTCTCCCTCTCTGCCTATTTATCTCCTGCCTAGGTCTGTCTCTATCTTGCTCACTCTCTCTCCCTCTCTACCTCTTTATCTCCTACCTAGATCTGTCTCTATCTCGCTCACTCTCTCCCCCTCTATGACATGTGTGGTTGTCTCTCTCTCTCCTCTTGCCCCCTCTCTCCCTGTATCTCTTTCTTCTTCCCACTCTCTTTACCCTCTATCTCTATATCTATCTCCCTCACACTTTTCTTCTCTCTCTCACCTTCACTCTCTCTCTTCTCACACACACTCTCATCCCCACTCTTCCCCCATATTCCCCCTCTAACTTTGTCTCTATATCCTTCACTCTCTCATTCTCTCTCTCCCCTCTTACTACCCCCCTCTCTCATTCTCTCCCCCCCTCCATCCCCTTTCCTTTATTTCTCTATCCTTCCCTCACTCCCTCAATCCCTAATTTATAGAAAACCCTCTCTCTCCTCCCCATTTCCCCCCCTCACTCACCAACTTATTCTTCCCAACCCTCTCTCTCTCTCTCTCTCTCTCTCTCTCTCTCTCTCTCTCTCTTCGTTTCCCCTAACCCCACCTCAAGTATTTCCCATGTGTTAAAGTCACTACTTGTAGGTACACTCATGTGTTCCTACTGCTATGAACGCACAAAATTTTTTAGTACTAGGAATGTGCACATGTTTTTAGTGTTAGGAATATGTACATGATTTTTTGAATTTACATTAATTTTCTTACTGGAAGCTTATGTGCACAATGAGTTAGTTGCTTCAAATATATATTTAGAATCAAAGAATCGTTGATTTGGATTTCAAATACATGAAAATATCAATTTTTGAAAAAAATTATATATGTCTCTATCATTGACATTATTTTTTTGTTATAAAAAAACTACACATATAAAATGGATTGTGTAAATTTTGTAGATACACTTTCTTTATTTTTGAATATTTAATATATCCCTGAATGGATTAATAGTGTGTATGAATTTTTCCTTAACTATTATCATGAAACAACCTTGCACATAAAATATATAGCATGTTACCTTATATAAAATTAAAACTTGAAGTTTTTCTTAAAAAATTGCAAGCAAGTTTATGTCTTCTGGGCAATGGATCAAGTTGTAAAAGCACATAAACTTATTGTTTTTTAACTCATTTTGCAGAAATAAAATAGAGAAAAATTAACCATAAACAACAATTTGATAACGGAGTTCACCCCTCTTGGCCTATGTCTTTGAATCCAACTTGCAATGTTGGGCTTCTTCAATTATATGCTCAAATATGAATTACATCAGTTTACAGTGTTCAAATTCAAAAAATAATGATGTCAATGGATTCAAAATTCTCAAAAAGCACTATCTAGGCTCTCTTGAGCTCAAAAAAGTTGAGAAATGAGCAAGATATGCCTCCTTGAAAAAAAATTTGTTAAATGTTTTGAAAATTTGCAATTCTAGCTAATCATCCTATGAATTCTGCCTTTCCGCAAACCACTGAGCGACAATTTTCCTGGTGTCGACAGGATTCCTACCGAAATTTGTGCAATTTTCCACTTCTTAAAAATCACCAATAACCCTTAGCGTCAGAGCAGGGTCACATTAAATTCCATACAGCCAGGGGCCAGGGCTAACCACTCGCATCCGTCGGTTTAGCCCTCTGGCCTGGTCAGTATGGTCACATGGACATTAATATGGCCAAGGGATGGGACTAAACACCCACTCCCACCGTTGTAATTCCTCCCTATTTGCGGGTGGTCACTCATGTTCCAATAACCAGGGGCCAGGGCGTATATGCCCACCCCCTCCATTGCCTCCATCGCGTGGTCACATTCATCGAATATGACTTGGGGCTACGGCCAAGCACCTCGCCTCCTTCCCCAAACATGCCAAAAACTTCAATTTAAATAAGCTGGAGTTCCATAGTATTTAATAACTATTATTATGGCTTGATCGTACATGATGGCATTATTCTATAGGAGGCCTAAGGGTTGAACCCCTTTGTGGCCCTTGGGCCAGTTATAAATTTTTTTTTCCAACCACCGAGGGCCACGTGGCACCTCACTATTGGCCCACTTCACACCAAATGTAACCAATAAATCGCGCCACTAGCCTCAGTACATAGTTTCCACGTGTTGAGCCAGGATTGGTCCTCCTATCTACCATATTCATAGTGAACATGATGACATCATCATGATGTTACCTATACGGTCTTCCCAGTCAGCAGGCCAGTCAACCTTGTTGTCTGAATTTTTAGCTATTTGGCCAAAACTTCGAAACATCATAAATTTTTCATACGACATTAGTTTAAGTAGATTCACGTGGTGTTAGATTCAGGACGATAAGCACTACTATCTAGAACTAGTTTTGAGTGATTTAGATCACTTTCAATTTTGAGCATTTTCTTGTTCCTGTGGATCATTCCTCCCCATTGGAATATTTTGGACCACCAAGAGGCTATTTTCAGTTAGCAAGTAGGTGAGAGTACAACTCCCTCACCTTTCCAATATCAATCCACCTGACCTTAATTGGATTAGTTCCTTTAACCTCCACACGAAGTTACTCCACATTCCCTCTATGTGAAGTCCTTATCCTCTTGTCAAGGATGGTATCTTGCTGCAATTTTTCTAAGTATTCAAGAGAGAAATATTTTTTGGTTGGAATATGAACATTATCTCCCTTATATTGAATCATAGGAGACTCATATAATCTCAAGTTTTCCACATTTAAAACAACATAAATTTTCAATTCTGATGGAAAATCTAATTAGAAATCATCATTACCAATCTTCTCTAAGATTTTAAAATGACTATATCTGATTGGATTGAGATTTTTAACTTCGCCTTGAAGTATTTCCTTACTGATATATAGTCAAACTTGATATCCCAACTGAAATTTGTGGTCAACATGGTGCTTATCATGTCTCGCCTTACACTTGTCTTGAATCTTCTCCAACTGTTCTTGTACCATCGGATGAAACAACTAAATATGTTTAATGAAGTGCTTGGCCTTATGTATATCATTGTGTCCATCCACCGCAACCTCTTTCCCAAACATAAAATCTAAGGGATATTTTGGTAAATATCCCAAACATGCTTCGAATGGAGATATCTGAGTCAAAGAATGCTTGGCTTTGTTGTAGGCATGCTGGATGTAATGTAAGTGTTCATCCCAAAGCTTAGGATGCTTGCTGTAGTATTCATGAAGGAGATGTACTATTGTTCTATTTAGTACTTCTGTTTGTTCATCAATTTATGTATGAAATGTTGTGCTCTTCTTCAACTTGGTGTCCATGAGTTCCCATAAACTTCACCAAAATTTCCCAACAAACCAAGAATCTCGATCATAAATAATAGAAGTAACCCAAAGTGTACCAATACATTTTGGAAGAACGTATTTGTGTTTTTTTCAGGCGTAACATGTTTCTTACATGGAATCAACACACACATTTTTCAGAAATGATCCACAAAAACATAAATATAATCATGACCTTTCTTTGACATTGGTAGTCCTCCTACATTAAAATCCATGGAAATAATTTCCCAACGATGAGAATTAATTGGACGTGGAGTATGCAATCCCAAATTTGTATTGCTAGGATGTAATATCCCAAAATCGGGACAGCTCAACAAGCCTGCTGAAATAACGCTCTCCTGAGAATTATGTGCATAGAAATGAGTTTAAAGCTCCTGGATCCCTTATATCAGCTCATCTAATATCTAAATCCAAAAGGATAGAAAAAAAAAATAAGACTAGGTGGGCTAAACAGATCTCCCGCAAACTAGTCTAGCTGAAAATCACCCAAAGAGAGGGGTTGCAGCTATATGCAAAGGATTGATTCATAAATAACGCAGAACCACTGAAGCACATTAGGAGGCTAATATGGAGGTTCAGAAATCAGTATTATAACAGAAAATCATATTTACATTACAACCCATGCATTGTACAAGAGAAAGAATGAGACTGTACATCAAAAAATCCTCAGAAATGAGGTGCTACAACCGTAGGAAAAGACTACATAACCATGACAGTGTTATTTTTAGTGGCTGGAGCAGCAGTTTATTAATCTTTAGATATAGAGAAGATCTGTACATAAAAATTTAGATCTAATACAGATCTGTGTACAAGAAATGCTGATCTATACATTCCCCTTGGGGTTTTGTGCAAAACATGAAGCACAGAGAGTAGATCTAAGATCTAAGCTTGCAGATTTGCAGAATGATTCAGAAATTTCTGAATAATATAATGGTACAGCAGATCAGATCTGAAACTAACATGGATTGGATGGCCAATCCATGGATCACCACAGTGAGAGGAAGAATCCCAACACCGGATATCTCTCCTCCAAAAGATAGACAAAACACCCTGCAGCTGTAGATCTGCAAATAACTCTATCCAGGGAGAGAAACAGTGTTGTAAGCTTAGAGAATGCCTTGGCCTGATGCCAATGTCTGAATCTGAAGCACAATCAACTAATGAAATCTTCCAGGAGGTTAAAAGACACACTCACTGAGAAGAGCCACAAGTATAAGCTAGATCTGAGCAGATCTAGTGTCTTCCACTGCTGCAACTCACAAGGACAGCTCAACTCTCAACAGGAGTAGCGTTGTAGGTGTAAGGTGAGCTTGGCCTAAAAGCCTGATGTGGAAAAGATAGCACAAGTCTCCTCCAAGAGCTGCTCAAGGAAGGAGGTGGGATTCCTGAATAGGAAGTCCCAACAAGGGATGTCTGAGCAGACAATACCTTCATAAAATGATAATCTTCAACAACCCTCTCTTGTTGATCTCCTCCCCCTTTTATAAGATTGGAGTCTTGGCAAACCCTAAACCACTTCATTGGTTTAGCCCTTTTTCACATTTAGAATCTCCTTCTAGAATTGTGTTGTCCCTCAAGGAGGTTCAATGTATCTAGACTACGCTGTTGACTTGGTCAAAGGTGACCCATTCTTGTGATTTAGACCCATTCACACCTGCAAGATTTAATTTATATAGCCCAGATATGTCTCTGTTCACATAGGCATTGATTTATTCTTAGTTTTCAAGAGTTTTACATGTCCTCCTTTACAATTTATTCATTAATCATGAAATGCAAAAATAAACAAGGAAAAATTAATATTCCTATTAGTTGTAGCTAATTTAGGAATATTACAGTCTCCCCCTCCCAAATGTTGCTTGTCCTCAAGCAACTACAAGGGTGCTACAAAATCTCCCCTTCTTCTCTTGTGGCCTCTTCACCCAATAGTCTCCACCATTGCTTTGAATCTTCTACAATAGTTCTGTCCTCCAATGGTCCTTCCTCCATGTGCAAGTTGGCCCTTGGTGAGTAAACCCAATGGCTATCATCATGAAATAATGGAAGGTTGGTATGGAAACCTTATTGTTGATCCATGGCCTCCTCAAGATAGAAGTGATGACAATCATGGGGATTTTCATGATTCATGAAAGTCTCCCATCTCCATGCTATCATCCAAATGAAGTGGATCACCTCCCAGCTTGGTAATCCATAGAAAAACTCCCTCCCAACACATATGAGAGGCATGTTCCCAACAATCATATGGCTCACTCTACAAAGAGACAAGTGATCTATCATAGTGACCATACAAAATCTCATGCTCCCATTGAAGCATGCAATGTAAAGAGAAAGGGGAAATCCTTTCCCTAAGGACACATCCAACAAGTGTGCCTCCCCTCCAACCATGCCCCCAACAAATATAAGGGCATCTTCAAATTGTGGTATCATGATTAGAATCATGCTAGCTTCCATGTATGATAAATGAGAAGTAAGATGTTCCCTCATGTGCAACCAGCGTAGTTTTATCCTTAACTGCCACAGAGTAGGATATGACAAGTGCCTTCCCCAACACTTGTTTGCTGCCTCATCCCTTCTGAATGCTTGGATAAAATGCATCATAGTTGGTCTAAAGTAATCACACCATGAAGAATATAATAGCTTCCCAAGATCCTTCAAGGAATGGCCTGCATCAACATAGTTCATGGCCTTGAGTGGCCCAGGAAACCCATCATAAATAGTGCCCCATCTTGGCACAATGTCCTGCAAATGAGTGTTAGAAAAATATAAGCACATAGGAGATACATTATAATGCTCAGAAAGATAAGCCTCTCTATATACTTGCTTTACATTAGTGGGGTAACTCATGGATGAGTTCCCTCTCACACTCAATGAGTAAGGGGATGTGAATGATCGCTCTTCCCAAGAGCTATGTTCCTCCTCCTCTACCAAGTAATCCATGCACATCTTCATATGAGAGTGCACCTCTTCCTTGAAACCTTCCCATATGAAA
This sequence comes from Pinus albicaulis, assembly GCA_034641835.2. Lineage (NCBI taxonomy): Eukaryota > Viridiplantae > Streptophyta > Pinopsida > Pinales > Pinaceae > Pinus > Pinus albicaulis. Next base: position 407,647,824 of record CM076572.1, read on the forward strand.
CCACCCAAGAGAGTATGATATGCTCTAATGAAACCAATGGGTTTGGAAAGCAAGATCTCATAGGTGGCATCTAGTGGTCTCTCCTTGAGCTTGGAGACACTAACCAAAAGAATAAGATTATAGAAATAGATAACTCCATCAACCAACCTGAACCTTTCATCCTTTACTTCCCCATCAAGAACCCCCCATGTGAAAAGGTCCTTGGAGTATTCCATCATGAGTTGGGAATCCCAATAAGGATCCAAGCTCTCTAAGAATGACAGTGTTGTAGAGGTCTGAAATGCAGCCCCTGTCTTCTCATGGCTCCCATCTTTGACATCCTTGATATCAAAATCACATGTGGGAGCATAATAATATCCTCTTTGCTGCCCCATTTGCAGTTGATCTTGCTCAAGCCAAGATTGAAGCATATGGAAATTAACTTCCCCTCGGAAAGTCCTTGTCTTCCAAAACTTCCTCATTTTGGCCCAAGTATACAAGAGGGTTATCATCCCCTTGCCTTGTTCAGAAATCTTCTTTGTGAATGAAAATATCATGGGCTGCCCCAAAAATACGGATTTGCCACATGTCCTCATGCTCATGCCACCATAGATCTCTGATTTCTCCTCTCTTAGCGCAGATATCTGCGTGGGAGTTAGAAATTCCCCTTTCAGGAAATTGCTCATCTCTCTTCTGAATTCATGAGAGATTCTCTGCGATGTGCTGGCTTCTCCCAATGCTCCCTCCTTAGTAAAGTATGCATATGCTACCCATAGTTGAGAGAACACTTTAGATTTCCTCCTATCAAGAGGTGCTCCTGGTAAAGTACCTCCTTGCAAAGAGGTGTCAAGGCATAGAGTAGAATGTGGATGTAGGTAAACAGATTTTCCCCTACCTTTAGTGCATAGGTCCTCTTGCCTTCTTTGTGCTTCCAAGCTTTGAAATAGAGAAGGGTTCATGTTCTTCATCTTGTGATGCCCTTCCTCCTCTTTTCCTTCTTCTATCTCCAAGATCTCATCATTTGACAATGATGGTACATGATGCTCATGTGTGAGACCTTGTGAAACTCCTTGCAAGAGTGAAAGAGTTTCTTCTCTTGGAGAAAGTGCTCCAACTTCATCTTCATGAGGTACTTGAGGTGCCCTTGTTGTGACTACGTTATCATCTCCTGTATTTTTCTCAATAACTGAAATTGTCTCATCATCAACAAGAGACCTTAAATCTTGGTCATATATTGAAGGATAAACCTTCATGCTTTCCTCTTGAGAAGAGGACCCTTCATCCGATGGAGATCTTGCCCTTGGAAATGCATCAAACAAACTTACACCTTCTTCCATGGTTTTCAGAAATGGAGTTGGATTCATAGACCCTTCCAACTCATGCAAAAGGTGTTTCTGATGTGGTTTGATAGTGTCAACAGAAGATGTTACACGTGAAGCTCCATCAAACCTCTCTATCAATCTTACAATAAACCTTGCAAAAGTAGGTGTATTTGCATTCTTCAAGGAAAAGGACTCAAACAACCACCAAGCATATGCTTTACCTTCAAAATGCAGCGATGCTACTTTGATGGCTTCAATCTCTGAAACTTGATGTTGTTGCATGAAGTTGTCTAGCTCCTCCACCCAAACCCTAACTGGACATTTAGGTGATCCATCAAAGGTAGATAGATAGAATCTACCCATACCATGCTGCTCCTTCTTTATGCCTTGGCTCTCCTTGATCTTGAAAAACCCTTGGAATTTCAAGTTATCTTTGAACTCCTTAGATTTATCTTCATACTCCTGCAAATACTCTCTAAGAGTCTCCTTCTCGGGTACACCTCCTTTCTTCCTCTTCATGAAGAAATCCTAAACAGAACGCTGAAGCTTTGGTGATATGGCTAAGTGCACATATCCATGAGATAAGGATTTATAATTTTCCTCATGTATAGATCTTGTAGATCTGATCGGAAGATCTTCCTGCTCTTGAAACTTCCTAGGAGTTTCACTGCTTCTTCTCTCTTCTTCTTGTTCAACCTCCTTGGAGAGGTTCTTACAGGATCTGAAAAGTGATGAGAGTAAACTCATCTTATTAATCATTCTGAACTTTTTGTACAACACTTTGGCTTGAGGCCACAAGCTGAGCCAAATATCTTGCTTTGATACCACTGTAATATCCCAAAATCGGGACAGCTCAGCAAGCCTATTGAAATAACGCTCTCCTGAGAATTATGTGCATAGAAATGAGTTTTCAGCTCTTGGATCCCTTATATCAGCTCATCTAAGATATAAATCCAAAAGGAGAGAAAAAACAAATCAGACTATGTGGGTTAAACAGATCTCCCACAAACTAGTCTAGCTGAAAATCACCCAAAGAGAGGGGTTGCAGCTATATGCAAAGGATTGCTTCAGAAATAACGTAGATCCACTGAAGCACATTAGGAGGCTGATATGGAGGTTCATAAATCAGTATTATAACAGAAAATCAGATTTACATTACAGCCCATGCATTGTACAAGAGAAATAATGAGACTATACAGCAAAAAATCCTCAGAAATGAGGTGCTACAACCATAGGAAAAGACTGCATAACCATGACAGCATTATTTTTAGTGGCTGAAGCAGCATTTTATTAATATTCAAATCTAGATCAGATCTGTACATAAAAATTTAGACCTAATACAGATCTGTGTACAAGAAATGATGATCTATACATTCCCCTTGGGGTTTTGTGCAAAACATGAAGCACAAAGAGTAGATCTGATATCTAAGCTTGCAGATCTTCAGAATGATTCAAAATTTTCTGAATAATACAATGGTATAGTAGATCAGATCTGAAAATAACATGGATTGGATGGCTAATCCATGGATCATAACAGTGAGAGGAAGAATCCCAACACCGGAGATCTCTCCTCCAAAATATAGACAAAACACCCTGCAGCTGTAGATCTGCAAATAACATTGTCTAGGGAGAGAAACAATGCTGTAAGCTTAGAGAATGCCTTGGCCTGATGCCAATGTCTAGATCTGAAGCACAATCAACTAATGAACTCTTCCAGGAGGTTAAAGGACACACTCATTGAGAAGAGCCACTAGTATAAGCTAGATCTAAGCAGATATAGTGTCTTCCACTACTACAACTCACAAGTATAGCTCAACTCTCAATAGGAGAAACGTTGTAGGTGTAAGGTGAGCTTGGCCTAAAAGCCTGATGTGGAAAGGATAGTACAAGTCTCCTCCAAGAGATGCTCAAGGAAGGAGGTGGGATTCCTGAACATGAAGTCCCAACAAGGGTTGTTTGAGCAGACAATACCTTCAGAAAATGATAGTCTTAAACAACCCTCTCTTGTTGATCTCCTCCTCCTTTTATAAGATTGGAGTCTTGGGAAAACCCTAAACCACTTCATTGGTTTAGCCCTTTTCACATTTAGAATCTCCTTTTAGAACTGCGATGTCCCTCAAGGAGGTTGAATGCATCTAGACTGTGATGTTGACTTGGTCAAAGGTGACCCATTCTTGTGATTTAGACCCATTCACACCTGCAAGATTTAATTTACATAGCCCAGATATGTCTCTGTTCACATAGGCATTGATTTATTCTTAGTTTTCAAGAGTTTTACATGTCCTCCTTTACAATTTATTCATCAATCATGAAATGCAAAAATAAACAAGGAAAAATTAATATTCCTATTAACTGCAGCTAATTTAGGAATATTACATAGGATTTGTAGTAGCACACATGGAACATCATCTTACATATATTGAAACACTTTCATTCATATGAGGCCAATAAAAACACCTCTGTAATTGTGAAACTATTTTTTCTACTCCAACGTCGCCAACAATAAGAGAAGTATGAGCTTCCCTTATGATGTTGACTCTTTCACCCTGTGGAACACATAACTTTCCAAGATGATACAACCATTCATCATGAACATGATAATCCAACTCTTCAACATGATTTCCTTGACACAAACTTGCATAAGCATCTTTGAAAAATTCATCTTTAGCATATTTTTCAAAATAACTCTCATGCATGATTGAATTACGCTTAAGAATGATGGATTCACTTAGAACAATAGGCCTTGATAACATATACAAAAATTTGGTGCATATACCTTCCTTGTACCTCATTACCAAATGAAATTTTTGTAGCAATTCCATCCATTTAAATTGTCTAGCTTGTTGTAGCTTGGTTTGTGATTGTAAATATTGTAAAGGTTGATGGTCCGTATGAATAATATTTTCCTTACCCATAAAATAATTCTTCCATTTCTTCACGCTTTGTACCAAAGCATACAATTCTTTATCATAAGTTTGATAGTTCATTATTGTATTGGTAAATGTTTCAAAATGAAAACAAATAGGCTTACCATGTTGCATCAAAACTTCTCGAATGGCATAATCACTTCCACCGGTTTGAATCTCAAATGGATGCTTAAGATCTGAAAGTGTAAGAACTGTTGTTGTACTAATTTTCTCTTTCAATGTATCAAAGGATTGTTGCTGCTTGCCTCCCAACTGAGACTCATTTCACACTTGTCAAACCATGTAGTGGGGTTGCAATAGATGAGAAGTTAGAAATAAAATTTCTCCGATATTGGGTTACTCCCAAAACGATCCTAACCTATGTTACATTATTTGGCTTACGCCAATTCCCAATGACCTCAACTTTTCAGGGATCAATCTTAAATTCACCCCCTCCTACAATATGACCCAAATAAAATAAAGAGGTTTTTCCAAATTCACACTTACACATATTCAAATATAATTTCTCTTTCTTTAAGACATCTAAAACTTGTTTAACATGCTTGACATGCTCTTCTCGAGTCTTACTGAAAATAAGAATATCATATAAATATACTATGACAAAATCATCAAGGAATGGTCTCAACACATCATTCATAAATCTCATGAATGTTGCGGGTGCATTACAAAGCCCAAATGATATAACTAACCATTCAAAGAAAACTTGTTTTTTTTCTTGAAAGGAGCCTACAAATATCACCTTTTGAAATCTTGATCTGATAATAACCACTTCTCAATTCCAACATAGTGAAACAAACAAGATCCTTTAATTTGTCTATCAAATCATCAATACGAGGAGGAGGATAGTGATTCTTTACTGTGATTTTGTTTAAAGCTCTAAAATCCACACACATGCACCATGTACCATCCTTCTTTGGAACCAAGACGATAGGATACCCACAAGGAGATATACTTGATTTAATTACCCCTTTGTCAAGGAGCTCTTGAATTTGCTTCTTTATCTCTGCATTCTCCAAAACTGACATTTTTTACATGCCAATTTTTGGAAGAGGTGCATCTACTGTAATTGAATCTCATGTTGTATTCCCCTTTTAGGAGGCAACCCTTCATGTTCCTGAAACATCTTATCATATGTGTTGACAACTTCAAACAAATCATGCTTTCTTTTTGCATCTCATCCTTATAAATCTTCAGATTCAACAGTGTCTTTGGGTTTGATCATCAACAATACAAAATTCTTACTAGCATTTACAAGCCTTTTCATTTGACTAGCACTTACAAGAGACAAGTTCATCTTCTTGCAATGTGATATAACAATATACTCATTTCCATCTTTAAAAAGAATATATTTTTTCTCATGAGGAAAGAATATGAATTTTCATCCATACAAGTATGGAATCCCTAAAACAATTCCACATATGTCAAATAGTACAACTTCAAGCTCTACCTCATCAATCAAGTTTGTAGTGATGGTGAATTTAAGTTTACATTTTCTTGTCACTTTCAATTTAGCATTGTCACATACCCAACCCAAAGGGTAAGGTTTAGGATGAGGTGTAGTTTCTAAGTTTATTTTCTTGACAATAGCTTTAGAAATAAGTTTAACATGGGATCCACTATCAAACAACGTATCAACTTTGGTATGTTTTGTAATGACCCTAATATGGAAAATCTCAATTCCTTCTTTATCATTTTGAGACTCAATAGGCTTAATAGAAGAAATAGTACTTGAAATACAAGTTTTAAATTTCATTCCCATGGTTGTGATTTTGGTTTCATCACCTGAATCAAATCCTAGATCTTGTTGAGTTGTCGCAACAATATTTTATTTCCCCTTGTTGTTGAACTTATTCGGTCTCATTTATAGATGTAGTTTCCAACAATGGTCTTCATTGTGGACTTCTTTTGAACAATGCTTTCATGTGAGTTTCTCTCCCTCTTTCTTGATTGTAGCATTATTTTTTCCTTTGTCTTTAAACTTCCCCTCTCCTTTGTCTTCGGATTTCGATGGCTTCTTGCTAGTATTTTGAGGAAACGTTTTCCCTCTTGCTTCTAAATGAGTTTCCTGAACACATACTTCATCTATATTGGTGGGGTTAAGAATAAGAATTATATGTTTCAAATAAATGTGTAATTCACCTATATATTTAAGGAGAGTGCTTTGTGAAGACAAGTCTACACCCAAGATTAAAGCTCTTCTTCTAAATTATTCTGTGTAACTTTGAACACTCTGACCTTTAGCTTGTCTAAAATTTTTCCAATCTATAATTTCATTTCGCATGTAAGCTAATGGATAAAATTTCCTTTGTAATGAAGCTACAAAATCATTCCAAGAAGAGATAATTTTACCACTTTTCTTCAAGTCTTCTTGATTTATGACCTCCCACCAGATGAGAGCTGCACTTTCCAAACAAAGAGAAGCAATCTAGATCATGGTCACATCATCCTTAATCCTTTGGATCCTCCAATAGAATCCAATATGACGAACCCAATTATCCAACTTTTCAACATTTACTTCCCCATTGTACATAGGCAAGTCAAACTTGACATCAAGCTTTAACAAAGGATACTTAGCATGTCCTTTTGGAGATCTTGGAGGAGTATGTGAAGGAGATGAAGGAGATCAGGAAGAAGGTGAAGATGGAGCTGAAGGAGAATATGGAGGTAGAGGCTTTCTCCCATCAACACCATTACCTTTTGGTTGATTTGAACTCTCTCCATGCAACCTTGTTGTCCTCTCTTCATATAAACAATTCAACATTTTAGACATGTCATAGAAATTCTTTATGAACACTCTCTCATCCTCAAACATCATATCATGTCCTTCTTCATGTGCGATGACATGTTGAGTTTGAGGAGTTTGTGACCTCCTTGAACCAATTTGAGTATTTTGTTCTTCCAACACTCCTCCTAATTTCAAATTTAACCTTGTAAGCATCATAAAACACTTGCAAACAAATTCAAACCTTCAAAACAACCATGCTCTGATTCCAAACTAATCTGAAATTAAAACTTGAAGGTTTCCTTAAAAAATTGCAAGTAATTTTATCTCTTGTGGGAAATGGATCAAGTTGCAAAACCACATAAATTAGTGTTTTTGAACTCATTTTGTAGAAATAAAACAGAGAAAAATGAACCATAAACAACAACACAAACAACAATTTGATAACAGAGTTCACCCCTCTTGGGCTACGTCTCAAGGTCCAACTTCCAATGTTGGACCTCTTCAATTATGTGCTCAAATCTGAAATTACATCATTTTACAGTGCTCAAATTGAAAAAATAGTGTTTCCATTGGATTCAAAATGTTCAAAAACCCTTGTCTAGGCTCTTCCTGAGCTCAAAAAGGTTGAGAAATGGGAAATATATGCCTCCCTGAAAAAAACTCTACTAACTATTCTACAAATATGTAATTCTAGTTAATCATCTTATGAATTATGCCATTCCACCAACCACCAAGTGACAATTTCACCTAGCGTCAGCGAGATTCCTACTGAAATTTGTGCAATTTGTCACCTATTTAAAAGCGCCAATAACCCTTAGTATTGGATCAGGGTGACATTAAAGGCCATACAACTGGGGATTGAGTCTAACTGCCTGCCCCTGTCAATTCAACCCTCTTCTCCAGTTAGTATGGTCACATGGACATTAATATGGCCTGGAGTCATGGCTAACCACCTACCCCTGATGTTGTAACTCCTCCCTATTCGCTGGTGATCACACATGTTCCAAGAATCAGGGATCAAGGCCTATCCACCTGCCCCCTCCGATGGCTCCTTCTCATGGTCATGTTCACTGCATATGACTTGGAGTGGGGCTAAGTTCCCCTCCCCCTTCCCTCAACACGTCAATAATTTTAATTTAAATATAAGTGGAGATTCATAGTAGTGAAGAACTATTGTTATGGCTTGACGATAAACAGTGGAATTACTCTACAAGAGATCTATGGGTCAAACCCCACCAAGGCTCTTGGGCCTCTTATAAAAAATTTTACCAACCACCAAGGGCCACATGGCGCCCTCTGATTGGGCCACGTGGTGCCTCACCATTGGTCCACTTTGCACCAAATGCAACCAATAAAATCATGCCACCTGGCACATGTCAAGACAGGATTGGTCCTCCTGCCTGTCATACGCCAAGTTAGCATGCTGACGTAAACTATACAGTTTACCCAGTCAGCATCCCAATCACCCTTTTTGTTTTACATTTTAGTTGTTTGTCCAAAACTTCAGAACATCATAACTTTCTCATATGATGTCGGTTTGAGGCAATTCAAGTGGCATTGGATTCAAGAAGAAGAGTACTACGATATGGTACTGGTTTCGAATGATTTCAAGAACTTTAAATTTTGAGCACTTTCTTGATACCTTGGATCATTACCTTGCACGTAAAAGAATTAGCATGTTAATAATATCCACAACTAAGACAACGCGATGACTACTCAAATATATTTTATAACTAACACTTAAAACATAGGAATTTTGAATCAACCAATGTATTCTAGTAAAATAGATGCAAGGAATTAATAAATACATGCACCCGATATAAAATACAACGTAGTCTAAAGAACCCACAAATTATCTCGTAAAATAATGGAAATTATGGAAAGATTATGACAAAATCTAGTAGATTTTTTTTTAAAATTAGGTTACAACTATCAAAATTTAGGATTTTGGGTGCCCCAAGGGTTCGTGATGGTGTTGAATACATTTCCACCATCAAAATTATATTTCAAACACTCCAACATTCTTATTTTTTGAAAAACAATTATCGGATTTTGGCAAGAAATCTATCGTCCACGCGAATTCGTGGTCTTGGTAGACAACGCCCAAAAATACTTTGCCTCTTGTACAAAAAAATATTAACCTCAATAAAATATATATACATAAAATAATATGATATATATTAGGAATATATATATATATATATATATATCCACCTCTTTCCTGGGATCATAAAAACGAATCAGAAAGCAAAGGTAATAAATATAAGAGAGGTAATAAATGATGAAGAAGGTGTTAGGTCTACAATGGAACAATCGTCTCTATGTTACGGTTTGTTAACGACTCTCTCCGGTAATATTTGGCTAAGTTTTGAAATAAAAGTCAACTTCAGGTTTTATTTTATGCCCAAAGCCAATGTTCAAAATTTGTCATCAAGATCCAACATTATTTCCCTTGGTTGATTCTCAATCCGCTTGAAATGGATGTGATGGTTTAGCCCAACATGGATATTACACGATTTTCTCTCTTTATTTGTCACTAATTCCCATTTTTGCTCAATTTTTTCGGTTATGAGGCCTGCAGCCTAGGTTCCTCTCGTCTGCTCTGCTTCATGGGTGTTGGGTTCGACAGTAGTTTTGTTACATAAATGGTAGCCTTCTCCAAAAATCGCACCCAATCGTTATCTTTGGTCTCAGTTGTATTTTCTTAAAGAATAGAACGAACATAATGCCTTCCATATTTTTATTAAGAATGGTAAAGGGAAGACCTCTATCCTTTAAACTAAGAGTTTATACTTTGTCAACTCTCTAAAGTGGAGCATAAAAATTAAATGGGGTATACCTACAAAATACAAAACTCTATTATATGAAGGAAAATTGTACCAGGATTCCTCCCACATTAAATATTATTACATAAAAAATTATACATCAAAAGGAATCCAACCATAGTCCTGAATGTGTGGTTGCGTGGAGGAGCCATGATCCAAGTTACCACATGGAATTGGTTCGGTCTCTTTCAAGGATGCAGTGAAAATGAAGACTTCTATTCCAGTAGATCACATTCAAAACAGTCTTGGACTTTACATTGTCAATCAAATGGAACAAGTACCAACCATGGAAGTTAATCTTCCAAAAATAAATTATCTCTTTCCTGCTCTCAATTCAAAGGTTGTCATTTGTATATTTAGTGTTATATACCCTAAATCTGTAGCATTACACTAGTGAGTTTGTTTCTTCTTGGACACAACCCAATTGTAACATTTATTTGTGCTATAAAGGATTTTCTGTTGTTCAATTTGATATATTGAAATACCTGGAGAATGTTTTGAATGATGGACCATAGTTTTGGGGTAGAATTGGGCTCTTCATTACCTCATGGTTCCCAGAATTTGATGCCAAAAATATGGTGGTCTCTATAATGTCAATTTGGGTGGAACTTCCAAATCTCCCTCTTTATTTCTAGCACCACGAGGTCTTAGAGGACATTGGAAATAATTTGGGTAAATTCAAAAAGATGGACCTAGAGAGAACAAAGAAAGGTCTTTCTACTTTTTTAGAATATGTGTCAAGATAAATCCTAGGAAAGGTCTACTTGACCACATTCAATTGGAACACCAAAACTTTCAATGGGCCCAAATTTTAGATTACGATAACATGACATTCAAATGTTGAACATGCTTCCAAACTGGGAATTTGTAGAATACATGCCCATAGGAAAAAAAAGAAAATCTAAAAAAAAAAGGAGGAAATAACATAAGCCAAAAGGATGGAAGGTTTCAGAGCTACACCTCTCCAAAGAAGAATAAGAAGAAACCATGAAGGCTCCAGCCAAAGAATATGGGGCCATTTAGGATATGAATGGATATCCTCAATCAGAATGGGGCAAATTCAGTAGCAATCTAGAAATCAAAACATCATACAAAAGTGACATACATGGAGGACAGAATGGTGGTCACAAAGTTTGTACATTTTTCAAAAAGCTCAGATTCAGAAAAAGAACATCCTTTAGAGACATATGTGAGCGATATGGCTTTTGTACCAGTCGATCCCAAATATGGGGAATGACAACAGGTCCACGGAAAAAAAGAAAAAAGAAAAGGGAAGATAAGTGATTTCTACATTACTTGATCTGATCCATTGTATTTTTATTTTCCTTTTAGTTTTTGTTTCTCTTCAAACCCATTTAGGCCACCCTTTATTAATGCTTAAAAGCATGCAAAATGTAATTTTGTTTCCTTTCCAAAATAAAGTTACGTTTATTTTCCTTGGAAAAAAATAATGATGAAAAGAAACGACAACTAATGAATTATAGATGGTGATACGCAAGAAAACAACATGACCGTGAGAGTAGTCATGAGTGGGTGGTAGTCTATCCATATATAGTCAAAAATCCATTTTAAAAACGAGATTTAAATATAAAAAAATTGCCAAATTCCTTAAAATAAATAGTCCAAAAAACAATTTTAAACCCAAAAAAGCGTTGTGTTAAAATCAGTGTAATAGGAATATGCAATTTTCATGTGCTATGATAGGAGGACAGACCAAGGCAAATGCAACCAATATTTATTGTGTTATTTACCGATTAATGCAAGAGGATTGTATATGTCCATGGTTGAATTTAAACAAGTACATTATCAAGCGGTAGACATATAAAATCGCATGAATTAATAGGTCAATAGCACCATAAATATTGGTTTCCCAGGGCAATGAATACATTTATAAACAAATATGTGCCCAAATATGTGCACTGATATATGGCTTTCTGAGTCCATTAAGTAAATACTAAATTCTAATCGATACATGAATAGATTTGCACTTGATACAAATGATATTAGAGCCTTTTTTTAACATTATTGGATATATATATATATATATATATATAATTTTAATTTTAATGTTTAATTTGCTGAATAAAAAGAATGTATTCTAATATTTTTTCTGGCCCTATAAGTCTCTATATAAATATTATTAATATATTTTTTAATATAATAAAAAATATTTTAAAAAATTACTACACAATCATTTTCTAATTTTTTACCACTCTTCAAAATAAAATACTATTTCGATACCCACCTCACAAATATGGTACATGTTGTTAGTGCCATGAACGATGGACCACGATGTAGCAAACATTTTGGATAACTACCTCACACATATATTGTATATTGCTAGTCTGGCATTTTTTGTCTGAATGAGGTAAAATAAATTTTAAAAATCAAGTAGTTGGAGTGTTTGAATTGCATTTTTGATAGTGGAAATGGATTCAGCACTATCAAAAACTTTTAGGACACTCAAAATACTGAGGTTTAACAACTGTAAACATGATTCTGATAAATATTTGCCAAAAATTTTCAAAATCTTTGCCGAATTCTGAGTCATTCTATTACTTTTTTAGACTAGGCATCGTAGAAATAGATATCACATTTACCGTTGTGGTTGTTTACGAGAACTAATTATGATGAGAAGATATCACAGTTACCGTTGTGGTTGTTTACAAGAACTAATTATGATGAGAAAATAGGAATTCGTAATTACATCAGATTCTCATCGATTTAGAGCAATGCAGGGAAAATAAATATTCTTATTAGTCCCTGCCCCTTCCGGGCTGAGGGACTATTGTAAATGTTGTTTTTTTCATTTTCATTAGTTTGCATAAAAACCAAGGTAGAAATAAAGTTAATAAACCGAAAGTTTTAAAGTTGTATTTTATAAAGTATTTTTTAAATCTAATAAGAAATTTCCAACTGCTATTCCAGCCACTAAGGAATTTATAGATCTTATTTGGCACTACTGACATTAACCTCACACTAACCTCATGCATGGTTTACACATGGCTTGTCGTTTTTCCTAACTACACCTACCAGTGCACTCTCATTCTGAATGAATGAATGATATTTTAATGTCCACGAAACTAAAAATAGTCTATGGGGCCACCAACTTCCTTGTTTTCTGCTTTCTGCAATTCAATCATTTTCTTACTCAAATTGATGATGAGCTGACCCAACCTTATAACAGTTCCATCACTGAAAAGACAATGCCACAAAATTTATGCTAACATACTACGGTAACTGTCCCTGATGTCTCTGAAAGCATCACATTCCAAAATGAAATGTTTTTTTGATTCCACTACCCCGGAAGTGCAAAAAGTGCATACCCTTTCTTCCCAAGCTTCTTTAGGTATCTTCCACTGTCCCGTTTCACACCAAAGTTGATGTGAGTTAGTTCTTAATTAAGCTATAAGAACCTTTGCCCTCCACGGAATGCTAGCTCCAATGTATTCTTTTTGTTGGAGATCACAAGTGGGGTTGAATTCCTGAACATAATACTTCTTCTTTCTACTCAACTCTTTTCCCTATATACCCTTACGGAACTTCTCCAACACAAAATTCTTTAATTCCTTGCTATTTTTGAGACATGTATTCAAGCAAATATTTCGTTTTTGCATCCATTTTTTGTTTTGTCTCATCCATGATTTCTTTCTTCACTCATACCTTCATTGAAGATAAATTTTGGCCATCTACCTTCTCCCATTCGCTCCATTCTCTTTAGGTACCTTATAAGACGCACCATTGCAATTGCTTCAATGGGCGCTGCCCCTGTTTCACTCAACATTATCTCATAGGAAACCGAAATTTTTATTTTGAACTTGCTCATGATCAAGCGTTTTTGAATTTTTTCAATTTGTTTCCATTTTGAAACAGAGATGCTGCTAGCCCACAATTCACACCCATATAATATCACTGGAAAAACTAGGAGTCCAAAAAGTACTTTGATCGTGTTCCAATTCCATAACTCTACCTCTCTACATCTATTTTGAAGTGCGTATAATTCTTTCCACCCTCCTAAAATTATTTTCTTTCTGCAATCCTCCCAATTAAGCTTGTTGTTGAAATCGATCCCGAGGTAATTGTATTCATTTACTTCTTCAAGAATGTTGTCTTGAAAGAAGAACGTATGCTGGATTTGCTTCCTTTTATTAGAGAAAATCATTATCTTGGTCTTACTGGTATTGACTTGCATCCCCACTACTTTACAAAAATGCTCAAAGGCATATAGGTGCATCTGCAATCCATGGGCCAATTTAGCAACCAGCACAAGATCATCGGCATATAGAAGAAGCTTTATCACAAACTCCCCCAGTCAAACACCCTCCCCACCTTGCAAATTTAACCACTCTTCCAGTTTTTCAATATATAAACCAAACAGGGTAGGGGATAAAGGGAAACCTGCAAGACTCCGATGTCACTTCTAAAACTTTTTGAAATGCATGCTGAAGTTCTAATCTTGACTTTCACCTCTTCATAAAGCCTATGGACAGCAGCTCTATATTGTAAAGGAATTTCAAGTTCTTCCATTCTATGCCACAACTTATCTCTAGGGACCATGTCAAATGCCTTTTTGAAGTCAACAAAGCAGCAAAATATTTCTTCTTTGCTCCCCCAAACCTTTTCAATAATGTGTCTCAGCGTGATACCATGATCTACTGTAGAATGCTTCGGCCTAAAACCTGCTTGCCCTTTTGCCCTCTTTTCTTTTACTTCTGCCCACTTACTGATTCTATTCTCTACCATGCCACTGAAAAGCTTTGCAAACAGTGGATTGATCATAATGGTTCTATAGTTGGAAGGATTATTAATGTCTCTGCTTTTAAAAAGGGGAATTGCTAAACTAGTTGTCCAATCCCTTCGGAACCCTTACTGAATGACATTGTTGAATATTTCCATGATGCGGGGTGCCAAAATGTTCATTCCCCACTTTAGATATTGTGCTTGAAGTTCAACCAAGTCTCTTGCCTTCCCTGCTTTCAACTTTTTAATTCCTGCCTCCACCTCCTGTACTGTGAAAAGCTTTGTAGATGTGTTGATCCTGGGAGGAGGCTCAACCTCTACTTCTCTTTCATAGAGTTCCCTTGCATAATCAAACCACTGATTGGTTGTAATATGATTTTCAATTTTCTTCTTCCTTGGTTGAAGTGCCTACCAAAAAAGTTTTGGGTTATTCTTGCCTAGATATATCAGCTCTTCCCGCCTTGTTTGCATGAACTCATATCTTTTCTTTTTTCAAATCTTCTTATATAACTTTACATTCATCTTCCCCTCTCCTTCCTTTTTCAAAGTTCTCCTTGCCATTTTGCATTCATCATTGAACCATGCATTCACAGGAAAACAATTTGATTCTGATTTCCTATTTTTTGATCTCCAGAGTAGCTATATTGTTGTTGTTTCTGTTGAAATTATTAAAGTCACCTGCCGTGCCTTGGGCAGGAAGAACAAAGAACAAAGTACAGCAGCAGCAGCAGCAGCGCAGAGGAGATTGAGTGCACAACACCGTATAATAAAGAGGAATGGAGAAGAATTAAATTTTGATGGGCCACAGCCAAGTATAGCAGAGGAATTAATTTTTTTATGGGCGAGAAGTTACTTCAGCAGAGAAATGAAGATTTTTGTCTACGGAGGAGAAGTTTCATTTAAAACAGTCAAGTCGGGCGTAAAATCCCTCAACAACTAAAAATGAATGAAATTGATCGAACAGGCGGAAGTCTTTTATGAAAAGGTCGGACAAGTGGTCCCTACCACTTAAGCGCCAAAGCGCAAATCACAGAGCGCAGTTTTCAGTTTTCAGAAGTGAAGTGTCTTGTTGATATGGAAATCTGCGATATGCGATCGTTGCACCATCGCAACATCGCAATATCGCATTTTACCGCAATCACCCTCCGCCCATTGCCAAAGTTTTGTTGAAATTGCGATGTGCGATCGCCGCGCCATCGCAAGATCGCACAATCGCATATCGCAAAGTTGTTCCGCCACACATATATATATGTTATCGCAAATGTTGAAAGTTGCGATGTGCGCCCGTCGCACCATCGCAATATCGCACCGGCGCAAGTTTTTGTTGTTCCGCCGTTCCGCCATATCGCATATCGTAATACTGTAAATTGCGATGGCCGACTACGACGTGGACCCCACTCGTACGTCGCACCATGTTAAAAGTTTTACGTCCGCAAAGGTTTTCCTTTGTATTTTGGTTTATTTATTTGTTTATGTTTTATATGTGTTTCATATCCGCTGCGCCATATAAAGTAAAAAGGCCCGCGCGCATTGAAATGTAATGTATGTTTCGCTTTACACAGCAGTGCGTGAGAAGAAAGAGGAGAAACACAGCAGTGTTGAATTCTTGTAAGACATAGAGTTTTGTTCTGAGTGAACAGAGAGTTGTTCTAGAGCACTGTGTCTGTAGCAGTTGAGTTTATTTTGTGAATCCCTCACTGTTGAGGAAGAAATTTGTAACAGTTTTTTTTTAAGTTCTGTTAATCAAATAGAAGAAAGCATTTTCATGCCATCTCTCTCTGTAAGCGAAATTTCTGTTTAGAGGAGAGCGTCATTCTCTCCTCTTTTTGCTTGGAATTTCCAATAATTCCAACATGGTATCAGAGCTAGTTCAGGCTCTTTGAAGGTTTCAAAGAAGTTGAAGAAGAAGAAGACTTTTTGCAGCGTTTTCTCCAGCAGCGTGAAAAGCTCGACAGAAGTCATAGTCAGGTATTTCTCAAAGATAAAAGTGCAGTTGTTTATTGTTTAAGGAGTTTGTTCTTTCAAGAAGGAAAGACAGTTTATTTAAGCTTAGAGTTCAGTTTTGAAGTAATGGCTGGACCAAGCACTGGTATGAGTCTTGGAAATGTTCAACTTCCACAGTTTAATGGAAAGAACTATGATTATTGGGTCATTACCATGAGAGCCATGTTTGTATCACAAGACTTATGGGAATTAGTAGAAGATGGTTTTACAGAACCAGCTGATGAGCAGGCTTTTAATGCCTTAACTCAAGCAGAGAAGGATGTGTTGAAGAATAATAGGAAGAAAGACTCTAAAGCTCTCTTTTTATTGTATCAAGCTGTAAATGAGAGTGTGTTTTCGAGGATAGCAGCAGCTAAGAAATCCAAGGAGGCATGGGAAACTCTGAAAGTAGCCTATCAAGGTATGGAGAAAGTTAAGACAGCAAAACTTCAGTTGCTGAGAAGAGATTTTGAAACTCTTTGCATGAAAGAGTCAGATAATGTAGACACATTTTTTACACATGTAATTGGGATTGTAAATCAGATAAGATCCCATGGAGAAACTCTTGAAGATAGAAGGATTGTGGAGAAACTTTTGAGATGCTTACCCTCAAAGTTTGATGTAATTGTTACCACCATAGAAGAGACCAAAGATCTCTCACAGTTCACAGTGGATGAACTTCATGCATCACTGATAACTCATGAACAGAGATTGAGCAGAGATGAACACTCATCTCTTGAGCACGCCTTCAAGACCCAAATGCCTTTAGGAAGAGGAAGAGGTCAAGGTAAAGGAAGAGGAAGAGGTAGAAGCTAGAACAGAGGTGGAAGGAACAGCCCTTCACATTCACATGGAAGGAGCAACAGTCAAAGTCAGAGCCACGGCCAATGCAACAGCCAGCAAGGTGGACACCAACACCAACATGATCACGGACAAAGGTATGACAAATCCAATGTCCAATGTCATTATTGCAAGAAATATGGGCACTATGCCAATGAATGTAGAAAGAAGAAAAATGACATGAAAAATAAGCAAAATGCTAACGTAGCAAAAGAGGAAAAGA
Source organism: Pinus albicaulis (assembly GCA_034641835.2). Lineage (NCBI taxonomy): Eukaryota > Viridiplantae > Streptophyta > Pinopsida > Pinales > Pinaceae > Pinus > Pinus albicaulis. The sequence continues at coordinate 407,665,388 of CM076572.1, forward strand.
ACCCAAGTAATGTGTTGTTAGCTTGTAATGTAGCACAGAATAAAGATGATGATGTTTGGTTCTCAGATTCTGGATGTAGTAATCATATGACTGGCAACAAAGCAATGTTTGCCAATCTAGATGAAGAAGTAAAATCTGAAGTCACCACAGGGACTGATACTAAGATCTTTGTCAAAGGAAAAGGTAGAGTTAGTATTCGAGCAAGAAATGGGGAGCAGAAATTTGTTCCTGATGTGTATTATGTTCCAGGTCTGAAATGTAATCTTTTGAGCGTTGGGCAGCTCATAAATAAAGGTTACAGTGTAATTTTTAAATATTATGTGTGCACCATAAAAGATATACCTCCAAGCAAGAAAATCATTGCTGAAATCCAAATGACCAGCAATAGAATGTTTCTGCTCAAGCTCAACATTGACTTGAAAGGAAAAGGAAAGAATGTAGCAGCTGTAACACAAGAAGCCTTCTAGAAGGAAGAGAAAGATGTAAATTGGTTATGGCACTTGAGATTTGGACATCTCAATTTCGGAGGATTAAATTTGCTGCACAGAAAAGGAATGGTAAGAGGATTGCCATTGATTGAGAAGCCTGACAGCCTATGCGAAGGCTGCATCTTGGGAAAACAACACAGAGAAAGTTTTCCTTCAGGGAAAAGCATAAGGGCGAAAGCACCCTTAGAGATAATTCATTCAGATTTGTGTGGGCCGATGCAAACAGCATCAGTTTCGGGCAGCAATTACATGCTGACCTTCATAGATGATTTCACAAGAAAAGTGTGGGTTTATTTTCTGAAATATAAGAGTGAAGTCTTTCAGAAATTTTGCCATTTTAAAGCTCTTGTAGAGAAACAGAGCGGGCAATACATTAAAGTCCTCAGAACTGATAGAGGAGGAGAATATATATCAAAGGAGTTTCTGCGTTTTTGCAGAGAAAATGGCATACACAAGCAGTTTACCACAAGGTACACACCGCAACAGAATGGAGTTGCTGAAAGGAAGAATCGAACCATAATGGAAATGGTGAGAAGTATGCTAAAGGAAAAACACTTGCCGAATGAGTATTGGGCAGAAGCAACAAACTGTGCTGCGTATATTTTGAATAGATTCCCTACAAAAGCTGTGATGAACAAAGTTCCAGAAGAAGCGTGGAGTGGCAGAAAATAGGGAGTCACCCACATGAGAGTTTTTGGATGTGTGGCATATGTACACATTCCAGACAAATTGAGAAAGAAATTGGATAGTAAGGGGGAGAAGTGCATTTTCCTTGGATACTGTGAAGATTCCAAAGGATATAGAGTGTATAACCCATCCACAAAGAAGTTTGTGATAAGCAGAGATGTGCAATTCATTGAAGAGGAAGCGTGGGATGGAAGCATTGAGAAAACAGTAAATGTTAAAAACTGTTTATCTCATGATGAAGAAGAAGGAGATGTGATTGAGATTAATAACCCATCCGTTTCACTACCTCCAGCAATGCAAGGACAGCAAGGGACGCCTCAAGCGGCAGCGAGAACACCCTTGAGAAGAAGCGGGAGTGCATCTCCAAGCACACCACATGGAGTAGAAATGAGTTCTTCATCAAGCACGTCTACACCAAGTGAACGAGGAACAAGGTTCAGAAGCCTTAGAGAAATTTATGAGCAAGGAGAAGCAAATGAAGGTATGAATTCCCTATTTGCTTTGTATTGTCAAGTTGATGATCCTATGCATTTTGAAGATGCTGTTAAAGATAGAAAATGGATAGAAGCTATGGATGATGAAATTAAAGCCATAGAGAAGAACAAAACATGGGAGTTGGTTGATCTCCCAGAAGGTAAAGAAGTCATTGGAGTTAAATGGGTCTATAAGACCAAAAGCAATGCTGAAGGAAAGATTGAGAGACACAAGGCCAGACTTGTTGTCAAGGGATATAAGCAAAAACATGGAATCGATTATGAAGAAACTTTTGCACCAGTTGCAAGAATGGAGACAGTAAGAGCAGTGTTGTCCATAGCAGCACAAAACAAATGGAAAGTATATCAGATGGATGTAAAATCTGCATTTCTAAATGGAGTTTTAATGGAAGAGATATATGTGGAACAACCTCTTGGATATGAGAAGAAAGGCCAAGAGCATAAGGTCTGCAGATTGAAGAAAGCTCTTTATGGGCTGAAGCAAACACCAAGAGCATGGTACAGTAGGATAGACTCCTATCTACTGGAAAATGGATTTGAAAAGTGTGAGGGAGAACCCACCCTCTACATCAAAGAAAAGGATGGTAAGATGCTCATTGTTGTTTTGTATGTTGATGATTTAATTTTTACAAGTAATGATGATTACCTCATTGAGAATTTTAAAATAGTCATGAAAAATGAATTTGAAATGACTGACATGGGTTTATTAAGATACTTCTTGGGAATAGAAGTAGAGCAAGGTGAGAAAGGGATTTTTATCTCTCAAGCAAAGTATGTGAATCAGGTTTTAGAAAGATTTAATATGCAGGAGTGCAAAGCTGCAATTACTCTCACAGTAATGGGATTGAAGTTGAGAAAAGATGACAGCAGCAAGGATTTTGATCCAAGTTTGTATAAAAGCGTAGTTGGCAGCCTCATGTATTTGACTGCAACTAGGCCGGATATTATGTATGATGTTAGCTTAATTTCCAGATTTATGGAGAAGCCAAAAGAAGCACATTAGCAAGCAGCAAAGAGAATTCTGAGGTATGTGAAAGGAACAAAAGGATTTGGTATTTTGTATACAGCTTCAGAAAATTCAGAGTTAGTTGGATACACTGACAGTGATTGGACTGGAAGTGTAGATGATCGGAAGAGCACTTCCGGTTATGTTTTTCATATGGGTTCAGGAGCCATTTCATGGGCTTCTAAGAAACAGCCGATTGTAGCATTGTCTACAGCAGAGACAGAATATGTGGCAGCTACAGCAGCAGCATGTCAAGCAATTTGGATGAGAAGGATGTTGAGAAGTTTGTGCCAAGAACAGGTAAAGGGCACTGTGATTTATTGTGACAATAGCTCAGCTATTTCATTTTCAAAGAATTATGTGTTTCACAAAAGAACGAAGCACATAGACACAAAGTTTCACTATATCAGAGAATTAGTGAACAATGGAGAAATTGTTTTGCAGCATTGTAAAACAGAGGAGCAATATGCAGATATTTTGACAAAGCCATTGGCATAGAAGACCTTTGAATTTTTAAGAAAATGTTTGGGTCTGATGGATAATCCAGTAGATGACTTTAAGGGGGAGTGTTGAAATTATTAAAGTCACCTGTCGTGCCTTGGGCAGGAAGAACAAAGAACAAAGTACAGCAGCAGCAGCAGCAGCGCAGAGGAGATTGAGTGCACAACACTGTATAATAAAGAGGAATGGAGAAGAATTAAATTTTGATGGGCCGCAGCCAAGTATAGCAGAGGAATTAATTTTTTTATGGGCGAGAAGTTACTTCAGCAGAGAAATGAAAATTTTTGTCTACGGAGGAGCAGTTTCATTTAAAACAGTCAAGTCGGGCGTAAAAGCCCTCAACAACTAAAAATGAATGAAATTGATCGAACAGGCGGAAGTCTTTTATGAAAAGGCCAGACAAGTGGTCCCTACCACTTAAGCGCCAAAGCGCAAATCGCAGAGCGCAATTTTCAGTTTTCAGAAGTGAAGTGTCTTGTTGATATGGAAATCTGCAATATGCGATCGTTGTGCCATCGCAACATCGCAATATCGCATTTTACCGCAATCACCCTCCGCCCATTGCCAGAGTTTTGTTGAAATTGCGATGTGCGATCGTCGCGCCATCGCAAGATCGCACAATCGCATATCGCAAAGTTGTTCCGCCACACATATATATATGTTATCGCAAATGTTGAAAGTTGCGATGTGCGTCCGTCGCACCATCGCAATATCGCACCGTCACGAGTTTTTGTTGTTCCGCCGTTCCGCCATTTCGCATATCGCAATACTGTAAATTGCGATGGTCGACTACGACGTGGACCCCACTCGTACGTCGCGCCATGTTAAAAGTTTTATGTCTGCAAAGGTTTTTCTTTATATTTTGGTTTATTTATTTGTTTATGTTTTATATGTGTTTCGTATCCGCCGTGCCATATAAAGGAAAAAGGCCCGCGCGCATTGAAATGTAATGTCTGTTTCGCTTTGCACAGCAGTGCGTGAGAAGAAAGAGGAGAAACACAGCAGTGTTGAATTCTTGTAAGACAGAGAGTTTTGTTCTGAGTGAACAGAGAGTTGTTTTAGAGCACTGCGTTTGTAGCAGTCGAGTTTATTTTGTGAATCCCTCACTGTTGAGGAAGAAATTTGTAACAGTTTTTTTTTAAGTTCTGTTAATCAAATAGAAGAAAGCATTTTCATGCCATCTCTGTCTGTAAGCGAAATTTCTGTTTAGAGGAGAGCGTCATTCTCTCCACTTATTTTCTTGGAATTTCCAATAATTCCAACATTTCTCATATATAATTTGTTGTATTTCACGTTTTATTTATTCGCCTTTTTTTTTTAATGCTCGATTGCGAGGAGAACGAGTGTGAGAAAGATATAGATGATACAAACCAACAACGACAAATGAAATATTGAAAGGTATTTGAGAAATGGTCTGAAATAGCCTCCTCGGAAGACATCTGGAGAATAATTTCCCTTATGAAAGACCACGGAAAAGTGGAAGGAAAAAATTGAAATGGTAGTTTCAGAATTTTAACCCATGAGATATGACCCAACAACTTCATCGAATCTCTCGGGGGATCTGTTTTACGGCTCCCATATCTACCCCACGATCCTGTTTCCAATTTATTACGGGGCAATGCAACAAAATGTTCAACATGATATTATAAAAATATTGAGACAAATGTTCAGAAGTTTGTTTAAAGTAAATGTTCGTAATTACATTAACTCTATATTTAGAGTGCCGCTAGCTGAGCTTACTTTTTACCATGTATCATCGAATGTCAATAAGGCCGGGAAACATTACCCATTTAATAATCGCAACCCATGCGGAAAACTGTGGCCAAGTTTATTCAAAACGTTCAAACAATTTAGATAAGTTAATATCCATTTGCATCGTACCAAAAGAAAAATAAAAATGAGATAAAAATACATACACCTCCTTACCTTAACTTTCAATTCATTTAATCACAATCACTATGGAATTAATTTTGCAAAATGTAAATCATTTTGCATCCGGATGGACAAAAGAAGGTTGAAGGAGAATAATAGGTTAATTCATGAAGAAATGGTTCACTAAACGAGTTTTGATTAATTTTAAACATGTTCATTAAACTTCTTAATTATTAGTTTTTATTAACTATTAATGCGATGGCTTAAAATATTTCAATCATGCAACATTCCATCTAATGGTGCAAAATAAGACATAATAGCAGCTAGGAAAATTTGACTCCAAATACTAACACCTACGGCATAAATTTTTTTCGTTAGTAAAAGCACAACATGCATATATATATATATATATATATATATATATATATATATATATATATATATATATATATATATATATATATATATATACATACATACATACATACATACATACATACATACATACATAGATATATATATATATATATATATATATATATATATATATATATATATATATATAAACTTTTCTTTAGACATATTTTATAGTTTCTTTGATTTAATTTTGTAATACCATATGCATAGTATTTGATATATATATATCTATATATATATATAATCTTTATGTACATATTAATTAAATTTAAAAAATGATTTTAAAATATAATGGTTAGGAATATGGATTAATATTTTTATTCCTACCATTAATAATTATTTATATTATATAAGCAACTTACAATTATATTTTCATTTTCATTATATATTTTATTAATTAAATTGATTAAGTTTATGATTACTGGTGATGATTAACATCCACAAAGACAGTAGTTAGGACTTTAAAATGTAAGAAATTATTATAAATTATTTAACATATTATTTCCTGCTTGAAGAAAATGAGAAGCATTCCAAAAGGTTGGTAGTGCTAAGGAGATTTTGAAAATAGAATGGTTGACTATAAGTTGGAAAATCTAAGAAAAAGAGTTTTTCATCTTCAACAATATTAGAATTTTCAATGGTGACAAGTCTTTCTTCCCATAGTGTTTTGAAGTATACCAATGCCGAGGTTTCCTTTATGAAGCTCATGATATTTAATTATTATATTATAAATATTAATTTTCTTATTAACTCTATTCAAGACAAATAAATAATATCTTAGTTCCATTTTCCCTCTAATTATTTCTCCATAAATTCTCTTTAATATTGGAAGTAATAATATTTTTAATATTATTATCCTTATTTTGCAAGATTATCTCCTCCTTTATCGCAATGGTCAAATCAAGATTAATCATATATCTGTCCACCTTTGGGCACCTGAATTGGGGTTTGAACTAGAATTAGAAGCACTTTTATGGAACCTCGTGGCCTCCATGTTGTATAACTTCTTATTGTATATGACATATATATTCCTTTAGCCATGTTTGATATGGGAAGATAAATTCAATCGAGGAGGATAGAAGGGTGGGGACTACATCATTTAGTATATAGGGTTATAGGTTATAAAATGTGGAGGAGAGGGGTGGGGAACTACATCCTTTAATCTCGAGGTTATAAGTTATAAAATGTTTTTCGATTTGCTCAATCTTTCTTCGTAGTTATTTGGATATATTGAAATATTGAGGTTATAGGTTCTCCCAAAATGTTTGTATATTTACTCCATGATTCTCTAAATCCTCAACACTAAATCTCCAGAATCACATCCATAGAAAATAATGATGATGATGATGATGATGATTAAATAAGTTAAGACTAATGCGGTCTGTCGGACCTTAAGAGAGGAGAAAGAATCTAAGTTTGATTCTTCAAAATCTTGTTTCTATGGTGAAAGGAGAATAAGTGATCGAAGATCGCTATAGGTGGGTTGGCTTAATAGCTCGGGGAAGATTGGAAATGTGGCGGATGGTAGGTAATTGAGAGCAAATGAGTAAGAGTCGGGCGGTCTAAAAGGAAGTGCTTTTCATCTTCCACCTACTTAGAATATCAAATCGACGGATTCTATCGTTCAAAGGGTCTTGGGAATAGAACATCTTCAGCCTCACTTCGATTCATAGGGTATTTCTTACCTTAGCAATGTTCATTTTTTTCTTATTTTTAGGCAACCACGAGAGAGATAATTTTGATTATCAAGGGTGGGGTTGATCACTTTTATATAGTATCTTTACTTCCTTTTACCCTCCAACTCACGATCCTCCCACAACTTTTCCTTCAAGTCGAGAGGTAATAGCTTTTTTTTATATTACCTTTTCTTCCCTCTTAAAACTCGTCCTTAATTCCCCAATGGTTGAGCAAATACTTTGGGCATCCTTATGCCACCTCGCCAGGTAAGGTGAAGGGTTTTACTACGGATAGAAGAAATTTTAGGGAGAATTTTTCATTCCATGTTTTAAGGATTCTTCTTATACATAAGATATCTAAACATAGTCATACCTTGATAGAGGATAAACCGGATTCGATCGGGGGATAAGATAGGGAGTATTTCCCTTGATCTTAAGGTTGTAGGTTATGAATTGATTTGAATCATCTCAATCTTCCTCCATGAATCTGCGGATATATTAACCAAAGCTTCACATCGTATAAGATAATAGGTCCAACCAAACCTCTTTTACTCCAAATGTAAATATCAACAGAGCTTACAATCATTTTCAAGATATAATAAGATTTCCAACCCCCAATAATCCTTTTCTTCATCCTATAGTTCTAGTTGAGATGATGGAATTAAATGTAAATGCTTATAAGAATAACATGCTCTGGCATTGGTTTATTATACACAAAACTACCATGGGTGATATTTTTGGATTTAATGATCATGACTTTAGTCTTGTCATTATTAATTGTCATACCCATCTTGGAGAAGCGGTAGTAATGAGGAATCTGTTGCTTTTCAAGGTCATCATGGATTTTTACAAAATAACGATATGTCGGCATGGGGAGAAAGAATAATGAGAACACCGGCAAGCTGGTGCCTTGCACCCCAAAGATTCCGGACACTTCTCTGTCTTATCAGTATGCCAAAGAAGGGTAGGGGATAGAGGACACACTTACTTAACTCCAATATTGCATTTAATGTCTTTGGGCCACTGGTGGTCTCTTGACTTGGAAGTGACGGTCTTGTTGAGACGGATCACGATAATTCTGACTCGGCGAGGACTATGATCTCTTTAAGTCTCTTCCAAAGTTTATCTGAGGGGACAATGACTTTTCTAAAGTCAAAACAAAAGAAAAGTTAGTTACTATTGTGACATTCTCACAATGTTTGTAGGTGGCCGGATGGTTAATATTCGAGTGATGTCTCCAAAAACTAGCTTGTCATTTAGCTCTTTTTCCATGGATTTCAAACCCAAAGGCTAAGCTTCTTCTCCAAAATGAGCCCATAAAGCTTGGCTAGGATATGGCTAATGATAATGGTCCTTAGTTGGATGGAACACTCTTGTCCACGTTTAAATATAGTTACGATAATGCTTTATTGACCCAAATCGAGGAAGCCATGCATTATAGCCAAGTTGAGAAGTTGTGGAGATAAGGAATGAGGATAGATCTTCTCTTTTAAGGATCTCGACTTGGTATCCTTCAATATCTTTAGCTTTCCCATTAGCAAGCTTATTAATACCCGAGACTCAATGTCATTAAGAGAGAATATATCCTCCTTAATTGGAGTGATTAAGGTGGTGCCCATAGTTTCCGCCAAAACGGACAAGAACATTCCACCAAAAAAAATTTGGCACGAATTTAGAAAGGGTGGAGAAGATAATCATGTCTTTTATTAATATATGATATTTTCTTCACTCTTGATGATATTTTTGTATATATTAATATTTTGCGGCTTATTGATTTCATTTAATATGATCGCTCTTTGGAAGTTTGCAATCTTTGTCATACCATGGATTGGAAGTTATAATAGACTACATAAAATAAATCTCATTGAAAAATTGATTATGGTGTTGGAAAGGATAGTAGTGAAATGGTAATAAATTTGATCAATGTTATTATTATAATTCATGGGGCCCTAAATCCCTTAATAAGAGGTCATTTTTACTTCTATCGAGAGCGAATGTCTTTTTTATTTTGGTTTCCTACATGTGGGTGGTATGTAACGAGATTGAGGGATAGAGATAGAGAATTCATGGTTAGAGTCGAGCTCGAATCCATTAAGAAGCTCGAAATTTGTAATATTGTTGAGGACGAGGATGTCATAAATTGTATAATCCATGACAAGATTTTGCTACCTAGTGCATGGAAACATGTCCTCCCAACCCGAGAGAGGGGCTACTTGTTGATACCATTACAAATAATTAGGTCCTAGGAGCGCAAATTTTGAGGAGCTCGGTGGCGAATAAGTTCTCAATAATGTCTTCATATTTTCTCTTGAATTTATTAGCTAAGTTACTATGTTCATCGAACACGAAATTTCGGGGTTAGAGTTGTTTCTTAATGTAATGACTTCGATAGTAGTAGTTCCAACATTAAAGTCTCACGAGTAAAAGGATATTATCATCATTTCTCGGGTTGAAGATGTCATTTTATAAATAATTTTAAAGGACACTTCTTATCCATGTTGTTCTTATTATAGGGTGTAGAGTTGATAGGATCGAAATAGCCGATTTTAAGAAAGATCATATTGAGTGAGTAGAATCGGAGGCTTGATCAAATTGAGCGAAGGGGTCGATTTTATGAAGTTGGATGTGAGAGGAAAAAGTGTTCCTTATATAGCAGGCTATGCCACCAAAACCAACACGAGAGGATTTGTTATTCCAACTAGACCAAAGAGTGAAATCATTGAAGTAGGGTTCCCCTGCGTTCATCATACTCCCATGTTTCAACTAAGAATAAAAGTTCCAATATCAATCGGGATTTAACTTAACATAAGACCTTTACACCATGGAAAGCCATGACGAGTTCAGGAAAGAGGATACGAGTGATGCAAATCCCCCACCTTTCTTGCATCCTTCACCTTTTGGACTTCTTTCCTAAGTTCGCTTGGTCTTGCGGAATGAGATCTTCATTTACAAAGATTCAAGTTCCAGAGGGATCTGAAGTGATGTAAATCCCCACCTTTCCTTGCATCCTTGACCTTTTGGACTTCTTTCCTAAGTTCGAGCTTGGTCTTGAATGAATCTTCATTTATAAAATTCATGTTCCTTTTAGGCTTGGGGATTTCCGGAGTATATCTAGTTTATATTTATGAATTTTGACCTTGACACATGACAATTGACCTTGACACAAATATCTAGTTTATATTCATGAATTTCAAATGCTGGCTATAAGATTTAAGGCTCGTCGAGAACAGTGTTGTTTCCGGTCAAGAACAATTAATTTATCAATTTCCTCTTTGATGGATTGTCTCAGGGTATTTTACGTATTTATTTTTCTATGTTATTTAGGGTAGGATTATTATGTAGTTGTTCTTTTAGATTTTTAATCTAAAAGGGGAGTCTACACCTTGAAGGCACTGAGATCATAGTACTCAATGAGATTTAGGCAGAGTGGCGTGTTGGTTTCACCCATCAAAACTTACCATTAAACCACATATCACTCATAAAAATCTCAAAAATGAACTTTTCTATCTCTAATAGAAATATCTCCTAACACAATGTTTTTAGATGTTTATTAATTATCTATTATAATTAAAAATATGAATTATTATTATTTAAATTTATTTCATTGTGATATGTATATTATATTTTTCAAAAAAATATGTGCAATTTAGATAAATACAATAAAATAAAATAAATTGATTTGATTTATTAATTTCTATTTTAATTTTTTTTACTTGAGTGAATATTATATATTATATTTTAGTATTTATATATAAATATAATAAACTCCCCGTTTAAATCTTTATATTTATTTACAAACATTACATCTTGTTATTGTACTATATTTTGCACCCATGGAAAGATAATTAAATTTATTGAAAGGTAAATTTTATTTTGAATTTTCAAAATGTAAAATGTTACCCAAAATGTAAAATGTATGTTTTATTGAAGGAGAAAGAGAGAGATTTTGACCCTGTTCTTATCAGAAAGATAACTGTCCAAGTACGAATTATTGGAAACGTAGAGTAACGATATTTGATTTTGAGTCTTAATTAATGCTAAAGAAAAATGTACTCCGGTAACATGTTACCCAATAGGTTTTTACATTGAACTGGTGCTTCCAATCACGGTGTGCATGCAGATGATCCAGCGCAACCCCTGGTCCATTCACTTTATTTCTGGTCCACGCGCAATCCAGCGTCCCATGCATGCATTTCAGCAAGAATCCCTCCTAGGAAGGCCAAGAACGAGCATGTACTGTTAAAAAAGGTTCTTATTCTGCACAATAATCTCCAGTATCCGTGATCATTAAAGCTGGAGAATATAGAAATCGACAACAGAGTCAGAGTCGAATAAGCTTCCAAAGAATCCGCATTGTTCGTTTATATGAGCAGCACCTGAAAGTCATCATCAGCGCAATTTTGTTCAAACGCATCCGCTAAAGAAAAAGCAGAGTCGCAATAACCGGCGAAAATTTAAGAATGATGAGGGCACGGGTCTGGTGTTCGAAAATGTCGGCTTGAGCATTGAAGGCTGTACCGCGCATATGGTTTCTTTGACGCGGCTCGTTACTTGCTCTGATGCATCGGGTATTAAGCGATTACGGTTCGACTCTCGTGCCCTAGATGAACATTCCGCATCTGTCAGGCGCGGGAAGCTTCTAAATGGAAGAAAAGTCAAGAAAAAGCCGTCGATATCTATTTTAGACCGGCCATGCGAATCGGTTCAGGTTGACGTACAGCCGAATTCTGAAATTTGTCTCGAAATCAAAGAAACTGGGCCTTCAGATATGGAAGCCGCTGCAATTGGCGGAGAAATACAAGGGGGAAATACTCCGGTTATGTTCGGATCGTCTGTGGAGGAATCGATTTCCGCCTCGGAATTTGAGAGATCGGAGGAGGTTGAGCACTGGGAGATCGGAGAATGTCTCGGCTGTCGAGGATGCGTGCAGGCAGTTTCGAAACTGTGTCATAGACATGGTTGTCGAGGACAAAGATTTCAGAGATCTTATGGATGTTGAAGAATTCTTTATTGTTATCCAGAATCTCACAAGTCCCTTTTATAGGGATTTGCTAGGCAATTTTTTGGAGATTTACTGATACCTTCGGAACTTCTGCTTCTTCCTCGTCGGCCAAGAATGAAGAGCTCAGCTGTTCTTTTGCTTTCTGAGGTAAAAAAATACTGTTTCATGCTTTGTGGTTCTTTGATCTGTTTTATGGAAGTTCCGTGATGCAAATTTGTTCTAAAGGTTGTCAAAATTGCAGATAATCGAATCAAATTGTATATGGTGTTGCTCCATCAAACTTATACTGTACCATATAGATATACTTAACCGTATGCCTCTAGGGTTTCAGTCCAAAGTACCCTTTTACTTTCTTGTTTACTTTCTTGTTTCCTACAGTGTAGGAACGCCTAGAGATCGAACTCAAATCTTTTGTGAAAAATTCCCATACGAATTTTCGTTAGAGGCAACAAAATGGTATTGAGACAAGGTAAAAGCATCTGTCTTTTTCTGGATTGACATGGTACATGAATCCATACAGAGACTTCACAAAAGAAATTGCAAAAGACAGATGAACCTGCGAGAATGCGACTGACTATAATTCTCTCTATTCTTATGTACATATGTCTCATTAGTTGAACCCCAAGTCACACCACGGATTAATTCAGGAAGTAAAGGAAAGCACAGCCAAAGTGAAGTTGAAGTTTGTGCAGATCAAAGAGTGCACAGTAGATCATTTTCATTATTGCGAAATTTGTGCAAATCGATGAATGTGCAACAGATCCTTTACATTACTCTGAAAGTGAGCTAAATATTCATGTCTTGTTGCATGAAATGATTTGTTCATAGGAGATTTGTATTTATAGTTAATTGGGTTTATTCCATATTTATAATTGTGTTTTTTATGCTATAAATGTAAAATAGTTTATAGGCTCCAGAGTTAAAGACCAGGGTGATACTGTATATCAATCAAGAAATCCTAGATTATTTATATATACTAGTGTACCCATTTAAGCTAAATTACTAATTAATGCCCACTGGAATACATGACTTTAATATTATTTACTTACCATTGAAGTTATAGCTTAGGGTCTGCTTTAGGGCATGGATGGAAGAAAACATTGAAAAACATTCATATTAGGTTGTTTGCTCCTTTACCAAGTTGAATTTTGTTGGTTATATTTCACCACGAGTTGCTCTGTAAGTGAGTAAGTCTGTAAGTTCCATCATTTTCCGAGTTTATGGTTTTCTCTATTTGACTTCTCAAGCACATCAACCACAATACAAAAGACTACCACAAGTTGTTGTGGGTAAATAATTCCATAGTCTATCTTTTTTTCCTGAAAATCATGGAAATTAAGTAAGATTTTAAGAAAACCGGTAAATCCACGTTATAATTATCAAACTTCAATATTTTAGGTGCCCTAGAGGTTTTTGATGAAGTGTTGAATCCATTTACCATCAAAATCATGATTCAAACAATGCTCTTTGTTTTTTCTTGTAAGATTTCTTAGAATTTTTTGGCTCCCGCCCGATTAAAATTATACAACTGCTTCAATTTGGTATCCGAACAATTCTTAGTCTCGTTAGACAACTCCGTAAATAATAGTTAGGAATAAATGTTTGACGGATGTTGGAAAATAAATAATAGTTAAGATAAATGTTTGAACATACCTTTTTAAGCACGCATTAAATGCTTTTTTGACGGGCTATTGTACGTAAAACTTAATTTTATGAACTTAGTATATAATGGTTCGGAATAGATGTATGTTGATTGACTTTAATTATCTGAGGAATTTATTGTACTTTCTTGAGAACATCATTTAAACCATATCATGGCCTCCCATGTAGACAACTTAACCTACAAAATATCTACTTATATCTACTTGGTTGATTTACACTTAATACGGGTATGGATTTCCCTCTTAGTATATTTAACATGGTGGTTAAATTAATTTTCCAACCTCCCCTTAATCACAACGAGATGAAAAATCCATGCTAGGTATAGCTTTGGCAGAAGATGTGAAGATGCCAACAAATTATTTTTGACTTGCGATGACAATCCTTCCATTATTAACCAATTCTCATATAAAATGATATTTAGTATCAATATGCTTGGTACTTTTGTGAAAAACATAATTCCTTTGAATATGAAATTGCAAAATTGTTGAAATCCCCTGAAAATAGTTGTGTTCCCTTGTCTTATGGCATAATCCCTCAAAATTCTTCTCATCAAGCTTCTTAACATGTTTTTGTTGTTGCGACAACATATTCAACTTCTATTGTTGACAATGAAAGTATCGATTGCTTCTTAGAAGCCCATGAAATGGCTCGAACTCAAATGAAAAAACGTATACGATGTACTTTTTCTTTCATCAACACTTCTTTTCAGGAGTCGGTGTCTCACCGTAATCAATAACTTTAATCTGTTTGTTGTGGTGTACAAAATACCATACTCCTTTGTCCCACTAACATGCATAAAAATCCCCTTTTAATTTTGCTTTCCAATGTGTCTCTTTGGGTGTCTACATGAACCTTGACACCAAACTCCTTGCATACATTATATCAAGCCTAGTTGCAATCAATTACATTAAACTTTCCACCCATACTTTTTGTATAATGTTGGATTGACATTAACATACAATATTTTTCTCCAACTTTAACCCCATGACCGTTGGAGTTGGTGCGGGTTTGTTGTTGTGCATATTAAACCTCTCGAAAGTGTTTGCTACAAAATTTTATTGGGAAATAAAAATACCATTTTATGTTTTCTTCACTTCTATACCCAAAACATACCTTAACAATCCCAAGAGTCATTTCAAACTCACTTTCCATGACTTCTTTGAAATAAAAAATGAGTATAGAAACTTCGGAAAAACACATTTAAGCATATAAGAATAAAGTAAAATAGAGTGGTTGAGCGGTTAAAACAAGAAGTGAACATATCACAACGGATATACACTGTTATATGATATGAAAAATTAGATTAGTCGGTTATGTAATCTGAAAATTTGCGTCAAAATTAAGTTCCACGATGCCGAATTCTCACGAAGGTTGAGGAACTCGACCTTCCCAGGGGCTTTGTGAGAATATCTTGTGACACCTTTCATCGGTTCCTATGATCGAGCCTTACGACACATCGTTGTACCATATCCGGATAAGTGGTACCCAGTATCAATATGCTTGGATCGGTAGTGGAACACGGATTCTCGGACAACCGGATCACTGCGGCGTTTATCACGGAGAGTATCAAAGTGGTATCTAACATGTGAACAACTCGCGAAGAGCTTTCGCAACGGACATACTTCACAACAAGCCATACTCGTTGCAATGTATTAGAGCCTCCATGGTTCTCAAAGCCTCGGAACTTAAGCTTCTTTCATCCATGATATAAAAAGTAGGGCAAGTGTGGAAAGCATCCGATGTGCTCTTACGATCCACCATTTTTTATCGTGCAGATATCTCGAGAAGATTCTTGGTAGTAACCTAGTGAGTGTGATGAGGCTCAACCTCTTGTTGTTGAAAATGTTCAACGCAAAACATATGTCTGAATGAGTGTTCACTAAGAACATCGGGGCCCTACGAGTTGAAGATACCTCGGTAGGATTTTCCTATGAGGGCGCGACGACGCTGCCATTCAACTTCTTGAAGTTGAGCTCCATTCAGCATGTCAAACCTTAGACTTAGAGCCCACTGCTACCAAATATTTCCGAAGCTATGATGTATTTTCCTTGAAAGGAAAATCTCGCCACAAATCTTTACCTGAGAGCTCTAGGCCTAGGAAGTGTGCATCGAGTCCTGAGTCCTTCATCTCGAACTCGGCGGCCAGAGCTCCCTCTTGCAACGATGAATGGGAGGGTCGACACCTATTAGGAAGAGGTCATCCACATACGACACCAAGAGTGGGGCTTCTCTCTGTGAGCCTTCGTCGGGTTTTTTTTTTTTGGATGTGTACCCCACGGTGAATCCCGGCTTCATCAAGTTTTTGTCTCCTCTCGTACCAAGTTACGGGTTCTTTATTTAGCCCATGAGGGCTTTCTTCAGCCTACGGACATGGGTGTCCCAATCCTGGACTTTGAACCCCGAGATGTTTCTCTACATATACCTCTTCCTTTATCTTGCACCATGCGAAATGTGGTCTTCACATCTGTCACGATGAAGACTCCATCCTTGTGTAGCGACGAAATTTGTGATAGATCGAATGGTGGTATGTCGAGCCACGAGGTGCAAATGTCATAATAATTACATGCCTTCCTTTTGAAGAAGCAACGGGAAACGAATATTGCCTTGGTACAGCCCTTCATGAATCATGCTTGATCTTGTAGAGCCATTTAAGTGACAAGCTTGCTTTGTCCTCAGTCTTGAGACCATCCTAGACATCATTCTTCATTATGGACTCATACTCTTGTTATATCAACTGAACTTGATTCTTTACGGATTCCTCAAAAAATCCGGAGCTCGGATTTTACAATAGTACTCATGAGTTTGCTAGATGCCCATACATTATCCTAAACCTTCTTTCCACGAAATTTGTAGGGCCATATCTCCCTCGGCATCCCCTCGAGAGTGTCTGAGCCATGATACAATTATCTTCCTAGTGAAGGAAGTGAATCAATTGGGTCCATGTCGGTCCTTGACATCGGGCAACATCTCATCTTGAATTCTTCTTGATTCCTTGTACCTTCCATGATCTTCTCGATCTTCGAAGATTGACTACTTTATTCACGGAAGAATCTTTGTCCAAAGATTCTTCGCTGTTAACATATTCTTCCTTTTGGTGAGGCACATAGGCTATAGGCCTTCAAGTTTTTCTAAAGCCCACAAACATTCCCTTCTTCCCGAAGCATCCATCTTTCTCCTCTTCTCTTTCGGAACATGAAAATAAATAGGTCATCCAAAAACTCTAAAATGTGATACTCCAAGTTTCTTACAGGAGAAGAAGGCCCTCTTCGGGAGTTTTGGAGTCCGGTGTGGAATGCGAGCATCAGTTTTGAATGTACACGGTAGTGTTCATGACTTCTCCCATAGAAACTTTGGTAGACACTGGTCACATAGCATGGCACGGGAAACTTCCACGATGGTCCTATTCTTTCGTTCATGACGCCATTCTTCTCGGGAATATAGTGACAGTTGCAATTCCTCCCTCTTGATGCCGGCTTCTCTCCAAGAATTTCTTAAATCATTCGTCTCACTAGAGTGCCGTGTGGTCCTCAAAATATTGATCTTCTTAATGAGACTTTCCACCAAGGCTTTGAAGGTATGCAACCATGAAAACCTCATCCTTCTTCTTCGAGAAGTATATCCGGTTACTATGAGAGAACTCTCCAATTCATATAATAAGAACATCTTCCCTAGGATTTCATGGGCATATATCGAGAGAGATCAAAATGTACCTAATTGCGAGACATTAGATGTCTTTGTGATGCTTGAGGGGAAATGTCCTCACATGCTTTCCTTGACACAACACGACATACACCTTCATGATTATTTGTGAACTCGCGCATCCCAGTTGCCACCTTCCTTGCTTCGGGAAGGGCCTTGTAGTGAAGGTGTCCAAACCTCAGGTGCCATAGTTTAAGTACATCGGATAGTATCACATGTCATCGTTCCCGGTGGACTTCCTCAACCTAGTAGAGTGTATCAACTCTAAACCCTATTGTGATAGCTTCCTTGAAGCTCTTCTTCCACATGCACACCTTTCCATCAATGAATGCCATTGAAACCTTTGTCTTCAATGGTTGATATGAACACTGAGTTTTCTTCAAATTAGGTACATAAAGTACATCCTGGAAGCGAGAGGACTTGACCTTGAGACAAGTGGAGAGTCACGATCCTTGTCCCTTTTATGGGATGCTGCTGACATGCTCTCAGAGATAAATTTCCAGTTAGTATCCTTCTCAACTATATCATGAGGTACTTTATTGAACCCGGTGATGTGCCTTGAGGCACCACTATCTGTCAGCAGACATCCATAGTGTTGGGTGTAGATGCTTATAGAGGAAGATGCAAGAATGAATTCAATTCTTTTATGGCAAAATTTAATTCCTCTTCCTGGAGTTTCTCGACCTTTTGAGATGACTTACCGTGGGAGGGATCATTCTCTTTCCTTGAACCTATTATTTCTTTGATTTTTGTTGTGGAGGTAAATACTCTTGCGGACCAAAGCGTCCCCTACTGCTTGGAATGAATTAGCAACAATCATTCACGCTATAGTGCGAGAGTTCGATGGAAATAGGCAACTAGCAGTGAAGAACTTTTCGGGAATCGAACGTTGTGGCGCCTTCAGAAAGTAGCGCTCCGTTCATATTGCTTTCCGGCGGTCACAATCCTCCACGATCTCCATGATCGGACACACACACGGAAACAAAACAAACGTAAGTGTAAAATCCGATACCTTTAACTATATGTCAATCGAAGAAGACATAACTCAACATCATAATCATAACGAGTGGAACCATAACCAATAGTCGCTTATCATTAATAAATCAAAGAAGATAATACGCTGCGAATTTGAATTCTCCTTCGGAGGTTGCCGGCGGGCACATCTCGAAAAGCTTTGTCGGGGAGATGGGACAAACCTCTCTCTTCGGATGTCTCGTATTCGTCTCCTTGCTTGGATTTAGCCTTAAGGAATGAATCAGGCTCTTTCGGCATAAAGTACGATGGCTCTTGGGAACTTGTAGACTAGCTTGCAAATGAGATGAGCAGATTTTATGAATTGGAGGAAGGGGAGTTGGGATCCTAATGTAGAGGTTGGCCTATCCTCAGGAAGCTACTTGAGAGGTGGAAAAACACTTCCTCTTGAGATCGAGAGCCCAAACCTCCCAACTCCAAATTAGACACCGGTTTGGATCGGTTAGGACAAAACTTCCGCCATTTATTTTTAAAAAACACTCCTTAAAATGGGTTTGGCGTGAGTGGAGGCTACTGGGGCGAGGAGCGCAGGTGGCGCGCCCTCTTTGAGATTTCCCCGAGTGGCGCGGGTAATGAACTAGCTACACAGTAGCACAATGCAAAAAAAGTGTTTCTAGAGTTTTCCTAAGGAAGGTTGTCTTCGGGGCAATGAAAGTACATGTTTAGAATTCCATGAAAGTGTTTTCGGGATTATATCACTTTAACTCACGAGTCATGGAATGAGCCCTCCAATTGTGCGGGATGGGGAATCGCGGGGACGGTGACAAATTTAGCATATATGGTGCCCCTAAAGCATGAGGCCCAAGGGGTGAAATGCTTTGTAACGTATCAGCGAAAACACCGAAAACATCAGAAAGCACGTGAAAATACAAGCGTATCTCACATACATGATATATGTGGTATGGGGCGCCAACCATCCCTCAACTAGGTATGCAATAATCCGGATCCCAAGGCCATGGACGCGGCCATCCGGTGAGAATCAATAAATAGACTGGAGTGTGGTCGCGACCATCAGCTCGACCGATCATAGCAAATACGCCAATAATCACAAAATCACGGCTGATTCCAACGAGGAGGTGAAAATCCGGGGTCTTGCGCTCCATCTCCAACCCGAAAAAAGTACGAGTTCAGCATGCGAATATGTAGGCTGAAGTCGAACATGCGAGAACATCGTCGATTACCGGCCAATGATGGAAGGCATTTAACAAACACAAGAGGTACCACCAATAATGACAATGGCCCTCGAGTACTATAGGTACGATGCATCATGTGAATCGATAGTGACATCAGAGCACGTGAGAATCACTTGATCGGAGGCCCGTACGATGAAATCCTGCGTTGGAGACGAAGAACACGCCATTGAGGCATGCGGGGCTCCGAGGTACCGGAGAGGGAGTCTCTGGAGTCGACTTCTGGATAATGAAGGCCCCGTCGACAATAAGTGACCTTGATCGAGTGGGCCATAGTGTTTCCCATCATGTGAGACGGAGAACGTAATGTCTTTGTCTTGTAACACAGGGGAGCCTCTCGGTCAATGGTAACCCCTCCGAGTAGTTTGGTCGCTTCCTTTGATTGGAATCGATTTACAAGATACGCCTTCCGTCCTATGTGCCTTTGAGGATACGATTACCAGACTTTGATGCAGTCATGCAACTGTTATAGATGAAGAGGTGTGTACGGTAGTGTTTCTATCCTCAACTACTTGTTGCTTAAGATTTTGTCCACCGCCGCTTGCGCTGTTACGTGAACACCCATTGGCATTTAGCAGAGGAACAAGTCAACCACCATTAGGGATCCTTCCACGGTTACTGTTACTTTGGGAGTAAAGCGAGTCCATATGGACGTGATGGTTGTTCCGGGGCCCCTTAGATTTCAATGCATGTGACATGATTACACCCTATTCCATGGGAAGCTTGTCTCCTCCCTTTTCATGATGCATTTTCCACATGAAGGATGGATCGTGACCATTGATCGGCTTTCATTCTTTGAGTCTGATGTGGCGGTGGCCGCCATCATCCCTTCTTCATTTTATCCACCCATTGTATACGCCCCACCATAGGTCGATTATGCTTGGCTACCTACCCCGTGTTTGTACTCGGTGATAGTGTTGTTGTGCATCGAGTCTTGGGGGCATTAGGTCTGACTTCCGGGATGTTTTCCTTCCATCGGGAGTGGAAATCTTGGAAGCGATGAGTTCTTGTTCATTATGATGAATTTGGTTGAACACGGTTCGTTTTCTTGTGTCAGCTCCTTAAGCGAACAAGTTGAGTGGAGCTATGATTCTAGTTTTCTTGTGTCAAGATCCTTAAAAAATGAAACAAGGTTGTCGAGCGAGAGTTCCTTGTCTTGTGCCAAGCTCCTTAAACCATGAAACAAGGTGTCTGAGGATAGTTCTTTTAATGTGTCAACCTTGTTAAAATAATGAAACACTTTCTGTTCAATTCGAGGTCTTTGATCGGATCTCGTAAAATCCCGGTCGAGTCTTTCTTAGATCTCGTAACTTGGGCTCACTCCCTCCATCTTTTTACTCGGGTGTATGTAATTTGAAGCTTGGGGGGCATGTACCTCAAATTGAATCACCATCTTGGGGGCATTCTTACTTTTTCAAGCATAGTTTAATTCCGTTTCAAGCTTGTGTAAAAATGTTGGTTTCAAGCATAGTTTATATTTTTCAAGCTTGTGTAAAAATGAAACCAACTTCAGCGAGTTTTCGATTTCAAGCTTGTGTAAAAATGAAATCATTCCTTTACTTGTTGTGATTGCCATTTTTATCGGTCTATTTTTTACGGATGAGCCTTGGTTTTTCATTCCATCGTCATTATCTACTTGGCCGATCATATGCCTTCACTTGATTGTTTTACCCGTTCACGAGGAACCGTACAATGAGTGGTCTTGTTAATATATACTAACCTTTATCTTGTTTTGAGCGGTTCCACCATTATCGAACCGAGTTGCTACCTTTATAACACTCGTTCCTCGAGAGAGTCATCTTTCGGCTCTTTTCGACTCCTAAACATGAAAATATTCACGGTCGCTTGTCTTTTGATCTCGTTAAAGTGGGCTGTAACGACATCTACCCGGTATACGTTTACCCCTTTTTCGAGGTGGGATAGATTATTTTACGAAAAAGGAATACCCTAGCCTATCGCGACTAGGAGGTTTCTCGGATTTTGTTTTACGCCTTTTTTGGATACGAGGAACTATTTACGAAAAGGGACCTTTGGGTTACTTTTCCGGCTTGTCTTTTCAAACTCTCTAAATATGAAAAGACGTCGATTTCTCCCTTTGTCGGACTCGTTAAGCCTAATGACATCGGATCCGGTCGTAATGACGATATTCGAGTTTCTCCTTCCTAGGGCTCGTTAAATGTACAAGGATGGATTCGTTCGAAGGACGGATTTATATGACAAGCATATGGTATCCTCTTGAGCTTGTGTAAAAATAAAAGAGGTACTCACCGAAATGGTGGAAAAATGGAACCGGTGTTGTCGTGTCGGCATTATGTCGCTCTTGAACATGGCACTTATACGCATTTGTGTTGGGTTGGGGACCCTCTCATCTCATTTTCACTTTGCCTTCGTGGGTTTTTAATTAATCCCTTTTGAAATCTCATCTACTCTTTGCTAAGTCATCATGACCTGCGATACATTGATGTCAAATACTTTGCGAAACTCAGCACAATGGTACCGCCATATGTTCAAGAAGTTGACCCTCTGCTTGATTTCGCTTCCTCGATTCTCCATCTGACCTTAATTCCGCAAGGCAGTATGTTCCTCCATCGTGTCGATGATGTAGAGGCTCTTATGGCCCACCTTCGATCAAGGTCACTTCTGTCGACCGGCTCATTATCCGGGGAAGGGCGATCTACGAACTCCCTTCTAGTACCTTGGAGCACACGCATGCCTCAATAGCCGGTTCTTCGTGTTCGACGTGAGGATTTCATCATTGGCCATAGATTGTACCTATAGTACCTTGAGGGCCATTGTCATTATTATTGGTACCTCTCGCGTACGGTAACAACTTCCATCATTGGGCGGTAATCGGACGATGTTCTTGCATGTTCGACTTCGGCTCACATATTCGCATGCCCGAACTTGTACTTTGTTGAATTCGAGATGGAGCTCGAGACCACCAGTTTTTGTGTTGGAATCCGGTACAACGATTGTGATTATTATGATTGGTTACATGACTCACTTTGATTGGATCGTTGCGACCATACCGAGTCTATTTAGCAATCCTCCTTTGGATGGCTTTATGTCCATACCTTGGATACGGATTATTTCATACTACGGTATGGATAAAATTTTTGCACCCATACCACATATATATCATGTACGAGATATCGATTGTATTTCTCTACGCGAGTTTTTGCGACGGCGGTGTTTTTCGGTTGGACACATTATAATAAAGCATTTCTACCTTCTCTCTCTCTCGAGCCTCATGCTTTAGGGGCATATGTTATAGAAATTTGTCATTGTCACTGCGATTCCCCATCCCGCACAATTGGAGGGCTCATTCGAAATCTGTGACGGTGACATAACACTGAAAAAAACACTTTCATAGCATTCCCTAAACATGTACTTCCCATTCCCTGAAGACAACTCCGCGAAAAACCCTAAAAACACCCCTTTTTGCATTGGCGCGGGTAGCCGGTTTGTTACCCACGCCCGTGGGGAAATCATTCGAGGGCGCTCCAATTGGCGCTGCGGCTCCCCGAGTCGCACTCGGCATCTGTTGATACAGGGGTGTTTTTTAATAATAAATGGCGGAATTTTCGGTATTAGCGATCTGGAAAGCTGGTGTCTAATTTGAGTTGGGAGGTTTGGCTCCCGAGTATCTCCATGTAGAGAAGTGGTTTTCCACCTCTCATGGAAGCTTCTTTGAGGATAGGACCAACCCCATGATTATAGGGATCCCAACTCCCCTTCCTCCATACATAAAATCTTTCTCATCTCATTTGCAAGCTAGTCTCCAAGTTCCCAAGAGCCATCGAGCATATGCTCGCAAGACGCAGTTCATTCCTTAAGGCCAAATCAAGAAAGGAGATCATTGTCGAGATATCAGAAGAGAGTTTGTCCCATCCCCGACGGGCTTCTTGGAGACGTGTTTCGTGGCGACCCTCCCGAAGGAGAATTCGACATCGAGCTATGGTTGTATTCTTCTTTGATTGATTAATGATAAGCGACTATTGGTTATGGTTCCACTCTGTTGTTGATTATGATGTTTGAGTTGTATGTCTTCTCGTGACATATAGTTGCATATACTAGATTTTACGCTTGCGTTTGTTTTGTTTCGCGTGTGCGGGTGTCGAATCACGGAGATGTGAGATTGTGATACGCCGGAGCAGGAACGGGGAGCGCTACTTTTCCCTACAAGCGACGACGCCTTGGATTCCAGGTAAGCCTTCATCTCTAGTTGGTTTATTTGCAATTAGGAACCTGCACTATAGCATGAACGATTGTTTCTAGACCCGATCTAGGCTAGTAGGGATCGCCTGCGTCACATGAGAGGGGACACCTCCACAACAATTTCCATTCCTTCGGTTATTGTTTTTGTCTCATCACGATCGGGAGAATCACTTCTTGAAAGGACATTCTCTAGCATAGTGACCTACTTTATGACAAGTGTAACACTTGCCCTTCTTTCCTTGGGACTACTCTTCCCTTTGTTCTTTGGACCACCAGTTCTTCTTTTCTAGAATGAGCGGCATAGGCAACATTTCCTTCATTTTCATACACCTTCATTCTTGTCTCTTCTTGAACGCATCTCGATAGTACTTCGTCGAAGTCGGTATCACATTATTATTGAGAATGGTAGTCTTGAACACATGCCATTCGGATGAGATCCCTCAAAGTGTGGTGAAATTACCATCTCTTGATCGACTATTTTCTCCCCAATAGCCAACACTGTATTCTTTGATCTCGGTCGAGTTAAACGACTATGATTGAATAGAATCATCCTTGCATTTCTGGATTATTTAAATTGATTCTTGAAGAATAGGACTTGATTCACATTGATAGCCTTGAACATGTGGATCAACTTATCATACATCTCTTTTGATGTGCCCGGCCCTCGGAAGATGTAGGCAACCAAACTCTTCGAGATTGAGTCACGATCCTTGATTTTATTTGATCTCCCCTTCTTATACTTTGTTTTTGGTAACTTCGGTTGCAATGGATGGAGGCTCTTGGATTTTTACCCTACACATAGTCCATGAGATCTTGGTCTTCCAACATAAAGATCGATGTCATCTTCCAAGCATGGAAGTCATCCTTCCCATTCAATTTATCATCGGCTTTGAAGCCATTATAATTTGAGGTACCCATGGGTCCTTGACAAATGCTACTACTTTGGTGATTGATCTTAACACAAACTTGGGCTTTGTCTTCAACTTAGCTTTGATTCCATGTAAATTTATGTGAATTTTATATGCTTGATAAAACTTTACTTTCTCTTCAATGTTAGAAAAAAATCACATAAACGATAAAGTAAAATGCTAATAGAACATACCGATGGGTGTAACGGAAGACAAACAAAAATATATAATTGTGTTGGTGCATTACGATAAATCAGTGGATGCTTCAACCAACATAGTTTCAATATGGTCAACCGACCAACGATGCCACACAACCCTATGGAGGCAAACGGTCAACTCAAAATTCAACCCAAAAGTCCAGAACACCGTCGAGTTAACGGTCAACGCAAACGATGGCGGTAAGCTAGGTCAACGTTGAAAAGTTAAAATCAACGTTTTGCCTCGGAAATAGTGCCATAAGAAATGCGGATTAGGGAAATCGATATTTTGGGAGGTTTTTGGCTCGATTTGACCTTGTGTTGACCAAATTCAACGTGAGTCGAAGTTTGATGCGAAACCTAATCGAAAATAGGAAAGTGTTGCGCTGCCCGGATTTCCCCACGTGTGGTGAGAGAACGAGACTCAAGTGATCGAACCAATCGGATGAGGGGAGAGAACGTGTGATGGATGAGATGAGTTAAATGTCCTCCAAAGTTGACCTTATTTATATCCATCATTGAGGGTGTGTGACACATCTGCGGGGCCTGAAGCCTTGGAGCCGACTTCGAACATATTTTGAATGAATTAAAAATAAATGTTCTACTCATCGGATCAAGATGATATTTAGATCGATCTTGCACCTCTCCGAAAGAGAACCCAATAAAAATATTGGTATCTTCATCTGAGCATCACAACATGGAGTTTTTACCTAGTTGTACAAATTAACACATACCCTAAAATCCTTTTCTTTGCTTGCCAATGTTTCTCTTTGAATGTCTCCATGAAATTTGACACCAAACTCACTGCCTTACATTATATCAAACCTATTTGTGGTCAAATACATCAAGCTTCCCACCATACCTTTGTATAATTTCAGTTTGAGAATTGCTATTTTAATATTTTGCTCATTCCAACCCCATGAGAAAGTTGGGGTTGTTGCGGGTTTTGTTGTTCTACATACTAAACCTCTCTAAATTGTACGCTACATACTTTCTTTAGGAAATAATACTATTTTATTTTTCTTCACTTTTATGCCAAAATACCTTAACATTGAAAGTCATTTCAAACTCACTTTCATGACTTCTTTGAATAAACAACGAGTAAATCATCACCCCCTTGTAAAAATCAAATCATACATATAGAACAAAAATGAAAATATTATCGTCACTCTCTTTGATGTATAGAGTAGGTTCACCATCACACTTTTCAAAGCCATTGTCCATCAAGTAAGCATATATCTTGCTATACCATGCACACGGTGCTTTCTTTATCCCCTAAAGAGTTTTCCTCGGCTTCTATACACCTTTTCTTCTTGACGCTACCTCATAACCGAGGTGGTTGTACGTATCCTCCTTGATCCTTTAAACACTTCATTCGAAGATATTGATTTTATATCCATTTGATACACTTTCCATTTTATTTTGCACGAAATTGACAATGTTGTACACATTGTCTTCATCCTCACGAGCGAAGAAAATATCTTCATAATATCTTCCATGTTGCTACTTGTATCCTTTGAAAATAGCCTTGCTTTGTGCATTTCAATATTTCCTTCAACATTTCTCTTGGTTTTTGTAGACCCACTTCACTTCCCAATGAATTATTTTCCTTATGGAGGATCCACTAACTCCAATATTTCATTCTTTTCTTTTGCTCATGTTCTTCATCCATTTCCACAACCCATTTTTCGTCTTTGGCTTGCATCTTTTAAACGGGCCGGGTCAACTACATTACAAAACAATGCAAATAAATTCATACCGGTGCTACAGGCTTTGTTTTTATTATAGATTTCACTTAAAATTCTAAATTTTGGTCTTCTTATGTATAGAAGATGGGCTTGACGGGTCACTTGGCGTTGTACGCTTGAGGTATACGGTGTTTGCGTGTATTTGGTGTTCTTGGAATAGTACTTGCTCGAATGCGCAACTTTCCTATTGTTGTTGATGTGTCACTTTGATTGGTTTGTTGAGCTTGAATAAGAGTAGGAGGAGACACCATTGAGGAATTACTTGTTCGCTGGTAAATTCATCTTTGTCTTCATATGGTATACATGTTTTCACATTGATTGTATTCTTGAAATTTCTTCATCCATGCTTCTCTTCTAGGAACTACACATATTTGCTAATTTATGACCTTCTTATTTGATTGATTTTTTAGAGGCGTGTATGCTATGGATATACTATATCCAAAAAATATGCATTTCTAAACCTTGTTGTCCAAGTTCTTCCTTGCTCATCCCGGGGACATGTGCATAAGCCACATCCAAACACTCTCATCCCCGAGTGATACTATGCTTTCTTCCACTCCATGCCTAGTAATTATTAACACTTTTGGTTGGAAAACTAGTAATTATATGTACTTAAAAGCGAAAAATTCAGCCAATAATTTGGAAAGTGTTTTCATTCCATATACTTCTTTCCATTTCTATAATCGTCTATTCTTTATTTTTGCAACACCATTTTTTAAAGTTGTATAACTTGTTTTAAATTGATTGTAGATTTATAGTCCACTCAAAAACGTAGGAACTCATTTGAGATGTATCTACCACCTCATTGTTAGTCCTCAAAGCCTTTATATAGTGTGCACTTTGCTTCTCAGCAAAGAAATTTTTTATTGGCGGAGGCACTCAAACACTTCACTTTTATATTTTTGAGTAAAGCCATGTATTCCTTGTATAATCATCTATGAAAGTAAAAAAAAATATTTTACAATTGATGGTATCTGCATTAGTCCACACAAATATGAATGGAAAATCCTCCAAGGGTGCATTTTCCCTTATTGACTTTCACGCTATAAATGATTCTCTATGTTTTTTGTCTTGAAAAATCTAACTAGGTTCGGTCTTCATGCAAACTTGTATTGCGTAATTCATGTAATGGATATACAAATATAATAAAATGTATTTTGTAATACTTACCTCATGGGTTTCATGAGTAAGGAGTTTTATTATAGGTCAAAGAATTCTTCTTGATGTCTTTATGGATTTTCCATCACATCCTAAATATAATTAGAGTCATGTATATGATGCATGTACACTTGTGAAAAGGAAAAATTATTGATGTAATTGTATGCTCGAAGACATTTTCAAGTAGTCTCTTCAAGTTGGCTTAAAACAAGATGGAAAGTATACTTGGTAATGTCGGCCTACCTTCATGAGATCATGTCGGCCTAGAGCGAAGGCAGTCCCTATATAAGAGTGGATTGTGGCCTCATTTGAAGACAACAAATTCAAAAAAGTTTTGTGATAAAGTGTGAAGTCAAGGTTCTACAATTCGGTGCAAGAATACAAATACTTTCAATGAAGAAAAGGAACTATGATTGGGTCAAGTAAAAGGTGCGTAAAAGAGAATGTGTAATTCATAGGAGAGGTAGTGCTAGCCTAAGTTACGCTCATACTCTTCGCATATCTCGGAAGAACGAAGTTACTCACAACATGAAGGATGCCATATCCCATTTCGTCTTGGGTTGCCACATACGGTTCAAGGAATCCAGGGTCTATCTACAGGTGACATGATAATCTTTTTGTTTTCAGATATTTAAGATAGGTTGAAGATAACTACGATAGGAATAAAGGTTTCGTATGATGTTCGATTACGAGACTTAAGAAAATACGGAAAGGTAGTAGAATCCCGAAGGAGTCTCTTGGAGGCCGAGGTCGGTGATACTATGCTTTCTTCCACTCCTTTCAAGAGGAAAATAAAGATCAAGGAGGTGATGTTTTATCTTCAAGAAATCCTAAAGCTATCTCATTATTGGAGCCCAATCAACATTGTTGGAGCCATCTTCAAGCCATCATTGATCATCATCATCATCGAGGATCCAAGGTGATGTACCTCTTGCACACTCTTGAAGAAGTTTGTCTAAGAGGGATATCTTGTTACTATCTACATCATCATCAACAAGGAAGGCTGGTAGAAGAAGAAAAAGCATATACTCAAGTAAACTATCTTGATGAATTCATTTGAACATCAAGGCGAATTCTACAAGGAAGCAACAAATTTCACGGGTTTCAAACTTTCTTGCATGGAAAGAAAAGGACCGATCTAAATATTATTGAGAATAAAGTCATGGACCATATCAAAGGGTAATTAACTCGACCTAAAAATAATATACTCAAGCACATGAAAAATACATGAAGGGGGACATAAGAGGTCAAGCCGGATTCTTATAGAATCCATAAAGGACTCTCACTTCTATTATGTATCAAAACTACAAAACTTCAAAAGAAATATATGAAAAATTGGTGGATCTATTCTCGGTGAGTACTATAGGGGAAGTAATATCTACGAGACAAGAACTATACAAATTGAATTTTTCAAGAGAGGAAGAATAAATTCATATTTTATGAATATTTCGGAGATACTAGATCGTTACAAGAATTGGGAGAAGTAATTTCTAATAAGAGAAATGACTATGGTGGTGAATGCTCTACGAAAGGGATGGGGAAACTTAGGTGATTTCAAGCATCTATGGGGAAGAAATAAGTAACACCATTCCGGGATATATAGGCTCTATGTAACATAGAAGAGACAACAGTAAAGCTACGGTTGATATAATATAAAATGAGAGAATAAATTGTATGCTTCCATATCAAGAAGAAAGGAAAATTTGGTAAGTTTGGTCCTCAAAAGAAAAAGGCAAAACATGGATAATATACGATTCTATGGATGTAATGAACTTGGGCGCTATGAAATATTGTACCAAATATAATAAGGACAAGAGGAAAAAAGGGAAAATATCATGCCTCGAAAGGGGTGAAGAACTGATTAAAGAAACCTAAGAACGAAGAAGTGAAAGATCGAGTCTCTTATGATTAAGATCATATTCCTCTTTAGAGGTTTCGGTTGTATAATGGCTTATGTTAGAAATAATTTTATATTAGATAAATGCATCACTTTAGAATTTCAATCATTATGGAAGCAATGAGAGCAGAAGTACTCATCATAGGAGGATGTATGACGAAATTTATGTGAAAATTATGCTAAGAAATAAGTGGAGTGTCTTGGAAACCTCGCTAAAAACAACATTTGTAGAATGGAATCATCTAGAATCAAGGTTCATCATTCATGGAAAAAATTTCTGACATTTTTCTAATGGAGTTGTCTTTGGATTACTAGTTAGAAAGAAAGAAAAAGGTTTCATTGAGAATTCTAACTTACTCTGGAAATTTTGTGGTTTAGGATATGATGACATATTTATGAAGTGGATTAAGGAAGTAAGAAACTATTCATTTTAAGGAAAAATATTGTAGGATGACTCAAAAGGAAAACAAATGAGGTAATTTTATATTTATACTTACATTGGATACTATGAAGTCATGTCATATGGTTCTAGGTAGTATAATTCTACCTTTAGAAGTATGATCAAAGGAAAATAGAATCTCCTTCGATGCACGGAGTTTCAAAGAGCATGATCCACACAAGATGAAATCAAAATAATATTTCCTCATATGGAATATGCGGTGGTTTTAAAAAATTAAGGAATTATACGGTAAACACGGGAATGAAAAAAAATTATGTGGAGAAATAAAGTAAGAGATCATGAGAAAAGAAACCATGGTAAGAGGAGTCAACATCCAAGGAAACAAAGAAAACTTTACTAGAAATCTGCTTTGGGAATATATGTATGCTACTTTATAAGTTTCAAAAATAGACCTTGAAAATACATATCTTTAGGAGATGTGTCACTTTGTACGAAGGATGTCGATGCCTACGAAGATGGCATGATGAAATGTCATCCAACTTAAAGGTAATTTTTTATTTAAGTGTTCATATTTATAATTGAATAATATATGGATGAGCTTATGTAGGGATTCCAAAGGGAAATTACATGTCTTCCTGAAGTTTATAACCATTTCGTAGGATGAAATATGTGGAAGAAATATGGTTCGAAGAAAGAAAACATGACATATTGAAGCTAGACTAGATGGATCACTTTATGATAGAAAACATGACTCGTGGATGAAATTGATGGATGATATGTTCCCTATGAATATATCCAAAATATGAAAAAGAATCCTAAACAAAGAAATAAATTTATGGCATTGAAGAAAAGGAGTTCTTCATGATCGATTTGGGTGTTTCATCATTGCTCTTGCGGATCCACGATTAGAGGAGCCTGGTAATAAGTTTCTTACTTGGAAGAAACTTGGTAATTCCTAATACGAGAGGAGCTTAGTTACATTCCTTGTATAAGAATGTGTATATTGGAATATTTCCTTCCTAAATTAAAAGGAAGTGACGGATATGGTTCTCTAATTCATGTGTCATGCAGACCGGAATGTTGACCATCGTAAGTCTTAGTGAAGGCAATAGGAGAGAATTGATAGACATCATTACAGTCTTCACCTAGGAAGATTGAATGGAGTATTGGGTAATCATCTAGAATCTAACTCTTTGAGGATGTATGAGGTCATCAGCAAAACGGTAGTCATGGAAGGAATCGATATTCTTTGAGGATTGGAAATGTAAGATAACACACCTAGTGAACCTGGGTGGGGTATGATCCAAGAGAGACGATGATGATGGTGTCTATTCATCATTGGTATCACGAGAATTAGAGCTTCATTATCTCATGAAGATGGTTGTGTTAGTCGAGGCCTTACACTATGACAATGTTGGTTGATATGATGCTATACGGATGGGATTGCAATCTGATTCCTCTTATGAGATTCTTGATTGAGAGTGACCATGCACCATTATGAATACCTCCCTAGTTAAGGGAGCATTGAAAAGTGTAACTAGGTTTGGTCTTCATAATTACTTGTAATTATGAATTTATGCTTAATGAAGAGACAAGATAATAAAATGTATTTTATAATGTTTTCCTCATGGATTTCATGAGCGGGGATTTTTTATTATCGTCGGAATTTCTTGATGTCTTTAGGGATTTTTCATATTTTCATAAATATAATTAGGGTTCATGTATATGAATTCATGTTACACTTGTGAAAGGAAAAATTATTGATGTAATTGTATGCTCAGGAACATTGTCAACTAGCTTCTTGAAATCGACTTAAAATAATATGGAAATTATCCTTGGTAATGTCGACCTACCTTTGTGAGATCATGTCGGCCTAGAAAGATATGGTCCCTATATGGAAGTGTATTGTGGCCTTTTTTGAAGAAAATAATTTTGGACAAGTTTTGTGATAATGTGTGAAGTGAAGGAATTAACGAGATTTGGTGGGAGAATATACGGACTTTCATTGAAGAAAAGAAACTTTGATTGGGTAAAGTGAAAGGTGTGTAAAGGAGACGTGGTCGAGGTCGGAGGAGAGGCAATGCTAGTCTCTAAGTCAGGTTCATAATCTTAGCATATCTCGGGAGAACCAAGAAGTGCTCACAATGTCAAGGAGGTCATCTCCCACTTAGTCTTGGGCGGCCACATACGGTTCAAGGAAGCCAAGGTCTATCTACAGGTTCCACGATAATATGGGTTAGGATATTTTTAGAGAGGCGAAAGATAACTATAGCAAGAAGAAGGGTTATGTGAGGTTGGGTTACGAGACTTAGAGAAATATGAAAGGTGTTGGAAGGGAGACAGAGGAGTCTCTTAGAGTACGATGTCTAATAAAGGAAAGGGCATAAATGAAGGATATTTTTAAAGTACAGGAATGAGATTTCCTAGTAATGGTGTAGTGTAGTGTAGTGAGAAAGGAAGGTCGGCATAAGGAGTCAAGAAGAGAACGTGACAAGGGTATTGGAGGCATACTAGTGTCGAGGTTGTGTGTCATGGGTTTGGTACTTGTCAATTGAATATATAGAAAAATTACTATCGAGTTTTCCTCTCGAGAAGGCTTTGCCCTTCACTTGAAAGCCTAAACATTGTCTCTTTCTGTTTTGATAATTGAATCGATGAAGAGCATAATAATCTAATGAATATGAATATAATCAAAGAAGGATAAAGAAATCACAAGTAATTATCGAAATATAAATTGTAATAAAATCCACTAATTTCTGGAAATAGTTTTAAGAACGTGGCTAACTTCATATATTTGTCTAGGTTTCTCACAGTGTAAATCCAATCACCATACATTTCCTATACGAGAAATTCAAACCTCAAAGATTGAGATGACCAAATCTCAAATACCATAATCAATTTTCATCGTAAATTCTTGAAAGTTTATTTGTGTGACAACTACTACATTTATTTCACTCTCTTATGAATTCATTGATAGTTTTGTGAGAACCTTCTTCCTTCAAGTATAGTTTTAGCTTGAGAGGAAACATTCTATCGCTTCTCATGTGAACTTTTGCAATCGGTGTTTTGCTTGGAGACATATCCAAAATTGTGCACTCTCGATTCTTGAAAAATGCACATTGTATTCCTTTTGCATGAGTTGTCAAATGATTGAGGTTATACTTCAAACCCAGGGACAAAATAAACATATTAAATGTACTTCTTCTCCCCCTTATTTGTTAGAATGTCAAATCTTCCTTTTCCCATGATAGATACTTTGCTATCGGTCCTACTTTCACTTCAAATTTCACACTTTCATATAATTTGGAAAACATTTTATTCCATAATAAGTGTGGTTATTTAACGCCTTCAATCTAGAAACCATATCTCTTTGTTCTTGTGCTACATTAAAAACTAGAAACATGCTATCTTGGCTCTTATTTTCCTTTATAAAATTTTTAGCAGTTTTCTTGCTTATCATGTTGCTTATTTCTACATGAATTTGCATAATGACCATGCTTATTACATTAATTACACCTTTAATTTATGAATTTATCATACCTCGACCTTGTGTGATTTTCTTGAGCATTGACTTGGATTTTGATTTACTGCCCCTTCCACTTGATATTGAATGGTTGCCTCTTCCACCATGTGTTAGGATTCTTCCTCTTCACCATAACATTCTATCTTCCTCAACTTCTTTTACTAAATGAAATGTATGTCTTGACATGATCCAATGAGGATTTTGTTTCTGTTTATTCTATGTTCATGAGAAATTAGTGATGCATGAAGCTTATCACGATAACTATGATAGATCCTTTATATCTTCTATAGCCTATGATAGCTTCAAATATTCTGGAAAAATTCTAGAAAAATTTCAGCTTCTTCTCCTTTCCTCGAGTGTCTCACCATGAGACCTAATTTGGAGTAACAGGTCAATTACATCTATAAAAAATGAGTCTACATTTTCGGACTCTTTCACATAAAAATGATAGAAGGTCTCTTCTCATCATTTGTAGTTTTGTTGTCTTCACCTTTGTGATGCCTTGGTAGGTCATATGGAGGGTATCCTGTGCTTTCTTGGACTTCATTACGTGCAATCCCTTGAGAAAATACTCTCATTAACTACTTGAAAAATGTAGAAGGTGGATTTTGAGTCCTTCTTCTGTTGTCCCTCGAAATCCTTTTATGCTTGTGTTAAAGCATTGCCAATGTTCTTGCACATCTACTCAATCGTGGAACCCATTCTCCTGAAAATCCCAAATATCTTGAGAATTAAACGGATTCTTCATTGTACATAGCCCAATAATATAATTTTTTTCAAATTTAAAACTAGATATTTTAGGATTGATTAGCTTTTCTTCATGCATCCATTTATTATTGTTAAAAAAAGCATTCTCAAATTCCTTGAAAAAACCTTTAATTTTACACCTCTATGATACCATGTGAAATATAAGGCATAGGATTATTTATCTTAAACACAATGGTGGAGATTAAATAAAAATTGACTTGTGCGAAGCTAAAATGGAGAAAAAATTAAAATCAAGTTACATGCATAAGAACAAAGTAAACGAGTGGTTGCATGGTAAAAACCGGAGAAGTGAAATTTCAAAAAACATATCACAACAAACTATACTCTATATTATGATATCAAAAACAACGAGAAAACATTCATATGAGGTTGTTGCTCATTCACCATGTAAACACAAATTTTCTGCTAAAATTTACACTTCATCGCAATTGTGGAGTAATTCACTATAAGGCACTGCAACTCGGTTGTTTTTAAGCGCGCACCAAAAATTGCCACGGGATTTACACCCTCAATAACACAAAAACTTCTACATCATAGTTTTTCAAAACATACATTTTTATATTTAATACATAATAAGAACAACATTTATAAAACCTAGAATGGGCGATTTTATTTAAAACATTATTTTATGAACTTGCGGATATAGTGGAGAGTAAATAACGAGTTGGGAATAAATTCTTGATATGGGCTGCCAACCCTACATTAAATGATCATTTAATCTAATTATATAATATGTTTCCTAATGGAATTTTGTAATTCTCCTCGCCTTCATTTAATCCATGCCCTCCATCTTGCAAAAACCGCCTTTGCAAAATATCTACTGTTGATTTACACGTGTATCACACGTATGGTTTCCTTCGGTATATTTAACATGGTGGTTGGGATTAATTTTCCAACACTCCCCTTAATCGGAAGCTGCCGCCATTGACAATTCTCAAACAATATCTAAAATAAATAAAAAAATTCATGTGTCCCATTAGCTTTATGAATATGTTTACCATTGTTCTCGTGACTGCAATCTTCATGACACAAATACGACCATTTTTAACCAATTCTCTTATAAAATGAAAGTATTTAGTGTCAATGTGCTTCTCATGACTTGCTATCTTTCAAACATAATTTTCTGACATTTTTAAATAGTTATCTTTATAAAATGATATTTATTCCATGGTGTGTGATGTCTTTTAAAAAACAAAAATTCTGATTTTTGTCAGAAAACAATTTATTGTTTATCTTGTTGTGGGTAATCCTCAATATTATTCTCATCGAAAGTTCTTGAAACATTTTTGTTACGGTGATATATTGAGCTTTTTTTGTTAGAAAATGACACTATTGTGGTTCCTTCTTGAAGCCCATGAAATGGCTCCCAAACCTAAATGAAAAAAATATCCTAAACGTGTTGTTTTTGTCATCAATACTTCATGCTGACCATTTTCTTTGTAACCAACCAACATAAAATCATTTTTTGTGGTGTAAAAAATACCATACTCCATTGTACCACTAACATGCCTTAAAAACCTTTTGGTTTCTTGCCAATGTCTCCTTGGGTGTCCCCATGAACCTTGACACAAAACTCATTGCATACATTATATAATGTAATAGGTCCCTATATTACTAGTATAGTCCCTTATTGTTATTAGTGTAACCTTATTGTTATTATTGTACCCGTTGTAACCCCGTTTTGTTAGTGTTGTACCCTAAATTATTATTGTTAGGTCGGTAGGATTACATTGTGGCCCACTAGGATTACATTATGGCCACATGGACTCCTATATGAAAGGTTTTGTAAATTGTATCATCGAAGAATTGTTCATTTATGTAATGTATTGGAGGTTTCCACCTCAGTGGCTTGTTATAGAGCATTTATATCTCTTTTCTTAAATTTTTTAAAATTTGGTTACTCAACATTTGGTATCGAGCTTTGGATTCTAGGGTTTTCAACGCGCTCCAAATAGGTCATCGTGGAATTTGCGCTATAAATTTTCTTCTACGAAGTTTTAGAAGCTAAAATTTTTAGGGTGTGAAGCTGAAATCTGAGGAAGATTGTCTAAAACTTTCGGAAGCGAGGTTGTAATATTTTAGAGATATCCGCATCTGTGGAAGTTAGTGCCTTTCGGGCTCTAAACGAGTCATCGTGGAATTTGCGCTATAACTATTTTTCTACGAAGGTTCGGGAATCTGAAATTCATATGGTGTGAAGCTGAAATCCTGAGTAAAATCGTCAAAATATTTCGAGGCTTGGTTCACAATATTTTTTGGAGATATGATGTGGAATGTAGTGCTTTTCGGGCTCTACAGATTTTCATCTCAAAGGGTGATCGTGGGAAAAGTTCAATAACTCTACTCTCAGGGCATGGAACCAGGTGCCATAAAATTGGTCACAATTCGACGGACTTTAGTTTCACGGCTATGAAATTTTAGAGACAAAAGAGGATGAAACGGTGACATGTGTAGTCTACGAGTTCGCCTCTCTTGAACCGATGCGAAATTAGGTCATTGTGGGAGATTGGACACAACTTTGTCTTGGAGAATCCAAATCGGAGTCCAGACTGTATGGCATTCGAAAGATAATTCGAGAGGGCTAGTTGATACTAAAATTAAATATTGAAGTCATGTAAATCATAGATATTATCCAATTTCAATATCGAGCTCCTCAAAAGCAAGAAAAAGGTGTGTATATTTTTTTCTCTTGAGTACATAAGTCTTCTTTGAAGAATCAATTTGAATTGATTCCAAAGGAATATTGTAGAATATATAGTAGTATTGGGTTCTAAAATATGCCTAAAGTAAAAATAATTCAACACCCATTAAGCCTTAGAAGGCTCTACTATGACTCATGAGATGAAGAATTGCAACCCATGATCTATCAAAATTACAAGAGCAAGTGCAACAAATTTCACTCTCGCAAGAGAGAAACAAAAAATGAAATGGAAGTTTTGAAGAAAGGCGTGGAGGTGAAGATGGATGGTTTGAAGAAGGCATGGAAGCTAAGATGGATGGCGTGGAAGCTAAGATGGATGGGATGGAAGCTAAGATGGATGGCATGGGTAGCTGCTAGCTAGATGGATGACATGAAAGACAACATGGAAAAAATGAAGGAATGATCTCAACTGAGACATCGAAGGTTTGACAAAGTTGATACAAGAAATGTTTTCTAATGGTGAAAAGATAGTAGAAGAACCTCATGATGAGAAAAAAATAAATGTTAATCGTGATTTCATAAACTCTAATGTTGGCGAGAAGAACCACCATATTCCAAAAATGGATATGAGGAAGTTTGATGGAAAGGATCTGTAGCTTGTGGATGCCTTATGGAGCAATATTTTGATCTCCATAACGTGCAAAACACACAAAAGGTATGCATTGCAACTTTACATTTAGAACAAAATACATTTGTATGGTATCGATGGCTTTGCTCCCATAAAATTGTCACTTAGTTAATTTTCACGGAAAATGATAACTTGCACAGTACAGAGGATACAAAGAGCAACACCTTTAACAGCCAGTGATAAATCTCAAACAAAAGGGTTTAGTGGGGCAGCCGTGGGGCTAAAAATTGAATATAGGTAAGCGATATTGAGAGGAACACATGATCGATCTCTTCATAGGAAGTTTAAAGGATAACATCCAACATGAAGTTCGTGTTTTGGAACCAGATTCATTGGAGAAGACATTCAGGTTGGAAAGAAAAGTTGAATGTAAAATAATGGCGACAAGGAAGCCTACTTCTCAATTCTATAAAGAAGGAAGTGTTGCTACGCCTAGATTTCCACAACCTACAAGGTTGACACCACAACAATTGGAAGAAAAAGAAGCGAAGGCACTGCTATAGTTGTGATAGAAAATGTGATCAAAAAGGTCATAAGTGTCTTTGAGAAGAATTATTTTAGATAGATTGTGAGAGGAAGAATAAAATGAGTAAGAAGAGGATATACACCGAGACCAAGCCCCTAGAAAGAGGAAGAAATGGGCTCAGGCCATATCGTGTAATGCCTTTGTACAGTGCACAGCTATCGAGCCTCTCAGAATGAGAAGGGACAATTAAGAAGAAAAAATTAATAGTGTTGATTGGTCAGTGCGTGTTATACTAGAATTTTCAATGGTTGCAAATCTTTGGGACGGTAGCTTTTAATTTTCAAGAAATTTTCTTGAAATTTTTTTTTCGAAGGAAAGGAAGTCGAGATTACGGGTATTGCGGGAAGCGGAAAGATAATAAACTCTAATGTCTTGAAAAAGCTTCCTAAATAAAGAACAGCGGCGTAATTGCACAATTATGCTCACTAGAAGTTCCAACATCAAAATCATCTATTTTTGCGGATCTCCAACTAGTCTTGGACAATGATTCCAAGGTGTTTGAAACTCCCAAAGGTTTCCACCTGTTTCGTGGTCACCCAGTCATGCCGTCCATCTGATTCTAGGAAGTGTTCCTCCAAACATAGGCCTTATAGATATCCCTTACACACAAAAGAGGCGAAATTAGAACGTATGATTGCAGAAATGTTAGAAGGCGGAGTATAATTCCAACTCGATTAAAGTTCTTTCTCCGCTCTTGTAGTATTGGTACGAGGAAGAGGATTGGATCATGGCGAATGTGTAAAGTTATAGGGAGCTCAATAAGCTCACCATTAAAGATAAATTTCCCATTCATACTGGAATTGATGAATTATTGGATGATTACATGAACATTAGATTTTTACTAGTTGGATGCGTATTTCGGGATATCATCAAATTAGAATGAAAGTGAAGATATTCCGTGGTATTTTGAACTCATGAGGTCATTACGAATTTTTTGTCATACCTTTTGGCCTTACCAATGGACCTTCTACATTTCAAAGGTTGATGAATTCCATTTTCAAACCCTTCCTTAGAAATTTATTGTAATATTTTTGATGATATACTAATCTATAGCGAGGTCTTGGAAGGATCATGTTGAACATGTTGACAAGGTGCTCAAACTATTGAGAGAAACAGTTATATGCAAAAACATCCAAATGTTTCTTGCAGTGCAGAAGGTGGAATATCAGATCCTTATTGTATCTCACGAGGGGTGTTAAAGTAGACCCTAACAAAATTAAAGCCATTAAGGAATGGAAAGTCTCGACAACCATATAAGAGTTCCTGAGGATTTCTCGGAGTTAACGGGGAGTATTATCGCAAATTTGTTAAAGGTATGGGAGAATAGAAGCACCTCTAACAACATTATTAGAAGAAGATGCATTTTC
Organism: Pinus albicaulis; assembly: GCA_034641835.2. Taxonomy (NCBI): domain Eukaryota; kingdom Viridiplantae; phylum Streptophyta; class Pinopsida; order Pinales; family Pinaceae; genus Pinus; species Pinus albicaulis. The sequence continues at coordinate 407,705,153 of CM076572.1, forward strand.
ATGGACTCTTTGAAGAAACTAAAGGCCTTTGAACATCTTAAAGAGGCAATGTGCCTAGCAGGTCTTGCTTCATGGAACTTCTAAAAACCTTTATTGTGGAATATGATGCCTACGGGAAATGAATGGGTATTGTTTCAATAGAAGGAAGGAAGAACAAGCCATGAAAAAATTAATCAAAAGAGAAAGTATTTGAAACCTATTTATGAGAAGGAAATGTTAGCAATATTGCATGCACTAAAGAAATGGAGAACTTACTTTGATGGGAAGACACTTCAAGGTAAAACTGATCATGATAGTCTTAAACACTTTGGAATCAAAGACTATCTTCGAAAGAGCAACAAAAAATGGGTCACAAAGATGTTGGGTTGTGTTTACAAAATAATCTAAAAAAAGGAAAGCTTAATGTTGTTGCAGATGCACTCTCAAGAAAAGAATGATGAGGTGGAGAAACTTATTGCTTTAGTATGGCACCAATATCAGCAGATGGATAACCAAAGCGAGATGAATGGAAGAAGGAAAAGATGTATGGACACTCATTCCAAAAGTTGCGGCAAGATCTAGTACATACGATACATTTAATTTGGAAAAATATGATTCCTTATGGTACAAAGATCGCTTATATCTTTGTAGAATTCACAACTAAAACAAAATATTCTTCTAGAATTGCACTTCTCCTTTAGGAGGACACTCGGGATTGCAAAAACTTACCACGGGGTGAAGAAATAATTTTTTTAGGATGGCCTTAAATCTGAGTATTCAAAAGTTGTAATGAATGTTGGTTTTATGACAAAAATAAAGTTGAAAATTAAGACAGGGACTTCTACAACCTTTATCCATTCCAAGTAAATGTTGGGAGGAGATGGCAAATGGATTTTTATCAAGTTTACTGGTAGAAGGAAGAGTGTCATCATGGTGGTAAGTTGATAGACCACATTATGCACACTTTTGTGCATTATCTCATCCATTTAAATCAAGTACGGTTGCTACTACATTTATGGACGAATTCAAAAGCCACATGGAAGCCAAAGGTTATTACATAGTGACAGAAGATCCAGCCTAAAATTTACCCAGGTAGAGATTATTTTCTTGTTTGGGTAGCTCAGTGGCGCTCATAACTCATCTTATCATCCTCATCTGATGGTCAATTGGGATAGTAAATAAATTTTGGAAGGATATCTTTGTGCTTTGTATCTGACAAAAAACACAATGGGTCAGTGGTTACCTCTCGGCGGAATGGTGGTATAACACTTCCTTCCATGCTAACGGCAAAAATGACCCCATTTATGGTACTTTATTGATATCATCACAACTCCATCATCATATTGAGGAAAATTCGAACATTCAACGGTGGAAGATCACATCGAGCATCGACAGAAGTTCTCCAACTCTTAAATGATAACACGAATTTGGCACAAAATCGAATGAAATAACGAGCTGAGATCAACATCGCGATGAGAGAAGTTTTGTTGTAGGATATTGGGTATTTTTATTTTGTGCTGAGCAATGTCCCTCCAAGCAAGCTAAGAAGGATAATAATTATCTCCAAAATCATGGTCCTTACGAGGTGTTGCAAAAGATTGATGCTATGGCATACAAATTAGACTTCACCTTCGTCGCGAGTGCATCTGAGTTTTCCATGTTTCATACTTAAAGAAGGTTATAGGTGAAAATCTTCCAATTCAAACAATATTTTGAGGAGTGATGAGGAATGAAAATTATGTTGGAACTTGAAGCGGTCACGGAAACAAGAATTCGTGACTATGGAATGAATCAATTTCGATGTATCTCCGTCTGAGTATGGGAAGAACTGCCCACTAAAGATTCTACATGGGAGGATGCGAGAAGCATAAGGAAGCACCCATAGCTACTCAAGCATTGAGGACAACTTTTTGAAGGAGAGGGCATGTTGGGTCCTATCATACTAAATGTAAAGTCTCACTTATTGTTATTAGTGTAACCCAGATTATTGTTATTATTGTACCCTTGTAACCCCCATTTTGTTATTATTGTGCGCCTAAATTATTATTGTTAGGTCGGCTAGGATTACATTGTGGCCCACTAGGATTACATTATGGCCACATGGACTCCTATATATAGAAAAGGAGGTTGTAAATTGTATCATCCCGAGAATTTTTCATTTATGTAATGTATTGGAGGTTGCCCCCTCGAAGCGGCTTATTTCTAAGGCGTTGATATCTCTTTTCTATTCTATTTTGGAAATTTGGTTACTCAGCAAAGGCCTAGTTTTGGATAAATACATTAAGCTTCCAACCATGGTTGTATAGGTTGGATTGAAATTGTCGCTACAATATTATTTGCTAAACTTCAACCCCATGAAAGTTGGAGTTTGGTGAGATATTGTTCTACATATTAACCTATCTGAAATGTTTGTGACATAATTTTATTGCAAAATAAAAACTCTATTCCTTCTTTGCTTCACTTATATTTAAAAAATACCTTAACTCCAAAGTTATTTTAGCTGTTTTTCATGATTTCATTTTAAATAAAGCAATGAGTAAATCATCACTCCTAATAAAAATCAAAACATCTACATACGGAGACAACAACAGAAGCTTACCTTCACTCTCTTTGATGTAGAGAGTAGGTTCACCATCACATATTTTCAAAGTCATTTTCCATCATGTAAGCATCTATCTTGCTATACTATGTGTTAGGGATCCTTAGTTTCCTAAGGCTAAGAAAGGAAACCAAAGAGGTAACCACAAACCAATATTGGTCCCAGTATCTAACCTACCGACAGAGATAGCTCCCAATATCAAGCTCACATTCAATGGAAATAATTGGAGAACAAGTCTTTTAGGTTATTTGTAAGATTAATAGGGTTTAATTAGAGTTTTCTAATTAAAAAAGCAAACAGACTAGAAACTGCGGCAAGGTATCCCAAAAGATGAAATTTTTGCATACAGTATGGCTTGATGTGATCGGTGACACAATTGGTTTGCCATTTTTAGTGTGGTGAGAAGAAATCATTTAAGTAGAAGTGAGCATAATGAATTCACTTTTTCGAGGAGGAATAAACACTTAGATTCTTATCTTAAAAAAACGGAGCATAAAAGAATTATTTATGTTTCAAGCAAAGATAAACACATGGAAGAAAATAGATGGTTCTTGAACAACTTGATCATCAGATGCATAAGAAAAATGGATAAAAACACGTATTGTCATATATCCACAGAATCCATAAAAATGATTTAAATTCTTATAATTAGTTATAGAAATCTAGTATACAGTTCCAAAGAGTGTGAAATTCAAGTATCCAACCCTCTCATTGAATTTATTTTGAGTACATATAGAAAAAAAAATATTCCACCTCTGGGGTAAAATCTAATCTATATTAATATTAATGAACCTAATGACTCATTGCCTAATCCTAGGGAAGTTAGAAACAATTTTCCCTTTTTAGCTACCTTGTTGAGCTTTTCTCTCGAGAATTAATCATAAGATTCTTTACAAAGATGACCATTGATAAGCCTATTAATCATTTAAAAAACTCATGCACCAACTATACATCGACCAAGTTTGACATTTGGCCTCCATGTCTATAAAAAAACCTTCAAAACACAAAACACAACAAAATTTCTCATAAACGCAACAACATTTTTTGCGGAAACGCAAAAAACTTCTGGAGGGGATGATTTGAGGCCTTTAAATGATTTTTCTTGCAAAATATATGGTTGTAAAGATGAATATGTATACTACACAATGGAGATATTAACATTAATATAACAAACCCTTGAAAAATTGACTTCGAAATCCAGAAACTATCCTAAAAGCATAGCGAGTGGTACGAAAAGTGGCGAGAAAAAGTAATAAAAATAGGCATTATTTGATAAATTTACTGAAAAATTGTGAGGTACAAGTATCCCCACGAAATTTTAAGAGATCCTTATGCTATTATCCATACATGCATTCTTGAAATTGTGAATATGGGCCTCACGAGAAAAAGCGCATCAAGTACTCATTGCGTTTCTACGGGGTGTTTTTTATTGTGTGCCACAAAAAAACTCAAAAAGTAAAAAAATTGGTCTCCTGCTTCTTTGCTTTCCATTATGATTTCAAGTCACCAATGGCTTATACGCAAGAGTCCGGAGTTATCCTTGTTTTCAGTTTTCTTAGGGTCATAGGCTTCTTCTTCATGTTCTTAGCCACGACCTTGAAAACCATGTTTCTTGCATAGTAATGCCTTGCCATATTCCTTTTCATAGTGGTATCCATGTTTTCTTTCTCGTGCTTCTCCGAAATGTACATTCACTCTATCAAAGCGATACTCCCTATTATTTTCAATCTCATCACTTCTCAGAATTGATATGATGTCTTGGGCTTGAGGCAAGCTATGATATCTTGATCTTGAGGTTGATGGATATTCTGAAATATGTTCCTTCTAGCCTTTGCTCTTATCTTAGGTCTCCTAGGCCGTGTTTGAACATTATTTTCTTCCATAATAATATCAATAATAGCCTTACCTTTATCCTTTAATGCAAATTTTTTATTTGTTGATGGAGTATCCTCTTGTGGCTTGATCTCTTGCATTAGACTTAGTATCAATTGTATATATTCTCATTGTAAGAAAGCCACCATGAAATTGTCTTTGCAAATATCATATTTTACTTTCCTATTATGTGCCTCTTTTTCCTTGATGATGTCTTTGATGGCTTATATCCATCTTGATCTTCTTATAGGTCTTCCATTTCAAGTTTAGGAGGTATCTTTTCTTCATGCTACAAAATTGAATCATGTATATCTCTAGGTGATTCCTCTCTCATGGTTTCAACTTGCACTTCTTCAACGATAACAACTTTTGGTAATATTTTTGCTTGAGACCTAGTTCTAGGTTAGAGCTAGGCATATCCTCTCGTTCCTTAGTAACAAAAACCAACTTATTTTTTTCTTATACGCATAGAAATATATGTTCTAAGCCTAAATCTCTTGTCATTGATGTCGTACTTGATATTTCATGTCCACGTGAATGTTGATGGTGATGAAAGACTTTAAATCTTTAGTTTTAGGATTGAGACAAGAAGAAGTGTGGTTGACTCTAAGAGATTTTCCCATGACATATTGACCTATGCCAAGTTTGGTGGAGGACTATCACTTTGATTAGATAATGATAGAAAAGACTTTCATGATTTGACTACTGGATTGAACCTTCTTATTCATTCTCACCAAACTTATAAACATATAGTTAGGTAGGTTTAGAGGCTTGATAAGTGGAATGCATCAATAATTTGATAGCAATCTTGGAGATATAACCTACTAAACCTCCACTCAAAAATGAAATAATTCATGATAATCTTCATCAAAGGGTTGTGCCAATGTAGCCTATACGCTAGGAAAGATATGAAAGGGACTCCTTGTCTTGTGGTTTTAGGAAAATCTTAATGCTCAAGGTATAAATCCATCCCCTTGAACCAAATTTCACCTTCATTAGGGATTGTGTTTGCTAAAGACAACAATCTCTATTGAAACCATAAATTTAACCCCTACAATTGTGACATCATCTCTTTTAAATTGAGGGGAAAATAAACTGGTGAATTGGTTATAACCCTTTCATCGCACACCACAAAACCCTAGACAACCTACCTACTCAAAATGGCCTTCTTATAAAATGCAGTTAATTGACCTCTTGTATATGAATGGGATCATATCTTGAGATATTTCCTCCTTTGAATTTCATCTTTTAATTGGTCTGTTGTGTTAGTGTGTTTGGTACACTAAAGTACGAAATCACACCAACTTAAGGGTGGGGTTTTCCCTCTTCAGTTATTGGTCACGGAAGAAAATGGTGGGTCGAAATATAGTGGAACATGCTAGAATATAAGCATATGTGTTAAATTCGACAACTAGATTGAAACTCGGGTTGTCTTTGCTCGGATGAAGATCCCAATATTTTTATTGGATTCCTCTTTCGGAGAGGTGTAAGATTGATCTAAGATCATCTCGATCGGATAAGAAAAACATGTACTTTGAATTTATTCCACTTATGTGCTAGAGTCGGCCTGGAATAAAATATAGACTTAAATGTCTTAAAGGACGTGTCACACACCCCCAAAGATTCCTATATATTGGAGAGACTTAGAGTTCATTTGACACATTGTGTGGACAAATTCTCTCTCTCTGGATGGCGTTGGGTACATTATTCTTTGTTTGGGTTGTTCTGGGGTTATGTGTGACACGCTTGGCTGAATGACCTATTGGAGACTTTGCTGGTAGAAGCATCCTGCTGATCGCCGTAACGCCACCATTCATCATCTCTGTTTTGGCTTGTCTTCCATCGATCTAATGGTATGTTCTATCTCCTTCAGTATTGTGCCCTAATCTAAAATGGCATAGAACATAGGCATAAATTAACATGGAATCAGAGCTAGGAGAAGACAACGCCCAACTTATGTCAAGGATCTAGGGCAGCAAGATGAGGGTTGTTGTAAGGGTAAATAAGGGTGCCATTAAGGCTGTGTGGTAGGCCGCAGGCCATACCACAACATCAAATAATAGCGTGGAAACTGAAGGGCAGCGTACGCATGCATTCCGTCACCATTTTCTCTCTCGCACAATCCTCGGCACAGGCAAGTACAGATAGGCAGTCAACAAACATCATTGAAACTAAGTCAACACCCTTGTTCATCCCTGACCTTTCGGCATACTGAAATTCTTTCGCTGGCACAAATCTGAGGATTCAGTGACAACGCCGGGAACAGTCTTCAGACTTTCTTATCACGTGCGGTTAAGGCTCTCCACCCTTACTGCGTGAATCTTACCCAAGTTTAAGAATTCGTAGAAAGGAGAGATGGTTGGTATCTCCCTCACAATCACGTGATCCATTGTAATGGTTGTAATCACATGAACGTCCCATACATGTCGGATCTGGCGGCGTGTAATCTCAAGTATGTTGTCGGCATAATGAATTTATGGAGTCTCACCGATATTTATGAAACTAATACTTGCACAGCATAACCTACAGGCATACAGATCACGCCTATACATAAATCCCCTGATCTGCGATTAAATTAGGTGGTCTGGTAAATAGATATGGTTGGACTTTAATTGTTTTTCTTTCGGGGCTAAATGAGCGGCACTCTGTCCTGGAAATCAAGTGGAGTTAGCGAGGATTTGAGGACTGGCTAGATTAGGCAGTTTTTTTTCAAAGGAAAATTGCAGAAAGGCGTTTACAAATAACGAATGTCTCGGTTTAATCGTTTTTTTTCCGTTCAATCATGTAGCAATCTTTAGGTTGAAAGTTTCCACAGAAAATTCAAATGGACAAGAATTATGTACGGCTGCATCTCCCCGTATTGCCCACGTCCAGGCCCTGGACGATGGAGGATGGCTGGATGGTTAGATTTGCGCACGTGGATGGATATTTCCATACGAGTCTAGATTACACAAGGGTAAATTCACTTGAAGATTCGTGTGGGCAAAAGTTGCTGTCAATTTCGACAATCTGAAAGGGAGGCGAAAGTTCATGAGACTGAATTGAGGTGAAGATTCGCATGGACGAAAGTCACTTTCAATTTCACATGTATGAATTGAGAGGTTTGTATGGGCAAAAGTTGTGAATTTCGACCACAGTTTGGGCAGATTTTCCTTATCTAACTCGGATCACTGAATTGTGGTCAGAACTGTTTTTTTTTTTTTAAAGCCGCTACAGCAGCTCAGAATTGCAGTCCTATGGAGTAGCTTCATAAAATTGTTTGGTTCTGTTGAGGAATACCTTTGTTGCATTGCGGATTGGTGGGGAAACAACATTAAAGCAGACTCTGGTATTAAAGTATTTAAAGAAGTCAGATTTGCTGTAACAATGATTTATTCCTGTGTAGAAGTATCGGATTACTGACTGTGGGAGTTGGGTTTTACATTGAATCTGCACCTACCTGTAGCTCAACCTGTGAGACAGTCACAGTAAAGAGATTCAGAATTATTGGAACAGTCACCTGGGCAGTACATAATCGTGGTAGCTTGTACTTCTGTGGAGAGACTACTTTGCAAAGAACTGTGTCAACCTTGAATAGAGACAGGGTCAATCTTGTAAAGCTTGGACTAGTTTCTATAACAGTGTGGAGACTCTTGCCAATCTCGAACTGCAGCCTCAAGACTTTGGTTCATTTGTCTTTGCAGCTATAAGAACTCAAACCTGTTTGGCAGCCTTGAACATGAGATAAGTGAAGGACTTTGTTGCATCCCGGAGGTTCAAAATTCTGAGTATAAGCAACAGCTCTCTGTGGAAAGGATCTGAAGGGACAGTCACCATGGAAGATCTATCCTAAGCTTCTCAAGGATTAAATCTTCGTTATTCTAAAGAATAATGTTGATCATTTTATAAAGAGTTGAGACAAGCATCAGAAGTTCTAGAAGTCCGTATTGATCTCCAGGGAATCATTGACACATTATTTCATCATTGTTTTGAAAGTTTCTAAAGGATCTCACTGTGACATCATTCAAAATCACTATGAGAATTTGTGAGGAATATGTACTATTCAGGAAAAAGGAACAGTAGCTATCCTTAGAATGAAAAGGAGTATAATGGAGTGCCTGTGTTGAATTGAACATCCTCAAAAATTACTCTAGGAGTGATATTTTGCAGTATTACTACAGCAACATCAAAGATTTAATCAAGTCAACTACATCATCATCATCAAACGTCTTGTATGCAGAATTTGTGAAGACCTGCTAGCTTGTGAAGTTTGATATCTTCAAATTTCATATAGCAGTGATGAATATGATAAGTGATGTGTATGATAATATTATGGCAACAATGTAATCAATGATATATGTCAAGATGTATGACAGGTATATGCTAGCATATGGATATGATTCTTGTATGGCCTTGATAGTGGGAGAATAAGGTTCAGGCCCATGAGTACAAAACTCCTTTCCGAGTTGGTGTTTGGGATGCCCACATTTAAAGTAATCATAAAGGCATTTGAAAGCATCACAAAGACATCTGATTCACACTGTCTTATCTGATATGCTTGAGAGGATGTTCATATAGATGTCTTCTCTCACAAGAGGAGCTGGCATTAAGAGGGAGAATACATCTCTGTATATACTCCTGAGCTAATATCATTGCTGGACGAAGGAAGATCCTCATGGCTCAGGGACATATGGCTTCAGAGGGGGAAATTCCGAAGGAAAACCAAGAAGCCATATAAATACCAGGGGTATCTAGCTGCCATGTGTACAATATGAGCCTGGATCATTTGCAGAAACTGGAAAGCATCAAGTCTGGAAGGATGCTATGCACTAAGAGTATGAGTCCATTATGAAGAATGATGTCTGGGATGTGGTTCCAAGACCATAGGACAAAGCAGTTGTCACCTCGAAATGGCTCTACAAGATCAAGCATGGACCTGATGGAAGTGCTGAAAAGTTTAAGGCAAGATTCGTTGCCCGTGGCTTCTCTCAAAAGGAAGGCATAGATTATGATGACATATTTGCACCTGTGGCCCGATACACCACCATTCGATCTATTATAGCCCTTGCTGCTACGCAAGGATGGAGTCTTCATCAGATGGATGTGAAGACTGTATTTCTGCATGATGCGATAAAGGAAGAGATATATGTGGAGGAACCTCTGGAGTTGGAAGTCCAGGATCGGGACACCCATGTCTGTAGGTTGAAGAAAGCTCTCTATGGGTTGAAGCAAGCACCCAGAACTTGGTACGAGAGGATAGATAGCTACTTGATGAAGCTGGGCTTCATTCGAAGTAATGTTGATCCGAACCTTTACTTCAAGGATGTCCAGGTAAAGCCTCTCATTCTGGTGCTGTATGTGGACGACCTCTTCCTGATAGGTGCTGACCCTCTCATTCATCAATGTAAGAGGGAGCTCGCTGCTGAGTTCGAGATGAAGGACCTAGGACTGATGCCTAGGCCTGGAGGTCTAGTAGAGACCTGGCAAGATTTTTCCTTTCTCAAGGAAAATACATTATGAAGTTTCTGGTATGATGGACTGTAAGTCCATAGAACTCAACTTTAAGAATTTCAGTAGCAGCGTTGCTGGGCCCGTCCTACTGAGTATCTTCAACTCATAGGGACTTTGATGTTCTTAGTGAACACCTGTTCGGACGTATGTTGTGCAGTGAAAACCTTGAGTCAACACATGGTTGATCATAACATTCACTGGGTTGGTACCAAGAAACTCTTGAGATATCTCTGAGGCACGATAGACCATGGGCTGAGATACACTGCCGGGAGTATGACACTCCATGGATATACTGATGCCGATTGGGCTGGTAGTGTGGTGGATCGCAAGAGCACATCTGGATGCTACTTCACATGTAGATCTACTTCGGGCAGGAATCTAAAGTCGGTAGCCTTGAGCACTGCTGAGGCCGAATACATTGTAACATGTATGGCCTATTGTGAAGTCACTTGGTTGCGAAAGCTCTTCTGTGAGCTGTTCGAGCATGTGCTAGATGCCACCGTTATCCTTTGTGATAACCAGAGGGGGATTCATTTGTCATAGAATCCCAGGTTCCACGATTGATCCAAGCATGTTGATGGTTGGTACCACTTTATCTGGGATATGGTACAGCGAGGCGCCGTAAGGCTCGATCATATAGGAACTGATGAGCAGGTCGCGGATATTCTCACAATGCCCTTGGGGAAGGTCATGTTCATAACCTTCCGTGAGAATCTTGGAATCATGGAACGATCCTATTCTGAGGATCCTGTTGGACGATGAGCTCTGGGAGCTCTGGGGGGCTTTGGGGACAGCTTCTCGGAGCTATGAGCAACCACAACGCTAGGCTTGCCGAACCTTGTTGGTGTGCTTGGACCCCACCGTTGTGATTATTGAGTGGGTTTACCTCTCATTATCTATGCCCCGTATGCATCCTACCCATTGAGTTCAGGGCTCATGGGAAGTACCTCTCATTTGGCCAATGAGATGGGAAAGGCTAGAGACTAGTAGCAAAGATTGATGGACGCATCAGAATTTGTCATACTCTCTATCTAGGATGGCATGGTCAAACCACTAGATCTGGGATCAAGTATAGTGAGGTTTCGGACCTCCGCCTGACTTCGGGTCAGATGAACCAACTTCGGGTTGGTTGGAGACTCTTTGTGAATCTGATAGTGAGGTTTCGGACCTCCGCCTGACTTCGGGTCAAATGAACCAACTTCGGGTTGGTTGGAGACTATTTGTGTGTCTGATAGAGGTTTCGGACCTCTAGGCTGAATTGGTCAGCCGGGGGATGATGTCTTTGTGACTAACCCACTTCTGTTCTGAAATAAAGAGGCCAGCAAAGCAAGTTACGGCGGGATGACGCACGATGTTTGGATTGCACTTGTGGACGGAGTTCTCCCTAGTTGAGAGGGAGCGTTAAAATTGGACAACTAGGTCCAAACTCCGGGTTGTACTGCTCAGATGACGATCACAATATTTTTATTGGATTCCTCTTTCGGAGAGGTGTAAGATTGATCTAAAGATCATCTCGATCGGATGAGCAGAACATGTACTTTGAATTTATTCCACTTATGTGCTAGGTCGACCTGGAATAAAATATAGACTTAAATGTCTTAAAGGACGTGTCACACACCCACAAAGATTCCTATATATTGGAGAGACTTAGAGATCATTTGACACACATTGGTGTGGAGGAATTCTCTCTCTCTGGATAGCGTTGGAGCTGTGATATATATGGACTGTTCTTTGTTTGGGTTGTTCTGGGTTATGTGTGACACGCTTGGCTGAATGACCTATTGAAGACTTTGCTGGTAGAAGCATCCTGCTGATCGCCGTAACACCACCATTTATTATCTCTGTTTTGGCTTGTCTTCTATCGATCTATTAGCATGTTCTATCTTCTTCAGTATTGTGCCCTAATCTGAAATGGCATAGAACATATGCATAAATTAACATAATGACTATGGTCTATAAGTCATGTGTCTATAAGTCATTTGTCTTGGACATAAAAGTTAGATAAGAAGAAACCAAGAAGAATCCAAGGTAAAGGAGAAATCGAAGACTAGAGACTGAGTTCTCTAAGGCTGGTGCTGAATGGTGCAGATCGGTGCAGGAAGGTGCAAGAAAGAAGGATCAGCTCAAGGAGTCATTGACGAAGCAGTGACAAGGTCTTGAAGGCATATAAAGGTTAAAGGTCTGTGTCATGGTCATGGTACTTGTCATCTGAAAGTCTATAAGATGAATTTCTTGTGGGTTTTCCTCTCCAAGAGGGAGAGGTTTTGGCCCTGGCTTGAAGAGCCTAAATTTGTGTCTCTTGTGTTTTTGATAATAGACTTGATGAAAGATATAATAAGCTAAGAAGAAAAGACATAAGTAAAAGAAGTAAGCTCACAAGTAATTATCAAGTAGAGAATTCAAATTAATCACCGCCCTACCAAATTCTCAACACTCTTTAGATGCGATTGACACCACTGTTGCATGGAGAGTTGAGGCCGAGAGGCTTATCATGGAGTCAGCCCCTGATTGGATAGAGTAGGAGGTAGTGGAGGGGGAGGAGGAGGAGCAGTAGGAGGAAGAGCAAGAGGAGGAGGTGACACCACCTACCCCTGTAACATGTGAAGGACGTGATATACCTCCTTTAGCTCCTGATGCTTCAGCGTCTAGTGCTTCAGGTTCTAGAGCACAACAGAATCCATTGCCAGCCCCACCAACTTCTTCATCTAGAGGGAAAGCTATTACATTTTCTCGCAAGAGGGACAGAGGAAATCAGTAGTATTAGTTATTTGGTGCATTCCTTTGTATATGACATTATGACTCGTGATATGAGATACATTATTATATTTTTTATTGATATTTTGAGGCTGAGTTGGGACTCAGGACTCAGTATCCAAGACATGATTCACTGTTATGTGTGATGTAGCACTAGACATGATATTACACATCTTATATATTAGTTTTTTTGTCATATTTATGTGTCAATGCATTTATTTTATGTTGTGGATGCTTTAGATATTAAAAAAATTGAAAAAAAATGAATATTTTTGTATGTGCCGATTTTTTCCCAATTTTTATGATTTTTTCCGATTTTTTCACCTTGCCGATTTAATCCCGATCGCGATGTTCACAACATTGCAGAAGATATTGACATGTTAAATGTATTTGCACTCACCATAGTGCTATAGGTTAGTCAACAAAGAATGGTTTCATTGATTGTGCTCAATGTCAGGATGCAATTACCACCAGTCGGTCAACGGATGAAGACAGATTGCCTTAGAAGAAGATGTTTTGCCTCTTTTGCAGTTCCTCAAGTCGAAAATCATGATCAACTTAGTTGTTTGCATTGAGTAGTTGCAGTCCTTTAGATCAGCAATGATTCACTACTTGTGATCTCAATTTTACAGTTTCACTTAGTTGTTGATTACAAGCTTGGAAGAACATTCTCACAACCAAGGTTGCCAGAGCATCTAGTGGAGTGGGAGCATCAAAAGCATCAATATCCAAAAAACCTCATGGGCGAAGCATCACAGGAGCGCACGCACACACACACACACACACACACATATATGCAGAATGCCAAATTAGTTGTAGAACATATGAAAACATGCATGTTTGTACATTAATGAAGAAGAAATGACATCCATAATACATCAATGATTAATTGTTCAAGCATCAACCGTCTAGATTCTAGCAATTACAAACATATAAATTTTAAGTCGTATATTATAGTTTTGCTTACAAAATAGGTTATTAGCACACCAAAGTATGAAGACCAAAAGGTCCAAAACAATAAATTGAATTAGTTGCTAAATACTATGAATCTATCATCTATGACATATAAAGTAGTGAAAAAGGAGAAACAATTATTCTAAGATCTATGATTCTATCTACTGTTCCCTCCTCTTTGAACCACTACAACTACTACGCCAGCCTCCACGTAGTGTTAGGGGAGCTTCTAGAAAATTACAAACAAACATACAAATTTTAAGCCATATAATAGAAAGTAGAACATTAGCCTATGGAATGAAATAGGTCATCCAGCAATTGTCAATAATAACATGACCAAATAGTTATGTTTACAAAATAGGCCATCATCGCACCGAAGTATGAAGACAAAAAGATCCAAAACAATAAATTGAACTAGTTGCTAAATACTATGAATCTATCATCTATGACATATAAAGTAGTGAAAAAGGAGAAACAATTATTCTATTATCTATGATTCTATCTACTATTCCTTCCTATTTGTACAACTACAACTACTACGTCACCCTCCACGTGGTGATAGGGGAGCCAGAGTAGGACAAAACTATGTAGAAGAAGATGTATGAAGAACTAAAGATAGAGCCCCTACTGCTAGAGTTGGATTCCTAGACATGGGGGCCATGGAAATGGATGGAGGTAACATCTCAACGCGATCATCATAATCCATAAGAGCATTCTTCAGTTGCTCTAAAACCAATACTGTTAAATTATGCAACTACGGTCAAGTTCCACTTTGGAGAACTTATTTGATGGAGATGATGATTGCATTGAATTCCTCTTTTTGAGAGGACCAAAATCGACCTAAAGATCACTCAAATCGGATAAGGGAGAGTGTACTTATGAAGGAAAGCCCACATATGCACATTTGGACAAGGTCGGCCCTAAAGCAAATTGGACACCCATGGAAGCCTATAAATACAAGTGACCTCGAGCTCATTTGGACATCACCAAGCATCTTCTTCTTCTCTTTTTCATTGATTGGTTCGCACAGGTCTGAGGTAGGGACGACAACAAAGGTTAGCAAAGGTCTGAAATTACAATGTGCGAAGCTTGCTTTTGTTTTAAGGTTTTTGGATTACATTCGCAGGCACGTCACAGGGAAATTTCGACCACAGTTGCTATCTTGCAGGCTCAAGGGTGCGACCGGAAGCCTTCGGCCACTCCCACAACTCCTCTTGCATGCAACCGGGAACTTTGACTCAGATTTGACCGAAGACCGGAAGACCGAAGTTGAGCGCAGTTGACCGCAGATAGGAAAACTTGTCTCTGATATCTTTTGATGTTGATGTTGGTCTAAGGTTGTCATTGATGTCAATACGACACTGACTAAGATCTCAATATTCTTGAGATGCTTGGTTCCAGATGATGATGTCATGCCTCTTGGTTAATAAGGATGCCATTAATGATGATGTGCTTACTCTTGATGAAGAAGACTGGATCCAGGATGATGTCAAGATGGCATGGTTGATGGAGGACCATTTGATGACGTGGACGATGTCTGGGGGCATGACATGAAGAACACTTGATGACATGATGACATGGATGACATCATGAGCCTATGATGTAGAAGCCTAAGAAGAGGAAGCCCATCCATGAAGAAGTCTACATTGCCTACCTCCAATTCTGCACCAATAAATGACCAGTCACATTAAAAAAAAAAAAATACTACCTTAGAGGCTGAATTTCACTATGACACCTACACCACCTTTTAGAGTATAATTTTTCCATTCTAATGAGCCCTTACACACCCCGAAACCCCAAACGGCGAAGGAGAACGAGAATTTACAAGTTTAAATCATTTCTGGACAGTGAGCTGACCTCAACTTCTTCTCATGTCGGCCTGCCCTAAGGAGACATGTCTTTTCGTTTAGCATTAAAAATCACTATATATACAGCGTTCAGACTCATTCTCCCTCATCAATTTTCGGTCATCAAACACAGAACATAAGAGATTTAGTTCACATCTCGTGAGCTTATCAGCACAAAAAGAGAAGGAGCCTAAGACCGAAAAGGAAAGCAGCTCTAAAATCTGACTGGGTTAAAAACTTGATAGAAAAAGGTCTCTCAGACCTGTGATAAAAAGGAGGACTTAACCTGCTTGCTGGAAACTGTGGGGCAGCTTTTAAAGTTCGAATTTCTCATCCCTGGACTCTTCCACAGATGCTAGGACCCTCATCAAAGTAAACTGAGCCACAGGCTGCTACAGATCTTCTTCCCACGGAACCTTGCCATCATCCATAAACTGGGACAGGTGAAAAGAGAGGCTTGTATCAATCTGTGAGGGTTCGGATATCCTTGCAGGAAGCTACAGGACCTCTGTCCTATAATTATGTGGCTCTATACCACAGTACTACACAGTTGTATTGATGATTATGTAAACATTTCAGATTGTGGGAGAACAGTGACATATTCAGGACTGCGGTCACTGTTTATTTCGGACTGTGGGAGAACAGTGACATCTTCAGGACTGCAGTCACTGTGTATTTCGGACTGTGGAAGAGCAGTGACACCTTTAGACTGTGGTGTTTGTGTGACCATTGGACTGTGGATTTGTGACATTTCAGACTATTGTGACAGTGTTACATTAAACCCTTGTTGTATCATTCAAACAGTAGCAGCTCACCTTGTTTTGGACAGTGAAGTAATCTCTTGGATAATGCAAAGCAAGGTGATTGATCAGTGGAGTCAACATATGTATCCTTGGGGCTGATTGTATTGATCAAGAACATTCAAGTAAGTACCATTCTCATTTCATATCAAAAGAAGCTAAAAAGTATTGGTGTCCTTGGGGCAGGTGCCCCTAAACTCAAGGTTGGTGCCTTGGTGAAGATGGGGTCGAAGCCCTAGAGGTCGGAGCCTCATTAAGTCCAAGTTGGTGCTTGGCAATCATTGTACTCATTCATTTGTAAAAGGATCATTATCCTTCTTTCTATAATAAAATTATTCATTTCTTTGATTTTTGGGTAGAATCTAAGATTGTTAATTGAAATATTGAATTGGACTAAAGTAATTGATACAGCATAGAACAATCCGAAAATTTAACATGGTATCAGAGTTGAGGTGAAGGACAAGCCCAAGAGGAGACAAGCATTGAAGCAATCATCTTTGGAAAGTTGAAGAAACTAACCTATTCAAAGTCAAGATGTCTTCCATCTTCAAGGAAAATGAGAAGTTGGGTGACTCGTCCAATTTTTCTACATGGAAAGTCTGGTTAGAATCATAGCTGACAACAATGATGTTTTGGATTACATTCAAGGAAAAATACCTGAGCCTCTGGAGAATGTTTTCGTTGTTGTCAAGAAGAAACATAAGAAAGGTGAGTTAAATGCAAAGCAAATTATAGCCAATGGTTTACAAGATAATTTACTTGCTTATGTTGGAAACTTGGGAAGGTGTAAGGACGTGTATGATAAGGTAGCTGGCATGTATGAAGTCAACAATTTGAATGAAATCATCTCCTTGAAAGATCAACTCAAAGACACGAAAACGAATAAGGGAGAGACTATGCAATCCTACATCATGAGGATATCTCGCCTTAGAGATCAATTGCAAAGAGTTGGGGAAAATGATCCTGACAAGGAATTGGTGACCATAACTCTAAGAGGTCTTCCTCCTGTTTGGGAAACCTTCATCACTACCATAAGAAACACCAATGTCCTCCCGTCATTTGATGAAATTGTTGGAAAGCTCGCTGAAAAAGAACCAAGGATGATAACAAGAGGAAGGATTCAAAAGCATGAAGAGGGAGAGCCTGTTGTATTCGTCACACAAAACAAGAAGAAGAAATGAAAAGGAGGTCCATCAAGAAAGCCTCCACCTCAAGTTACAAAGACAAGGAATGATAGAGCATCATCTCACATTGAATGCTAAAATTGTCACAAGAAAGGTCATTATGCTCGAGATTGCCCCGAGAAGAACAATGGTCCATGCTACAACACTAGAAGCAACAATAGGTTTGATGATCGAAGGAGAAGAGATGACCGAAGGAATGATAGAAATGGAAGACATGAAAGAAAAAGAAGAGATGCTCCAAGTGACCATGAAGAAGATCGCCGTCCTCAAAAGAAGCCAAGATACTCCATGTATGAAAGTAATGTTGGCAAACAATCTGAATATATTCTTATTTCCTCCCTTACTAGTTCCTCTCCTCCGGATTCGTGGGATAGTTGGTTGGTTGATAGTGGGGCCACCCATCATTTCTCTGGTATAAAGAAGTCCTCTCTAATTTGGTAGAAAGTGAGTCAAATTTGAAAATTATTCTTGGAGACAACTCTACTCATCCCGTAAAAGGCTTTGGGTCTATCAAATTTCATTTGGAATCTGGGGAATCTGTTGTTCTACATGATGCGATGTATGTGCCAAGATTGAAGAAGAATTTGGTGTCTATATCTGCTTTGGAAGACAAAGGGATGAGGGTTGCCTTCATCAAGGGAAAGGTTCTAACTTGGCCTGTTGGATCACCTATGAGAGATGCCTTTACACTGGGATCAAGATTTGAAGGACTCTATAGGGTCACTGGAAGACCTCTCCTAGCATTGGTCCAGGATACAAATCATCTAAGCCAACTATGGCACCGAAGATTGGCTCACTTACATTATGATGCTCTTCTGAAATTGAAGAAATTGGTCTCTGGTATTCCCAATGTTCAAGCACAACATGATGGAGTATGTCCAGGATGTGCCAATGGGAAGAAGACAAGGGGACCATTCCCCTCCAATGAGAACAAGACATATGACATCCTCCATCTCATTCATTCCGACTTGGGTGGTCTGATGCCCGTACATTCTCTTGGTGGCCATATCT
Organism: Pinus albicaulis; assembly: GCA_034641835.2. Lineage (NCBI taxonomy): Eukaryota > Viridiplantae > Streptophyta > Pinopsida > Pinales > Pinaceae > Pinus > Pinus albicaulis. The sequence goes on from CM076572.1 coordinate 407,723,643, forward strand.
ATTACATCACCTTCATTGATGACTTTTCAAGAAAGACATGGATATATTATCTAAAGGAAGGATGAAGCCTTCGAAATGTTCAAGGAGTTCAAAGCATTGATCGAAAATCAAACAGGGAAGAAAATCAACATATTTAGGTCTAACAATGGTGGAGAGTACACTTCAAATGAGTTCATTGATTTTTGCAAGAAAGAAGGTATCAAGAAGGAGACAACTGCCCCCTATACTCCCGAACAAAATGGAGTAGTTGATAGGAAGAACAGGTCTATTGTAGAAGTTGCTTGTGCCATGTTCCATGATCAAAAGTTACCAAAGTTCCTTTGGGGAGAAGCAACAAATTTTGCCGTATATGTTCAAAACAGGGTGCCTCATCAAGCATTCGACAACAAAACCCCCAAAGAAGTATTCACAGGTGTCAAGCCCAATGTTAGCCATCTCTGTATATTTGGCTGCCCTATATACTTTCATGTATCGAAGGAGAAAAGAAACGAGTTGGAAGCCACATGAAGAAAAGGTACGTCTGTTGGATATTGTGAAAATTCTAAAGCTTTTAGAATATATATTCCTAGTCAAAGGAAGGTCAAGATTAGCAGGGATGTAACATTCGATGAAAATGTTGCCCTTGGAAAAGCAAGGGACCTTCCTCCACCTCCTCCACCTAACAAGAAGAATGATGATATGGATATTTTAGATGGTCCTTTCGTGCCTGAATCTGAGACAGACATTGTTGATGATCCCATGGAGCCCATGCATCCCATAGATCCTCCTCCATGTGATCCTCCCACGAGGAAGAGGCTACTTTGGCTTCGAGACACATTATAGGGTGATGAGAGACAAGTTCTCGTTCGAAGATCATTTAGAGAAAGGAAGAAGCCATGCAGGTACCAGGGATATGTTGCAGCCATGAGTACTATAATTCAAGTCGAACCTTCCACATTCGAAGAAGTCATAAAAGAACAAGTTTGGAAAGATGCTATGGCCGAAGAATATGAATCGATTATGAAGAATGACGTATGGGATGTCATGTTTAGACCGAAGGGGAAATCTGTGGTGACTTCAAAATGGCTATTCAAGATCAAGCATGGAGTTGATGGTAGCATTGAGAAATATAAAGCAAGGTTCGTAGCCCGAGGATTCTCTCAAAAAAAGGGAGAAGACTATGATGATATAATTGCACCTGTGGCACAATATACAACCATTAGTTCGATAGTTGCCCTTGTCGCAAGTCAAGGATGGACTCTTCATCAAATGGACGTGAAGACAACATTCCTTCATGGTATGCTATAAGAAGAAGTATACATTGAGCAGCCACAGCGATTTGAAGTAGAGGGTCAAAAGACACATGTTTGCAGGTTGAAGAAGGCATTGTATGGTTTGAAGCAAGCCCCCAGAGCATGGTACGCACGCATAGATAGTTATTGGTGAAGTTAAGATTCACAAGAAGTAATGTCAATCCCAACCTCTACTTCAAGGTAGTCCAAGGTATGCCAATGATTTTTGTTTTATATGTTGAAGATCTATTTTTGAAAGGTAGTGAGCCCCTGATTATCGAGTGTAAGAGGGAGCTAGCCTCTGAATTCGAGATGAAGGACCTTGGACTCATGAACTACTTTCTAAGCCTTCAGGTGTGGCAAAGGCCCGGTGAGATTTTCCTTTCACAAGGAAAATATATTGTGAAGTTGTTGGAAAGGTTTGGAATGACAGAATGCAAGTCACTAACCACACCGATGGAAATGAACTTCAAGAAGTTATGTGGAGAAGTTGCAGGTCCCGATTTGGCGAATCCATCCGAGTATAGACAGTTGATTGGGGCTCTGATGTTCCTAGTAAACACTCTTCCAGACATATGCTATGCAGTGAATCCATTAAGGAAATTCATGACCGAGCCTCTCCATGCACATTGGATCGCTGCCAAACACATTTTGAGATATTTGCAAGGGACGATCACACTCAGTCTAAGATATTTTGTTGGAGATGTTCGTCTTCATGGATACACCGATGTTGACTGGGCAAGAAACGTTATTGACAGGAAGTGTACATTTGGATGTTGTTTTAGTCTTGGATCTGCCATGATATCTTGGATGAGCAGGAAGCAAAAGTTCGTAGCATTAAGTATCGCCGAGGCAGAGTATATTTCCACTAGCATGGCTAGCTGCGAAGCAATATGGTTGAGAAAGCTCTTTGGAGAGCTATTCGAGTAGATCTTGGACACTACAGTGATATATTGCGACAACAAGAGTGGGATCCGTCTAACGGAGAATCTTGTATTTCATGACAAGTCCAAGCACATTGAGATTCGATACCATTACATTCGAGACATGGTGCTGAGAGGAGCCGTTAGACTCCATCATATATCAACAGATGAGTAGATTGCAGATATTCTTACCAAGGCTTTGTTAAAAGGGAAGTTCTTGGTCTTCAGAGAGCAGCTTGGACTAATGGATGTGACACCTCCTGACGAGGGGCACCATTGATTGAGAATATTGAGCTAGCTCTTCCCCCCTATCTGAGCTCCCAGGGTGAGGAATTGAGATAGAGGGCTCCTGGGTTGAGGGATATCTGGAGAATAGGGTCGTAGATGTTGCTCCCTTATTTGTTACCCATAGAGTTGGAGATGTTGCTCCCCTATCTTGGTCTTTGCAGAGTACAACCCAGTTGGCATCATACTCGCATGTTGGGCTTGTTGGGATTACCACTCCCTATCTGTCCAATGGGTTGAGACTCGAGAGTGTAATTGGGGTGTACAACCCAAGCTGATTATGATGCAGGTATTCTACCACATGACTCTTGAGGATCATTGTTGGAAGATCAGTGAGCAATAGGACGGGTTGAGATGTGCTCTCCTATATCACCTATTGCTTTGTATGGGGTTGTAGATATTTAGCTCCCCCATGAGATTCTGGGTTGAGATGTGCACCCTGATGTAGATTCAGATTGAGATGTGCTCTCCAATGTTATAGAGGGTGGAAGCTAATGCTCCCTGATTCTTCTTCTTTAGATTCGAGAATGTTTCAGCAGATAAAGTTGAGCAGAGATAGGACATGATATGATGAGGGGATATACATGGCATGATGTTCGATGATCAGATAATTGACAAGTGGAATTCTCCCTAGTTGAGAGGGAGTGCGAAATTATGCAACTATGGCCAAATTCCACTTTGGAAAAATTATTTGATGGAGATGATGATTGCATTGAATTCCTCTTTTCGAGAGGACCAAAATCGACCTAAAGATCAGTCAAATCAAATACGGGAAAGTGTACTTATGAAGAAAAACCCACATATGCACATTTGGACAAGGTCAACCCTAAAGCAAATTGGACACCCATGGAAGCCTATAAATACAAGTGACCTCAAGCTTGTTTGGACATCACCAAGCATCTTTTTCTTCTCTTCTTCATTGATTGGTTCACACAGGTCCGAGGCAAAGACGACAACAAAGGTTTGCAAAGGTCCGAAATTACAGGGTCTAAAGCTCATTTTTGTTTTAGGGTTTTTGGATTATAGTCGCAGGCACGTCACAAGGAAATTTCGACCCCAGTCGTTGGCTTGCAGGCTCAAGGGCATGACTGGAAGCCTTCAGCCGCTCCCACAACTCCTCCTGCATGCGACCGGGAACTTTGACTCATATATGACCGAAGACCGAAGTTGACCGCAGATAGGAAAAGTTGTCTCTGATATCTTTTGATGCTGAAAACTTATTTCTAGATGTTGTTGGGTTGTAACTTGTTTTGTTGGATGATATTGTATTGGGCTCATTGTACTCTGCTAAACATTTTATGACAATCTAATAGAAGAAGAATTTCAAAGGGTTTTCCGCCTAGTGGGGTTTTTTCCTAGTCTTTGACCAAATCTGGTGTCCCTTGTTGATGTGTTGATTGTCACCTTTGTCATTGCATTTATTGTTCTATCTTCAATAACTGTTGATGAATGGAAAGACTAATTGTAATTGAAAACATTGCTAATTGAAGTATTGAATTGGGCTAAAATAATTGATACAGCATAGAACAATTTGAAAATTTAACAAATACTCCATTCTCCAAATTATCCTCCTCTAGATTTTGTCCCGAGTCTTCAAGATTTTATCCATATTTTCCTCCTCACAGTAATGAGACAATAATCGCAAGTTATTATGAACATAAAACAAGATCTCTTACTAGTTTACATTCAACCCATTTATTTTGACTCTATGGATGAAACTATAGGCCCTCCAACAACTCTATGTAGAAGAAGTGTTCACCACCCTTGAAAGTACCCATGTTGCAAAACATTGTAGTAGTGGGGTAGCAGTAGCACTTCCATGCATGTTACTCTGCTCGAGAGAACTTAGATTTCCTTGTCTCTAATTGCATGGTTGGTCCCATGGGCACAATTGCTAAGTAGTGGCTCAATTGTCTTTCTATAGTATAGCGTCACACTACTCATGTGGGACCAATTTATCTAATGCTTTCATATCACCAACTTGAACCTCTAGACCTTGTTGTGGTTCTTTCTTGGACCCACCATCAAATTTTGATGATGAAAACTATGAAACATAATAATGTTTAGGTGTTGGCGCATATGCTAAGGCATGTAGTGGAATATTTAGCATTTCCCGTCATTTTTCCACCTCTACACAAATATGATTTTACAAGTTGATATCTCTAGGCTAAACATTGTCTTTAATCTACCCTAGCATGCTATCCATTTGGTTATACACCTCCCCAATTATTGGTTGATCTAAATTAGCAAACTTAGCCATGTAATAAATTGGCTTGATGAATTGCAAAACATATCGAACCTATGACCAAAAATGATTGTCAAGAACAATCTCCTTACACTATATTAGCACATCTCTATCAATGCTCAATTCACCCCATGCATCACACATCACCATATAACACAAAGCTTATCTCACGTTAAAATGGCACCTAAGGGTTCGAAAATAGCTAGCAAATCTAGATTTTGCAATCTTAAGTAGTTTCAACCTAGAATGAGTACCATAAAAGTAATTCACCTTTGTGTGTCTGCTGACAAATTTGATGCTTCCCTCTCTTGTACAAGTCATTAATCAATCCACATTATTTATGCTTTACAATATCATGTATCAAAAGCTTCAAGATGTGCACCAAACTCCCAGACCAAAAGATGTGTGGATGAACTCATTCAATGATTTAACCTACTCCCTTACAATTTGTTGCTTTATTAGTGATTACTTGAACCACATTAGAAGGAAAAACATCAATAATGGTTTTCAATGGGAGCTCTAAAATGTTTTGAGCAAGTGAAATGATTGAGGTGTCATGCACTACAATAAAAACTACACTAGTAAAATTAACACCAAGAACATTTATCAAATGTTGGTTTCTAAAAATTTTCCACCCGTTAGACTTAATGGATACCCCAAAGTCCACCCACTCATTTGCAAATCATATTAGAGCTCTGTAGTTTTTTGCTCTTTCTGTATCAAATAACACAATTCTAGCTTTCTCATAGTTGGGGCTCTTGTATCTATTGGGGGTTCATTGATGACTTTAACCATATCATGCCAATATTGATCCATAAACTTTCGTGGATATACCAATGGACAGTTCGTCACAACGAATCTACTAAAACATATTAAAAAATATGACATCTACACTATGAGGGTTTATTTTTCCTTAGATTTCTAGATTTGTTTATTGTTCCTTAGATTTCTAGATTTGTTAATTAATGTTCATTGTGTATGCATGCAAATTATAATTATGCAGAAAATAGAGAACAAATAGAAAAACAACTCACAAAACACAATAACACAAGATATGACCTAGGAAACCCTTTCGGAAGAAAACCCAGCTAGAAGGTGAGGCCACTTCGTTGTCTCTTCCTGAGAATGGAAATGAATGAAAGTACAAAGAAGTAAGACCTGTGGTCTGTGGGCTACTATAGTGCACAAACCCTATTGGGGGTTCATTGATGACTTTAACCATATCATACCAATATTGATCCATAAACTGTCATGGATATACCAATGGACAGTTTGTCACAACAAATCTGCTAAAACATATTAGAAAATATGACATCTACACTATGAGGGTTTATTTTTCCTTATATTTCTAGATTTGTTAATTAAAATTCATTGCATATGCATGCAAATTATAATTATGCAGAAAATAGAGAACAAATAGAAAAACAACTCACAAAACACAATAACACAAGATATGACCTAGGAAACCCTTTCCGAAGAAAACCTAGCTATAAGGTGAGGCCACTTCGTTGTCTCTTTCTCAGAATTGAAATGAATGAAAGTACAAAGAAGTAAGACCTGTGTTATGTGGGCTACTATAGTGCACAAACCCTCTATGTTTTCTCTCTCCCTATCAACTCTCAACTACTCTGCTCATCTATGAAACAAAATGCACTTGAATAGAATGGAACCCCTTTTCCTCATAATTGCCCAGTACAGCCCAATAGCCTGCTAGTGGTTAAGTATGACTGCAACTCTTAGCTAGACTTACAATATTGATTCTTATAGTTTTGGACCTCTTCTGCAAAACTACATCCTCTGTCAACTCTGCCTAAGCAGCTAGTGCCAAATCTTCCATAGAAAGTAGGACCTATTCCTCTTCCTGATCTAGCATGGAATGAGAGTTTCAGATTCTCTACATTCACCACTGAGTAAATGTGCATGTATGGGGGTAGATTGTGTAACAGCCCTGGTGAAAAACTCATGTAATAAAGTTAAAATAATAAGCACGGTTGATGGGACACGTACTCCAAGCTGAATGATTGGGCAAAACATCCTAGGGGGTGTGTGATTTGGTTTATTATGGCTAAGGAAATTGGCAAAGGCTATGGCTAAGGCATTAAAAAGGCAAAAAGTATTTTTGACACATTTATTTATGAAAATAATGGAAATTAGGAGAAAAGGGAGGTAAAAGGTCACAGGTTGCATGTGAGGAGGAAATTGAAGGAAAATAATGGAAAATGAAGAAAATAGAGGCCTATTCTATAAAAAGGTTTCTGAGGATCAGTTGATAACCTTTTGTCAGTGCATTTTTGGAGCTCTCTCATTATTCTCTCTCTCTCATACTCTTGGATACTTTTCTTGGAGCACTCTTGGAGAGTGTGGATACTTAGTGGTTTGGAGCAAGAAGGAAAAGGAAGAGCAGGAAAGCGTAGGTGGACATCGAGATCAGCAGCTACAGCTGGCTTTGATTGCAGGTACCGATTTGCACGTATGTTTTCCTCATTGGTTTTGGCATGCATGGGGTATGCATGTGGATTGCCTAACCTTGCCATTTCCTGGACAACCATGGTATTGTGGGTTTATTTCCATTGATTGTTCTCGAGTTGGTTCTCATGATTCCTTTAGCTGTTGGGTTGAGTTATAAGCTCCTAGAGCCTTGGTTGGACAAACGCTCTGGAGCCTAGCGAACAGTTGTTGGGTTGAGTTACTAGTCTTGGAGCCTTGGTTGGACAAATGCTCTAGAGCCCTAGGTGGGTTGATTTATTAGTCCTGGAACCTTGGTTAGACAAACGCTCTGGTGCCCGAGAACAACTAGGGTTGAGTTACTAGTCCTGGAGCCATGGTTGGAACAAACACTCTAGAGGCCTGGAGTAGCTTGGATAGAGACCAATCCACGACAGTTGTGATGTCCGACCGTGAGGTGGAATCACAAGTTGAGGGTTGAGGTGGTTTGGCTTCTGGAAGCCCTGAATTGATTGTGATTGATTTGTTTGATTAAGTCCCACATTCATGCTTGGAATATGGCACGAGGATGACTGGCTGAAGTGAGATGGCTCAACCAATCTATGGTCGGGTGGAACGTGGAAGTCCCATTTCCAGTTGGTTTTTACATTCAGTAAGGAAGAGCTCATTTCTTTGGTATTCGATATGCAAATATACTATTTTATGTATGGATTTCATTGCTATTGTATTCATGGTATTTTTCTTGTTGATTTGCTAGTTATAAGAAAGTATTCGATCAATGATGATGTATGGATCTATTCATGTTTTTGCTTGTAAATGATTATCCCATGTATCTATGGTAAAATTGAATGTATGATAGCTTATGATGTAGGGGAGCAATGCTTCTTAGCCATTCTCAGAGAAGGAAGAGACCCTTTTGTTTAAATTTGTTGTTTATACCTGTAGATGTTATGTTTGTGACATGTTTGACGAAATGCCTGTCATGGTTGGGTGGGGTCAGATGAGTTCAGGTTGATGTGATTACTTCCATATGTTTTTTCTAATGTTCGTTACCATCTCCTGAAGTTACAGGAAATTCTGGGCAGTGACCTACGCTCAGGGGCTGAAAATGTGGCACAGATCTCGGAGCTACAGGCGGAAAATTCGTTGTTTGGGCCTTAGCTGCTACCTTGACAAGGCTAACCCGCGGCTAAAGGGTCTATAGCGGCTACCTTGCCCTTACAAGCCCGCGGCTCAGCCTCAAAGTGGCTAAAAATCAGTTCCCCTTCAGGGAACAGGGCCCTGGAAAGTTGGGTTACCTCTTGGGGATGTCAGTGATGCAATGTAAGGTGTGTTTTTGGTGTTTCTGTCGGTTCCACTTCCTCAAGGTCATCTAGGAGGTTGAATCTCATATTAGTAGCCTCTCGTCACATGTTTACCCTGGTTGGTCGATTACTTGGGTAGATGTGGGAAGAGGGTGTTATACACTGAGTCTATAGTCCTTATCTCCCACCTTCTCCAATATCTCGGAGGACCATATCGCAAAGCCTTCATTTTCTTAGCAGGACCCTGTAGCCTCTCCTTATTCAATTGTAACAATATTTTATCATGTGTTGATCATGCCCAGCCTTGTATTTTTCCTATGACTTCTACAGTGTCTCTTGTACCTATAGATGCATTTGCCTGATCTTCTTCACAAATTTTTCTACCCTAAGGCATCTCCTATAAGATACTCCCTCATTCCTCCTTGATGCCCATATGCAATATCCAAAGGTAAAGGTGGAAAATATCCAAAACAGGTTTCAAAAGGGGACTTACCAGTAGAAGTGTGGATTGCTCCATTAATAAGTGTTGTATGTATACTATATTTCCATCCCAAGTCTTCAAACATGTCTAATTGTATCCCCTCAAAAGCTGCACCAAAGTCCTATTGACTACTTTTGTTTTCCCATTTGTCTGTGGATGGAATGTTGTAGACTTATTCAACTTCGTGTCCATCTTCTCCCACAATGTAGTCCAAAATGCATTGAGAAATCTTCTGTACCTGTCTAAAACGATGCTCCTTGGTATCCCAAAGTGCACCCAGACCTATCCAAAGAACACGTTCCTTGCTTCTTGCCCTCTAATGGTCTCTTCACAGGGCATTAAAACAAAAATCTTGTTGAACTTGTCAACTACCACAAACAAGTAGTCATGCCCCTTCTTAGTTGTTGTTAAACCTCCTACAAATTCCATGGAAATGCTTTCACAAGGATGAGTGAGTACAAGAAAGGGAGGATATAGACCATGTTTCTTGTTACTAAGCTTGATGGTACAACAAAGAATGCATCCTCTTATGAACCTAGCTACCTCTTCTTGCATCTTGGCCCAATACACATATGTCTACAAGTTGGCCACTATCTTTACTACACCAAAATACCATGCAATCTTGGAGGTGTGAGCCTCTCTAATTAGCTACAGGGGGTCACCTTTAGGAACACATAAATTATCTAACTTGTAGAGTAACCCATTCTAGAGATGGTAGTCAACTGTGTTGTCACCATCGTGCACATGACTCTGGCTTTGCAACTACTGAAGCACCTCCTTGAAGTTCTCATCCTTTGTGTATGCCTCTTTGTATGCATCACAAGTGAAAGGCTCCATGTGCATAAGATTTCCCAAAGCTATGATATTTGATGTGGGTGACCTTAAAAGCATGTTAGCGAACTTGTTTGCGTTCCACTTCTTATACTTGATCACTAAACGAAATTGTTATAGAAACCCCATTCACTTGTAATACTTGATCTATTGTAGCTTACTTTGGGCCTACAGGTATTGTAGTTGTTGATGATCTGTGTGGATTATTGTCTCCTTTTCCATCAGATAGTATTTCCACTTCTTCACAGCTTGCACCGGGGCATAGAGCTCCTTAACATAGGTAGTGTAGTTGAGAATTTCCCTATGTAATACTTCAAAATGGTCGGATACAAGCCTTCCTCCATGCATCAAGACTGCTCACATAGCATACCCACTCACATATGTCTCCACTTCGAAGGGATACTGCAAGTTCGGTAATGCTAGAGTTGATGCTTAAATAATTTTCTTCTTAACTCCTCAAAGGCTCTCTGTTGTGTTAATTTTTCTTAGGTCTATATTGTCCTTTGTTGTCGATAATTGCATTTAAAAATTTATCATCATTTACATAATGCATTCATCCCATAACATCATTACATCATTAGAAATTATGTAGAAAGAACAATATCATCAATAATGCAGCAGAATAATAAAAGGAACATTAGAAGAAAAGCATGCACAAATAGAGACACCAAGATTTGGTCGGAGACCAGGGCGAAACCCCAAAAGGGGGAAAACCCAGAATTCAATTCTTCTTCTTCTATTAGATATTCATCAATTGTTCGTCTAAGATACAAAGTACAATGAGATACATTAACAGGCCTCCTAGGGTCAACCCAAGTGAGTTCACAACTACGTTTGTGAACTAACATTGAATAATCCAAGAAAGCTTATTCATGGTCAAGCATTATCACGCCTTGTTGGGCTACATCAAGTATATCAAGCAGACAAGGAGATGAGCCATCCATCACAGTTGTATCAAAGTCATATTCATATTTAATGTGTCGCCACATCAAATCATAGTCATACCTAGCAAGTTTCAAACTATATTTGCTAAATGAATCACAGGCATATACATACTATGCCTGCCATGTCATATACAGCCATACAATACATATTGTGTCTACCATGAAGAGCTAGTTTGCCATATCATATACTGTCATACCATATATACTATGTCTACCATTTCCATACCATGCATATTGTGTCTGCCATACCATATATATTGTCTAATGCTGTCGTACCAATACATACTATGTCTGCCATGAAGAGCTATGTCTGCCATATCATATACTGCCATACCATGTATATTCATATTGTGTCTACCATTGCCATACCATACATATTATGTCTTCCATTACCATTGTTGTTCACTGATGCCATACAAATTCAGCAATAACTCGTTATAATAACCTGTAGTGCGAAGACATACATTTATACTATTGAGTCGTAGTACATATATATTATACCGTAGATCATCCTTCCTCATATGGTGGAAACCATAGATGAAGGAGTGAGACTATGAGGATACACTATTGAGACCATACATACATACGATCTAGGCAAATGTGAGATCATTGCCATGATATATTGGAGCAAAATCATTTACCATATAGAGATGTTATCTTATACCATTGCTAGTATCATACCATTACAGAGATAGGAATACAAGTTCATAGGTGTGCGAGATTAATGCCATAACAGTGAGAGTATTGTTATCACAAGATCGAAACATATGTCATTATATGCGAGAGTCCAAGAGCGAAATTTCATGAGATCAACAATTGCGACAATCTTGTAGTCGATGCCAGTGTGACTATACAACAGCGAAACCTTATGTCGTAGAGCGAGATCATATGAGTGAGAGAGATCTGGAAAAATTAATGCGAGAAAGATAATATTGTAGCCACAATCCAACAAGATAGTGATGTGAACCATGAGAGATAGATTGTGCACAACCAAGAACTTCAAAACTTCGATGTTGTGTGAAGGAAGACACGAACCTCCAAATAATTCCCAATTCGATAATCTTTAATGGGCTCCCATCAATTTGTATTTATATTAATTGTAACCCCTGTTATTTAGAGAGGCTGACTTTAGTATAGGAGGGAATACTTTTATTTGAATTTGCCATTAATATTTAAATATAAATTTCCAAACTCTTTTATAATTATTTGCCCAAATACTTTGATTATCTAATTTATAATTCTTTATAACCAATATCTTCTTAGGCTCAAAGGTTTGCTTGTAGAGACATATGGTTTCCCTTTTCGGGAAATTCATCCCGATGTAACCAAATTTTAACACACCCTCTCAGCTAGGCAGGAATTTCCATCAGCATCAGCATCATAAGCCTCATTTATGATGTCTCATGATATATCTCAAGTGAACATATCACAAGCATTAGGAAGACAGACATATGTCATCATCAAGTCCCATCTCATATCGCCTCATAAAAGAAGAGTCCATAACCATGGTTGGGAAGATCAATCCTCAAAACCTACTAATCTCTAGGTCAAATCACGTGACCTTTGTCTCAGCGATATCAACAACATATCCATCATATCACATCTTGTCCTTTGATCATCAGCTAAACAATCTCGATCTAAAGAAGAAGAAGAAGAATCATCAAAGGGGAGCTCTGACTACCACCCAGTCAACTCAATCATCATCAAGTCATATCTCGTCTCGGCTCATCTCTGCTTGTATCCATCTGTTGAACATTATCGAATCTAAGGAAGAAGAAGAATCTGACATCATAGGGGAGCTCAAGCTACAACCCTCTATCCAATGACAATAGGCAAGATCCATCTACCAGCAAGGATCACATCCATCCTGCTTTTTAGTCAACAAGTGAGACCAAACTTGCCATATAGGGTAGAGATCACATCCATCCTATCGTCTAGTGACAATTGGGTGAGATCCATCTACCAGCAAGGATCGCATCCATCTTGTTGTCTAGTCAATAAGCGAGACCAAACTTTCCATATAGGGTAGAGATCACAACCATCCCAATGTTTGTTGATCTTCCCAAGTTGACCCTCAAGAGTTAAGTGGTAGAACCCCTGCATCCTCCATACTTGAGGGAGATCCACTTATATGTAAGGATCAAACCATCTCAAGTCATCTCAACCCACTGGCCAGATGCGGAGGCAATCCCAAGAAGCCCTGCTTGTGGGTAGGATGCATACTAGGGTATACTTTGTCAATCATGATAGGGGTATACCCAATTTGTCATAAATGACAAGGATCACGCACACCCTATGGTGACAATAGGCGAGATACTACTTACCACAAAGGATAAGGATCACAACCATTTTACTGTCCAGAGGTCCCTCAACCCTAGGAGCTCTCGGGCTCAATTCCTCTCCCTGTGAGCTCAAATAGGGGGGAAGAGCATAGATCAATGTTCTCGATCAGTGGGAACCCTTACCCGGGAGGGTCACATCCATCAAACCAAGCTGCTCTCTAAAGATCAAAACATATCAAAGTGCTCATATCCGATACCGGCTCAAACAATTCACTGAAGAGTTCAACTATTCTGCCTTATGCAGTAGTTTAGAGCAACAGTCCTTTGTTTTCTATTTAGCAGAATATTAAATCAAATTATATGTTAGAGAAAATACATGACATAAAGAAAAGAATGCCATATTCATCTTTTCTCCCTCTCACGTAGAGATGCGGCAACCAAAAGCCTAAGCTTGTCTCATTTAGCAGCACTATCTTAATTCATGAAGATGTCTCTATCCTAGCTATACATATGTATGTCCGAACTCTATTTAGCTTGGGGTGCATGTTGGCAAGCAAGGAACCATCAAATCTAGCAACAATAATCCAGCATGAAATAATTCTAACAAAACACTTATATACAAGATGTGGTCCTGAAACTGCTAGAGGTAAACCAGTCTTGTCAGCAATGCACTGTTAGCACATAAAATAAATTAACAAAGAAACATTTTTAACAACATCAGATGATCGTCAATTCAAGATCAGAACACTGCAATCATGGGTCTCTTGTTCATCCATCTCAAAACTTCAGAGGTAGCCCCAAGCTTACAAACATGACGCAAAGAATAATAGGTGTTGGTATCTTATCAAGGGTCTCTCCCTTTGAATGGGAAGCCTCTTCAGTCATCATCAATCTTGTCTATCATGCTACTTATTATGCATCAAGATCATTGTTTCTTTAGGGCATACAGGACTATCATATAATCAAATCACGGAGTTAAATGATATTAGGTTCTCATACATATATCATTGTTATGACAAATCATCATCAGCTTATTCAATGTATAAGTCATCAATCATTCATCAAGGGTTAAAGTCATACAATATCAAATCATTATACAATCATCAGAGTCTAACGCCATCGAGTCAGGGCATCCATCTTGTCACATTGCCAAATTTACTATGTTGTTAAGTGACTTAAGTCGTCATAGCCTCATCGAGAAGATTGTCAGTAGATCATGGGTATCAATCTTACAACCATACTATCACCATTAAGGTTAGTATGCTCCTTACAAGCACTATCAACAGAATCAAGTTAGCATATATTAACTGTTACTCTAGATGTACCAGGAATCAAACTCAGACATGCATCACTCGAGTATTGTATGAATCAAGGCTTCTCTGAGAGTGATATTCTTGTCATACTTCGGGGCTTAACTTGTCATCTCGATATTACAACAAAATCAAAACACAACAATTATACATACCTCGTAATATTCAGATACGTTAACAACTTGTAGCATTTGTCATCATGCATATGCTCAGAATACTTTTCACTTGCTCTAAGAATATATTTACATCAGGTTCCTTTTCCAGCTCAAGCTTCCTCTTTCCAATTCTTCTCTTCATTCATTGGTTCTCTTTTCCTGCACTTTTTATGTAATGACCCATACCTAAGTGATAAGTAGGATAACCGATAAAATTATATTTGGATGAACCAATAAAATAATAATATAAATTAATTAAGGCAAATTAATTAATTTATAAACAAACATAAAGTCATCACACCCATTCCTAATTTTTAAATAAAATAATTTAATCAAGCCAAATTAAGTTATTAAAACAATACAGATTGAGCTTTCCATAACGTCACATATACGTGACTGGATGAGGACTCAACGAGGATATTGGATGCACTTTATTCCAAAAACTTATCTCGACATTAATGTACCCTTAAATGAAGATAAGGTCGCCTTAAATGGTGGCAGACCCTCATAAATATAATAAAAGATCTTCGGGAGTGAAAGGCGGTGGGGAGATAGTTATAAGGGGGAGGATGTGAAGGAGTAAGGGACGGTTGGAGGGAAGAAAAATTCTACATTCGGGAACAAACGGATTGAAGGATATGCAGAGTTCTGAAAAGAGAGTTTCACTGTTCTGGGATTCTGGGCACGGGGGCAGAAGATCACTCTTTTGGGTCTAGGATTGTTCCTAGATCGGCTGGGAGGATTGTTGTTTTGGTAATCTGTTCTGTTCACAACATCACACAGCATCAACATCATTGGGAGGAGAGCTATCATCACAGTCCTCAAAATCATCAACAGCGTTCCAGGTATTTATTTTAGGTATAGAATTGTTTCTCCATTTAATTTCACTGCGAATTTTCATTGAAATACAGCACTGCTGAATATCTTTTCTCTGCAATTAAATCTGTGTGTGTGGAACCTTAATTCTGTGTATGTATTTCTTTTATTGGGTATTTAAGATATCTCCAAGAGGGTATATTACATGCTTAATGATACACTGGAAGAACTAAAAGAATATCTTCATTATTAAAAATAATGCCAAAAAGCTCAACCCAGCAGTACATACATAATTAAATTGACTTAGAAATTTATGCAGCCCTTCTGGAAATAGACCATAAAACAGCCTTTTTCCTCTGTCTATAACCAGCAATATTCTCAGTCAATGAGTGCACCATCTCAGTCAATGAGTGTACCATGGTTCCAAAATTAGTCACAGGTCGGTTCTGCAAGAGATTAATTGATTAGAAGTAGATTTGGCATCTACAGAACAGTGGCTCGACCTTCCTTTATTGGTACACACAACTCTAGCAAACATCACCGCAATCCGCCATACTTAGATTAATATATGTCTGAAATAAAATGACTGTGTCTGGAACCTTACATATGGTATCAGAGGCAAGTTCAAAACCTTTTGACCTAGTAGGCCCTGAAACTTCTGCGACACTGCAGTCTATAGCAGGAATAATTATCTGTATAGCAGCTGATTGTTGTGACAATGAAACAACTATAATGCTCAAATCGAAATTCACAAAACACCGCACTTTTAATTCTGTTCAAACATGACTGTGATAGCATCAAAAATAAAAATAAAAATATTTCCAAGCTTCGTGGTCTACACAAATATCTCACAAATCCAGCTTGCGTGCATTCTGAATTGAACTTTGAAATGCACCAGAAGTCTGAAGACACTTAACACAAAAAAAAAAAGAGAACAAACCCTTACCATCATATAAACTTAGCTTCAGATCTCTTCATGTAGAAAGGTTGTCGACCATGGTAACACTACAACAAAAATGTATCAACTTGCTGTTAGGTCAGCCAAGCTAGGATATGTCAAATCTGTGAGGACTTAATCCTCAATCACTTTATTCTGACAAAGAAATTTTACTTCTGCTATGGTCCATTGATGAATTAGGACTTGTCACTACAGTGATGAACCCTCAAATGGATGCTTATTTTGACCGCACGATAATAGATGGATTTTGTGCTTATTAAGAGATCTGATACCTTGGAGAGATGCTCACGATGCCCTATTGTTTGCTTGATAAATAAGTTGCCCTAGAGGGTTGTTATCTAATCTCCTTCTATTCTGCCCTTAAATCACCTTGCAAAGTAGCTTTCAGCACTTCAGATTGCTTGCATGGTTCAATATTAATTCCAATCAACAATCATGGCAATAAAAATATCAATTTGTTGTGCGTGAGCCACACAATCCAAATCAGGGAAAGCGACGGAATATTTCAGAGACAATAGGGCCACACACACTGTCCATCCTCAACCTCAATCCTTGAACTATCATCGGCATTCCCATTCTCGTCAACGGTTCCAATCCTACCATCGCCATCGTTATCATTGTCAGAATCAAGGGTTCGATTCCTTCTCTCCTCCATGGATTTCGCTTTCAAGCTCACTAACCCTAATCCATCTCTGAAATCTTCTGCTACATTATCAATACTGTCACCTCCTATTTTCCGGCTGAGTAAAACCATTCTCTTCCTCGCTGCTTTCCGGAGCCGAGTTTGTTGCCATTGTTGTATAATATACAGAGCTTCACCTGCAAATTCTCGAATTCTTCTAATAACCGAAGCCCTGTACGTCTTTAGAGCACAGATATGTAGCGATCCTGCGAATTTCAAAGCTAAGGAAACTTCACACAATAAAAAAATCCCGAGATTGAGAAATATATGTAATCAAGGCGCTAGAAAAGGACACAAATGTTAAATTTAATAAAGAGAGTGGAGCTCCGTAAATGTCATACGAATAGAATCTCTGTTGTGGATGTGAAATTGACGTCTGGTTTTTACCTGATCTGCTGTCAAAGATTATGAGGGCAAGGTGGAGCCACGAATGAAATCTCTGCTGAAGATGACACGAATTTATTTTGTCGTATAAAATAAATTGGTTAATAAAAAAATTCAGCTAGATATTTGCGCTCATGGGCCAATTCACATATCAAAACAAGTCATTATATGATTACCTTTTGTGTGTTGCCACATAGTCCATGCAAATAACCTATTTCATGTAGCAAGGGCCGTGTTAAGTCCAAGGTTATTTAGCAAAATCATTCCCCCCACTCATGATTCTTTAGTCTAAGGAATCTTATTTGTGGGTTGGCCGAGTAGGTGATTAATTGGTTAGGGATTTGTAAATTAAAGTTAATATGGTCAAAACTATTAAGACAATCATTACGATGAACTATGGTTAATATTATATTTGTGAGTTGGCAAAGTAGGTGATTAATTGGTTATGTGTGGAGTTAACATAGGTACATAAGGTTAAATTATATATATATGATATGATAACCATACCATATATATAAATATATATGTATTATATTTATATAAAAAAAAATAAAAAAAAAATCGCATGGCATATTAGAGGGTGATATCTAAGTTAGGGTGACAAACCTGATGATGTGGCATATTATTAAACACGGTCCAAATGGTGGCATTTATATATTATGATCATATTCATATGTGCGTGGTAGTACATTAAACTATAGTTAAGTTTGGGAAAATAGTTAAATTACCTAATTAGATGATTCACTTCAAAGAGGGATTGAGATTAAGTAGCTTTTGCATATAGAAAGTTTAGAGTTAAGCTATTGTATATAATGTAAAAAGTTTAAATGCTTGTACCTATAGTTTAAATGTTATAGTGTGTATTTTGTTTATATACATTATTGAAACTAGTAATTATTAAATAATTAAGCTAATAGAGCAATGCATAAACATTTACCAATATATTTATATGATAACAAATAAATTTGTTTGGGAAGTTCGATTTTATATCAAATAAATTTAAAAATTGTATTTTAACTCACATGTATTTGTTACAAAAGCAGGGAAAGAAAATCAACATTCATGTATTAGGTATGTCATAAGTAGCTGAAAATCAATTATCCCTTCTATAACTGCATCTAGGAATAAAACCTTTAGAGAAGTTTGTAAACTAACACTTTGATCGATGAAAACCTTGCATTCCACTCTAGATGTAGTAAGCATACATTACCCTGCATAGGACAAGGAGGTCGCGTTGCCACCCTCCTTGACCTTGGTACCAGTAAGACCTGCATGCAGGTAAAATAGCAAAAGAACTATACCCGTATGCCAGCTCTAATCTTACGAATATTATATTTTGTCAGTTTAAAAATTTATCCACTCATGAATTTATTATTATGTATTTCAGGAAAATTACCATGTTAAATACATACCAAAGGCGGCAGCGCCAACGACATGCAGTGCCGCCACCTCCACCTTCACCATCGCCTTCACCACCATCAAGATCGCCGTCAGCACCTGTTGCTCCGCCTGATTTTACTACTGTGATGAGCTCGTTAGAGGCCATTATGGAAACCTTGAAAGGGTCGCAGTCGACCAGGAACAAGGAGGAGCGACGTCAGTCAGAGGAAAGGCACTCAGAAAGGCCGAGGGATTTTGATGACAAACCTCCCAGAGAAGATATTTCACGGGAACTGCAAAAGATTAAACTCCCTGAATTCTCTGGGGGACGAGCTGGAGAGCAGGCCGAAGCATGGTTGGAAGGGATGATCAGGTGATTTGCGTTAAGGGAATATTCTTCGACGTCTAAAACAAGGATCACTGTTTTCCAACTCAGGGGGAATGCTTTGATTTGGTGGGGGAATATGGAAAAACAGTTGCATCTCACTTCAGATACCGTTCCTTGGGAATTGTTTGTGGACCGATTCCGTGCGAAATACTTGCCACCTTTCTTTCAAGAGCAGCAAGCTGGAGCCTTCTATACTCTAACCCAAGGGGGTAAAACCGTGGAAGAATACGAGACAAGGTTCATGGAACTTGTGAAGTATGTTCCTTATCTAGACACGGATGAACGCCAAGCCGAGCGTTTCATATTTGGGTTAAATCCTCGGATCAGAGCCATGGTAAAAATGTGGAACCCACCAACGGTGGCGGAGGCAGTGGAATGTGCTCGTTATGCAGAAGAGCATTTGGGAATTAAAAGGGATTTCAGGTCAGCTGAATCATTACCGCAGGCATTTACAGGAAAGACTACCCAAAATTTTTTCCGAGGAAATAACTCGAGACCACCTCCTTATGGTAACAGGTTTACCCCAAGAGGAGCAGGGGCAGGAGCTCCCAGGACCATAAACACAATAACTTCCGGGTCTTCAAACAACAATGCGTGGAGGTCTCGAGGAACGGGTAATCAAGGAAGGAATGGGAGAGAAAGCAGCACCAGGGAACAGAGTTCTTGGTCGAGGATTTCTCAGTCAAACGAAAGAGGACCAACCCGAGTGGACTGTTGGGGATGTGGAGGACCCCATCTTCGACGGGATTGTCCGGAGAACTCGCGGCGAACAGGAAAAGAACCGGAGAACTCGCGGCGAACAGGAAAAGAGCCGTCATCAGATGCTTAAAGCGATCACAGAATCCATGCTGTCGTCAACAACAACCAAGCAGTGCATCAATCCACGGTAGTGGAATCTTCAGGTACAATCAACGGAATAAAACTCAAAATCTTGTTTGACACTGGAGCTACTGATAGTTTTATTTCACCATATGCATTGAATAAATGTGGGTTGGCAGCCTGCAAACAAGACGATTTTAGACAGGTATAAATGGCTTCAGGAGACCTTCAATCGATAGAATTAAGTGTGGAGGATTGAAAAGTTGATCTAGGAGTCTGTTCGACCAAACTAAAAGTATATGTCACAGCCCTAGGTACTTACGACCTGGTGATAGGAATGGATTGGTTAGAGTCTCATCGAGCATGGGTAGATTGTTCCGCGAAAACAATACTTTGCGTGAATGATATGGGTGAGACAATCCAAATTCAAGGTATTAAAAGAAAAGTATCATTGTGTTTCATCTCAGCCATGCAAATGAAGCGGTGCTTAAGGAAGGGTTGTCAAGTGTATGTCGTTCAAATGGTAAGCAAAGAAAAAGGGCCTTCCTTAGATCAGTATCCGATTCTATCAGAATTTCTGGATGTTTTTCCCAAGGAATTACCTGGACTGTCTCCTCCGAGAGAGCTGGACCTCACCATTGAATTGAAACTTGGTACGGAACCTATATCTAAAACTTCTTACCGAATGACTGCCTCGGAACTTCAAGAATTGCAAATACAGCTGAAAGAACTATCAGATGTAGGGCACATTCGACCCAGTGTTTCACCATGGGGTGCTCCTGTAATCTTTGTCAAGAAGAAAGATGGTTCATTACGACTGTGTGTGGACTATCGAGATTTGAACCGAGCCACGATAAAGAATAGGTATCCAATGCCTCGCATTGACGACCTTTTTGATCAAATGAAGGGAGCTACAGTATTTTCAAAGATCGATATGCGATCGGGTTATCATCAACTCAGGATTAGCGAGAGAGATGTTTCTAAGACTGCATTCCGAACTCGTTTCGGAGATTATGAATTCATTGTGGTGCCATTTGGGTTGACCAATGCACCTGCAGTCTTCATAAACCTTATGAATAGCGTTTTCCGCAAAAATCTCGACAAATTTGTACAAGTTTTCCTGGATGATATTCTCATTTACTCTAAGAATGAGAAGGGGCATGAAGAACATCTTTAGATAGTGTTATCCTGTCTCAGAGAGCACAAGTTATATGGAAAATTATCCAAATGCGCTTTCTTTCAGAAGGAAATCCATTACTTAGGTCATATCATATCAGGCGAAGGAATCTCCGTAGATCCTAAAAAGGTAAATACAATCAGGGAGTGGCCGATACCTAAAAATGCACATGAAGTGCGTAGTTTTATGGGTTTAGCAGGTTACTACCGAAGATTTGTGGAGAGATTTTCCAAAATTGCAAAGTCAATCACAAACCTCCAGCACAAAGGTGTTAAGTATGAGTGGACTAAGGAGTGTGATAAAGCTTTTTCTGAATTCAAACGATTGTTGACTAGTGCACCGATTTTGCGAATACCGGATATGGATAAAGATTTTACTGTGTGTACCGACGCATCTAAGCAAGGGTTAGGTGCAGTTTTAATGCAGGATGGAGGCGTAATAGCATACGCTTCGAGAAAATTAAAAACTCATGAAGAACTTTATGCTACGCATGATTTGGAGCTAGCCGCGGTGGTCTTAGCTTTAAAGATGTGGAGGCATTACTTGGTGGGGAGAAACTTTGTGCTTAAAAGTGACCACCAAAGTTTGCAGTATTTATTCACCCAGAGAGACTTAAATGCAAGACAAAGACGATGGAGTGAACTCCTAAGCGAATACGATTTTGCAATTTCCTATATAAAAGGAAAGGAAAATGTGGTAGCAGATGCCTTGAGTAGAAGACCCCGAATATTCTCCCTCATACCTATCAAGGTGAACTTGAGAAATCAAGTGCTTGAACATCTGTTAAGTGACAGTTGGTACTTAAAAGTAAGGCCAGGGCTTGAAAGCGACCACTCGAAGGACCCTAAGTTCGAAGGGTATGATTTAGAAGAGGACGGAATTCTTCGATTTCACGGAAGGATGTATATACCAGATAGTGGGGATCTCCGAAACACCATCTTGAAGGAAGCACACCAAGCAGTATATTGTGCACATCTTGGGGTAAAGAAGATGTATGCGGACACCAAGAGACTTTTCTTCTGGTCAGGCATGAAAAATGACATTGTCCAATTTGTTGCTAGGTGCCTCGAATGTCAGCAAGTAAAAGCTGATCATCGTCACCCAGCAGGTCTCTTACAATCTCATGACATCCCTATGACCAAATGGGAGATAATTTCTATGGATTTTATCGTTGGGCTGCCTCTTACGCAACAAAAGCATAATGCCATTCTGGTCGTGGTGGATCGATTAACAAAAAGCGCCCATTTCATCCCAGTAAGAGATACTTATGAAGTAGCTGATGTAGCTCGAGTATTCATAAATGAAATCATCAGATTTCATGGAGTACCTAAGAAAATTATATCCGACAGAGATCCTCGGTTCACATCAAGGTTCTGGAATTGTATGCAGTCGGCCTTGGGAACCCAGTTAAATTTGAGTACAGCCTATCACCTTGAGACCGATGGACAGACAGAAAGGGTAAATCAAGTACTCGAGGATATGCTAAGGATGTATGTTATGGACCAACAGTCACGCTGGGAAAAGTACTTACCCTTGGTAGAGTTTGCTTACAACAATAGCTATCATAGTTCAATCGGGATGCCGCCATTCGAAGCTTTATACGGAAGACCTTGCAGAACGCCGTTGAGTTGGGACAGGTTAGAAGACCAAATAATCGTCGGACCCGACTTGATCCAAGAAATGGAGGATCAGGTAAAACTGATTAGACAACGGTTAAAAGAGGCTCAGGATAGACAGAAAAGCTACGCGGACACTCGTAGGACATATAGAAGCTATGTGGTAGGAGATCAGGTTTTCATCCGAATCAGACCTAATAAGAGCGCCATCCGGTTTGGGAGGGGGACAAAATTATCCCCCCGGTTTATAGGACCGTTTGAAGTCCTGGAAAAAGTTGGACCTGTCGCTTATCGTCTTGCACTGCCACCCCACCTGCACAAAATTCATAATGTATTTCACGTATCTGCCTTACGACATTATATTGCTGATAAATCTCATAACCTTCAATGGAAGGAACTGGAGGTATCGGACGAGGGAACCCTAACGGTCGAACCATTACGTATTCTGGAACGTAGGGTTCGACAGCTCAGGAACCGCCGGATAGACCAAGTAAAAGTCCAGTGGAACAAGTATAGTCCTGGATCAACAACTTGGGAGGATGCTGAGACTTTTGCCAGATTTACCCCAGCTTATGCTAAATTTTGAGGACTGAAAACTTTTTTTGTATATGACTGCTCTATTTGATACTTGACATTTTGAAACACTATGTAAAGATGAGTTTTACTTTACTGGTACATGGATACCCATAAAGATAGAATGCTACTTCACTTTACTAATACAAGATATATGCTGTTGGTTTAGAATTTACTGGTGCATGGACACCGATGTGCAAAATGTCATTTAAATTAACATTGCAAGAATATGAAATCCTAGATTAAATATTATAGTGGAAACTATCTGTTGATGAATTTCATTTACATTTCAAATATGATCAAAAGAAAGGAAATAGAAGAGTAACTACATTTTGAAAATGAAAAGTGAAACACATTGGTATACAGATTGAAAGGGGTGAAGCAATGCATCATTAAAAAAAAAAAAAAAAAAACATGTATGAACTAAACAGAAGCAGTGTCTGAAATGAGAAATTTTATTGGACATTTTGATACCTATGTAAACAAATTTTCTTTTTATATAAGTTCTAGGAGTAATATCATAGATATCAAAGTATTTTGAATATGTAAAGGTTGTTATATGGGTAACAATTGGTTATGAACAATATAGATGCATATGCTGTAATATGTGTACGAGTGTTTACATTGCAGATTGTGTACCAGAGATTACTTCGCAGAACACAGGTTACCGAAACAATAGACGTGATGACAGAATCCCAGAACGTTGAAACTCCATGTGATTCCATGATAGGGTGTTGACTCTGGTTCTACTGGGAGGGGTGGAGGTGTTGCCCACTATTTATCCTCCAATACCTGGAGTCATGGGAGGACTGTGCGAGTCACACTCCCCTAGACGTGTGATGATGACTGCCGGATGCCTACAAGCATATCAGGTCGATATAATCAATGCTGATATCCTTAAGGTCTATGAATGGATCAGTAAAACTGATGCCATGTCATATTTCTGTAGAGGACGGATAGGAAGGGAATGGAAGAGATTAGGAAGAACAGGATAATTTTAGAATAGTCTGCAGAGGCGGTTGAGATGTGAAGTAACAAATAAATTACAAAGAAAAAGAAACATGCATATTCAAACGAAATTCAATTTTAAAAATACAAACCCTTTCACTTATGCCCTAATTTCTAAAAACATAATTATCGATATGAGTTTATGAAGCCCTAACTTCGGGACGAAGTTTTCTGAAGGGAGGAAGTATGTAATGACCCATACCTAAGTGATAAGTAGGATAACCGATAAAATTATGTTTGGATGAACCAATAAAATAAATTAATTAAGGCAAATTAATTAATTTATAAACAAACCTAAAGTCATCACACCCATTCCTAATTTTTAAATAAAATAAATTAATCAAGCCAAATTAAGTTATTAAAACAATACAGATTGAGCTTTCCATAACGTCATCACATATACGTGACTGGATGAGGACTCAACGAGGATATTGGATGCACTTTATCCCAAAAACTTATCTCGACATTAATGTACCCTTAAATGAAGATAAGGTCGCCTTAAATGGTGGCAGACCCTCATAAATATAATAAAAGATCTTCGGGAGTGAAAGGCGGTGGGGAGATAGTTATAAGGGGGAGGATGTGAAGGAGTAAAGGGGGGTTGGAGAGAAGAAAAATCCTACATTCGGGAACAAATGGATTGAAGGATACGCAGAGTTTTGAAAAGAGAGTTTCACTGTTCTGGGATTCTGGGCACGGGGGCAGAAGATCACTCTTCTGGGTCTAGGATTGTTCCTAGATCGGCTGGGAGGATTGTTGTTTTGGTAATCTGTTCTGTTCACAACATCACTAGCATCAACATCATTTTGAGGAGAGCTATCATCACAGTCCTCAAAATCATCAACAGCGTTCCAGGTATTTCTTTTAGGTATAGATTTGTTTCTCCATTTAATTTCACTGCAAATGTTCATTGAAATACAACACTGCTGAATATCTTTTCTCTGCAATTAACTGCAAATGTTCATTGAAATACAGCACTGCTGAATATCTTTTCTCTGCAATTAAATCTGTGTGTGTGGAACCTTACAATAGATACAACATTTTTTTAGTATGAATTTCATAGAGATCAACAATGGTAAAAACAGATTTCTTTGAAGTTAGAATTTAAAAAAAAAGAAGTGCACAGAGCACGTTTTTAGTAAACTTGAGTTTCTTATTCAAGTTCTATGTTTCAAAATTTGATCTCTGTGATCACACCCTTGACCACGGCCCACAACCTTTGCATAAAATAAAATTGACTGTGTCTGGAACCTTACAAAATGTTTTGTTTATTTTACTGTTAGATAATGATGCTTTGCTGGTAAAATCCCAATTTTACCCATTCGGTTTTTATTTTTCTGTTGCAAGAGCGATTGCTTGAAGCACACTCTGATAGTTTGTTAGGATATTTTGGTTTCACCTGTGTGGGTCGACCAATACAAAATATTCGGTCAGAAACCCTCAGGGAGAACTCTATATGTAGTGAGTTTTAAGATGAAACAAAGGTTCTGGAATTTTGAAGAATTTTTGTTGTAGTTTTGTATGATTGTGCTCCCGGTGTTCTGAGATACATATTTGGGAGAGTTGTTCGAACTCAATATAATACAGAGCTGATATTTGGATTCCAGATGGAGCAATGAGCAATATTTATTTGTTTTCTTTTGTTATCAGTAATCTCCTCTTCGTGTGTAATCATCTTTCATGTTATTCTGCTTTGATGGTCTGTGTAATGTAGCTGCCGGTAGTTTGCAAATTTTATTCATGAATTCGTGTCAGTCTAACGCTAAGGTGTTAACGCTCATGTAATTAAGCTTGCTACATTACCTTAATTCGCGCTCCACGAGCCGCAGCTATTGTCCATATTTCATTTATATATGTTTCCTCTGAGTTCATAGGGGACAGATTCTTAAATCTCTTAAGCCTATCTCTCGTGGGTTCCTTCTCCGTTCTCTCTCAACGCCTCTGCATATTTTCAAGATTTCTGCTCATTGTTTTGTACTTGGCCCATTTAAAAGCCACCAAGCCTCGCAGCCTCTTGAGCCCTCTCGCAGTATAGGGAATTCACATGAATCAACTCCAAGGTCTTCTCCATCCATGAACCACCAAAACCATTGTTCTCTCATTCCATATTTTGTCAGAGGCATTTTATACAGTTGTCCACTTTTAACCTCTGATTTTAAGATGTCCTGGGCACTGGTCTTTTGCAACTCAAGGCTGTCTCTGGGAGCTACAACAATTCACACGGATCAAGCCTTCTTTTAATCTTAGCCGTCGAATCAAGATTAGATCACAGCTGTTGGTTTCCCAACGAGAAAAGTATAAAGGAAAGGCTTGGGGTCAGTTGGAGAACACACACAGTGGCAGAGCATTGAGACTAAGCTGGAATTCTAGGGCGTGGTTTGCTAAGAATTTCCATAAGTGTTTCAGGTGCAGCGAGGGGTAGTATTGGCCAAAGGGATGATCTAATCCCAGGCCAAGGGTCAGCAAGAGGCAGAGAAAGCAACAGTCAAACCAGCGCAGAGGGAGCAGCAACTACGCAGCAATTACGCAACAACTGCGCAAAGCAGAGGGCTTTAGGTGCTACGCAGGCCCAGAAAGGGTAGCACAGAGACAACAGGAGGCCAGCAGGGTTGACACAAGCCCAACCAGGGCAGCGTAACCTAGTCTGGGGTGGTGCAGGCCCTTCCTGAGCAGCACAGAGGCAGCCACAGCCTACCAGAGCTGACACAAAAGGCTTCAGAGCAACGATGGGGTTTCTGAAGACTAGAAAGGGCTGAGTTCTGTAAATCTTGGTTGAGGGTGTTAATCAGTCTAGTTTCTGTCTCCGGAACAAAGGTATTGTTGTCTAATTTTTTATATCTCTGTCGGGTTAACCAGTAAGGTGCCCAGATTTGTTGTACTTAGAATCTACTTAATAATAAAAACCCTCCAGTAGCCAGAAGGCCGGTTTTCCCGCGTTGGGTTCTTCCGGGGACAATTGTCCGGAAAATATTGTGTGTCACTTTGTCTATGTGCATCTATTCAGTTTAGATCTATATCTGTGTAGGTTGTTAAAGTGTTTACTTCGATGTTAATACTGAACATTTCAGATTAATAACTTGTATAAGTAGGAGAAGTAAATCGTGATTTAACAATAGGGTTTCTGCATAAGTAATATTCAGAAATTTTCACACTTAGCACATGGATGCATTCTACAGGCAAAAGGGATGTTGATCAGAATCTTGGCAAATTCAAAAGGCTCCCAGAATTCTAGAAAGGTCACAATGCACTTCAATTATTTTTCTTCCATCATCATGCACAACTGTTCAGGATATGAATCGCTGTGTTGTAGACAAATCAAGGCCCAGACATCTGATCAACACATCACATTGATCTTTTGAAAACCATACTAAGAGTATAATTTAGGTCAGATTATTGGTCACTGGATCGATGCTTGATTGCGGAGATGTAGTAGATTTGTTATTAATTTATGCACTCAACGACACAAATAAAACTGTTCAAAATATCTTCAAGAGGGCTAAGATTTCGCAGGATCAAAATATAGATATCCTCCACTGGCTTCTCAAGTTATTCCTGATTTCTAGAGATGTTCACACAGTGCTTGTCACCGAGCTCAGTATTGCTATATAGGTTGGCTTGAAGGTAAACACTGAAGCAGAGATATATATATGTGTGTGTGTGTGTGTGTGTGTGTGTGTGACAAGGACTATCTCCGTAACACAATGCTTTCACACCTTGAATTTGCACACAATGATCTGCTAGATATCACTGTAAAATATGTATCAGACTACCATACTTAAGGTTGATTGTGTTAGTTCTGCAAGCTTCAAGACTGTCACTTCTTATTAAGAACAAGGCCCAAAAAATATTTTGCTGACTTTTGTAGCTGCTTTACACTTTGTCTAGAACTGAGATCAAGCAGCCCTTCAAATGGAGTTGCACAAGTCTGCATGGGAAGAGTAAGTGTTCGTTGTAAAGGAGGAGTCGAGGTTCTATTCAACTTCGTTGTCCTCTTACTGCCTGAACCTTCCGATCTTCTTGTGCCACTTTAATCACAAAATATTGCAAAGATTTGTTTGGAGTGGTGCCCTAAGAGGGCCACAGGAATGAAGGCCTTGTAAACAAATTCTAAGCCAAACCTTTTATTGACATGTAGTGTCTTGAAACAAGGACAATTTCACCAAAAGATTTTGTTGTTCTGTGATGAAGACCACAAAAGACGGTGTATTTTTAGAGCTCGGTCTTGCAGAGATCCACTGCCTTATGACGTCCAAATGGAACTCCACAAAACCAGACTCGCTAGATATTAGGCTTGTGCTTTGATTCCCTAACCATAGGATAAGGTCACTATATCTACAGCTCCACACATAAAAGAATGCTCATAGTTTTTTTGTAGAACAGAGGTCGGGATTAGCATTCTATTCTTACAGTGATACTACAATAATTACTGCTTTTTCAGAGAATAGGAATCAAGTCAGTCAATCTTCCATAGTACTGATGAATTCAGATCATAGTAAATTATGAGTTCTCTTAACTCCACCAGGCCAGTTGTCTTAACTCCACCGGGCCAAGGGATTAGGAGGCCAAGGGATTAGAAGTTCTTGACATATAAATTATTTTATGTTACTATGATACCTCAGAGTCAAGGCAAGGATCTTGAAGGGAAACATCTCCTTTTGAAGCTTTACTAAATATACCTCTAAAAATATTTTGAAACCACTTAAAACAAACTTCATAAACTCTTAAACATATCTTGATGACTTCTAACCTTTGTTCGTAATGACTGAGTTGCTCTTTGAATTTGTGCCCAAGTTCACTGATTAGGGCTTGTAGAAGGCCTTAAGACAATGTCACAGATTGTCATTTTTGAACTCGGACTTGTCCTACAATAGAAGTCTGAAGGTGAGTTCTTGCTGAAATTCCTTAGGTGCTTCTCAGAGATCGCAATATCTTTGGGCTTGTCCTCACCTGGCTCTGATACCATGTTAATTTTGAGTTAACATGTTCTTTGCTTAGGTTTGTTACATCATTTGTCCATTAATCCATTAGCAATCTCATTAATCATAACTGTAACTAATGAAAGAACATAAATATTAAAAGTTGAAGACAAGCCAAGACATAAGAACACACGAATATGGCTTAAGCCAGGGAAAAACCCCAAGATGGGGAAAACCCTTATCAATTCTTCTTATCATTAATGTCAAATGCTCAGTAGAGAGAGAGAATACAATACTTCAAAGTCAAAATGACTTGCAAATGAGAAGGCTTAATACCACTTCAAACAAGGCTGCAAATTTGTTGTTCTGTGTAGGCTTCCAAGGAATGTTGTCTTCTCTGCAATTCGGGTAGGACTGACTAGGGCATAGACACAGTCTGCTACCACCCCATTCACTGCCTTTAAGACCTTTTCTAGACTGTGGATTACCTTCAACCAGTCCCTTCAAATGCTTGTAGCCCTTAAGCCTTCTTCTAGGCTTCAAAACCCACTACACAACCTCATGATCAAACAAGCTTGACTACGGCTTTCTAGTTGTAGGTTCTCGGCCTCCAGGACAGGATTCTTACGGCCTGCGGACTAGCTGTAGGAGACCCAAACTAGTGCAGATGGCTTCAAGGAGAATGCCACCACCACAAACATTCCCAATGTAATATTCCTAATTAGCACCGCTAATTGGAATATTTCATTTTTGTATAGTTTTGCCGCCTATAGTTAATTAATAAATAAAAGTGAGAAAGAGGGGTCAACTCACTTTAATAAAATAAAGTGCTTCCTAGTAGGAGCAACGTTGTGACTTAAAGGAAAGCCTTGGGGGTCCACACTTCGCATGAGAGAGGCCTCACGAAGGCTCTAGAAGCCACTGCGCAGGCATAGGAGGAGCTCATGGAGAGAGAGGACGCAGTTAGGGTTTTGAGGGCAGCTAGCACTATAAAAGGTGGGAGAGTCACTCCATTTGGCATTATTGATATGTTGATGATATTTTGAGCTAGACTTATGTCTACTTGAGCACGCTGGCTGTTTAGTCGGTCTGCAGCACTGTTTAGTGCGACTGAGTGTCTCCGGTCGGAGATCTCGCCCTTGGCCCCGGGGGATTTCGAGTGCATGCTCGGGCAAGGTATTCCTTCAGTCTTTAGCAGTTGATTTGCAGGTGATTTGGTTGGACGTTTTGCAAAGGAGCTGAGCTTCATTGGGTGACTGCGCAGTATTAGAGGGAGGACGCAGTTGGAGTTAGAGCAGCTCAGTTGTGGGGATTTTCGTGGGAGATTCAGTGTATTTCCGCTTGGAGGGTTAGTCTCTTTCAGTTGGAGAGTTTGCAGAGAGATTTGTGACTCTTTCACAGCATTCTTCTTTTGGCATCTGCGCTGGGCCTGGAGGGACAACGTTTTCCTTGAGGAGGGCTTCTGGGGTGTTTTTCGTAGGTGGTCCATTTGCTTCATGGTTTCTGGGTTTTGTCCGGAGCAGAGAGTACAGGCGGTCTACCGATTTTCAGCCCATTCCGGTGAGGGGATCAGCCCCTAGTTCCAGTTCATTGCAGCAGCAGCATTTTACGGCGGATTCTTCCAGCAGCTGGGACGCAGTCTCTATAGCAGCCATTTCCTATTCTGAGGGGGTTCTTCACTTGCCTTGTGCAAGGATAGGTGCACTTATTCTGATTATCTATTGTACCCATATATATTCTCAGACTAATAAAATGGCTTAGCATTTCTGGTATTTTTATGTGTACTTGCTCTATATTCTATTTCGGCATTTTTCCTATATAGTTGTATGCTTGTATTGCTGTGTATTGCTGTCTATTTCCTATTGGGGATATTACAGTGGTATCAGAGCATAGTTCTGGCTCAGCCTGTGGAGCTAGCAGTCTATGACGCCCGGGGATAAACCCTACATCTGTTATAGGAGCAAGAGATACAGAGACGTTGAGCGTAGGTTGGAGAACACCTACGGAGAGGGGGACTGTGTTCGAGTGGTGGACACAGATCGGGAGCAGCCCGAGATATACAGAGATCAGGGGCAGCCTGTGACGGATTCCGATCAGGAGCCGTCTGAGACAGATTCAGAGCAGGAGCAGCCTGTGGGGTACGCAGGACAGTGGGGTCCTATGGCAGACGAGGAGGATTCGAGGAGATTTAGAGAGGCGCTCCTCCAACACATGCAGGATGTGTCACAGAGACTCACGGCGATAGAGATCAAGCAGCGGGAAACCCCAAGGGGTTTTCAGATCGGTGAGGGATCGGGTACGTCCCATCATGTGTCGGAGCATGATGCTATCCCCATCATGGCATCGCATGCACCCACGCGATCCACTATGCCCACATTCTTAGCAGAGGACACAGGGGTAGGAGCACAGAGGGATATTCCAGCACCCACGCGATCCACCATGCCTACCTTCCTAGCAGAGGACATGGGGGCAGTAGCACAGCGGGAGCCGGAGGTTGACCCTGCCCAGATGGACGCCTACATTGCAGAGTACCTGGCACGCGGGCCGGCGATCAGAGATCTTATATCATTCAAAGATTATGTTCAGCTCCAGCGTGATGGTAGGCCTCGTGATCATCACAGGGGGCACAGACATCATCATGATGACCACCACGCAGCTAGCAGATTTCATTTGCCCACATTTGACGGCACATCAAACGTGTCGGCAAAGTCTTGGGTAGAGAAGTTGGACATCTATTTCCAGCTTAATCAGATGTCGCAGTCAGAGGCCATTAAGGTGGCAACATTACATCTGGATGGTGAGGCCCAGGACTGGTGGTTTCACGGGATGACGACACTCAGGCATTCTACAGTGACGACATATGCCGAGTTTACCAGGAGGGTGATAGAGCGTTTTGATTGGAGGGATCTGGAGCAGCACTTCGTTGAGCTGACAAAGCTCAAGCAGACTGGGAGCCCAGAGACGTACATTTCAGACTTCTTGAGGATTTCAGTGATGGTGCCTGATCTATCCGCGGCTCGGATGGTCTACATGTTTGTGGAGGGGTTGACAGAGCCACTTCATGGCCTAGTCAGGTCGACTAGACCAGCTACACTTCAGGATGCCATCAGCAGGACCCGGGATTTACAGGATGTCT
Organism: Pinus albicaulis; assembly: GCA_034641835.2. Classification (NCBI taxonomy): domain Eukaryota; kingdom Viridiplantae; phylum Streptophyta; class Pinopsida; order Pinales; family Pinaceae; genus Pinus; species Pinus albicaulis. The sequence continues at coordinate 407,755,972 of CM076572.1, forward strand.
TACCCAGGACTCGGGCACCTTACCCCCAGAGACAGGCCTTCCAGCCTAAGGGGAAGGACACGAGGATTCTGCCTCCCAAGGCGAATCCTGGGCTAGGGCAGTTTGATGATGAGGCCAGGAGAGAGTTGAGGAAGAAGCGGTTGTGCTTCACTTGCTAGGAGCCATGGGCACCGGGACATAGATGTGCTGCGGGGAAAGCACATTTCATTGAGGTCTTCTCCGAGAGCAGCGGGGAAGAGGATGAGGGGGACGACGTGGAGGCAGGAGATTGTTATGCAGCGCAGGGTACCTTACCACCTCCACCACCCGCAGCAGGTGGTGCATCATTTGCACCTACTGGAGGAGCTCTAGCCGCATTGCGGGGAGTTCCCAAGTATTTGACGCTGCGCGTACGGGGGACAGTACGTGGACAACGGGTCTCAGTCTTGGTTGATAGTGGGGCCACCCACAACTTTATTGATGCACAGATGGTTGAGCGGAGAGGCATACAGACTGAGAGTTTTGATGGTTTTTCTGTTTTGGTCCTAGGAGATCAGACTATGGTGTGTGCTTGGTATGTCCCAGAGTTATCAGTGACGATGGGCACTTATACATTGACAGATCATTTCTTTGTGGTGGATATCCCGGACACCAACATGATATTGGGTGTTCAGTGGCTCATTACTCTGGGGAAGGTCACGACAGATTGGAAGGCCCTAGAGATGGAGTGGGATGATCCCAAGACGAGGAGGCATGAGAAGATACGGGGACAGCACACATACCCGCCTCAGACAGTGTCGACACATAGGATGGAGGCAACCTTCCGCAAGGGACACATAGAGTGGGCCGTAGAGTTTCGAGCTTCGGAGGCATTAGATACAGATCAGACAGTGCATCCTGAGCTGCAATCTATCCTCGACAGGTATGCCGTAGTATTCGGGGATATTCCACCAGGGCAGCCACCGGAACGGGGGTTTGAGCATACTATTGAGCTTGAGCAGGGTATACAAGCAGTGATCACCACACCGTATAGGCATCCCAAGGCCTATCGGGATGAGATAGAGCGTGCTATTCAGGAGTTGCTGGCCCTTGGTCACATTCTGCTGAGCACGAGTCCTTTTGCTTCTTCCGTGGTGTTGGTGAAGAAGAAGGACGGCACATTGCGGATGTGCATTGACTACAGGGCTCTGAATAAGAAGACCTTGAAGAACAGGTACCCCATCCCCAGGATCGATGAGCTGATGGACGAGTTGAGAGGAGCACGGTTCTTCTCAAAGATTGACTTGAGATCCGGGTACCATTAGATACGCGTGAGGGAACAGGACATTCCCAAGACCGCCTTCAGGTGTCATTATGGGCACTTCGAGTTCCTGGTCATGCCTTTTGGGCTGACCAATGCACCCGCTACCTTTCGGTCGTGCATGAACCACATTTTCAGGGGTCATCTGAGGAAGTTTGTGCTGGTCTTCTTCGATGACATACTTATATATAGCAGGACTTGGGAGGAGCATCTCCAACACATTGAGACAGTCTTGCGCATCTTGGAGGAGCAGCAGTTCTATGCCAAGCTCTCCAAGTGTGAGTTCGGCTTGACGGAGATGCTGTACTTGGGGCACATTATAGGAGTGGACGGGGTGAGAGTCCACGAGGAGAAGATCAGGGCCATTAGAGATTGGCCAGAGCCGAGGAATGTGACTGAGCTTCGGGGATTTATTGGCATTTGCACATACTACAGGAAGTTCGTCAAGGGCTTCTCACAGCTTGCTACACCCCTCACAGACTTGACGAGGAAGGGGGCATTCAGTTGGTCGGACACAACACAGCGAGCTTTTGATAAGCTCAAGGAGGTGATGAGCAGCTGCCCCGTGCTTGCATTGCCGGATTTCACACAGCCATTTGTCCTCGAGTGTGATGCATCAGGAGAGGGGATTGGTGCGGTATTGATGCAGGGCGGTCACCCTATAGCTTTTGAGAGCTGGAAGCTCCTTCCGCATGAGAGGTTGTGTTCCATATACGACAAGGAGATGTTGGCCATCATGCATGCATTGGCCAAGTACCGACAGTATTTAGTGGGCAGCCAATTCAGGGTGAGATCAGATCACAACAACCTCAGGTACTTTTTGGAGCAGAAGCAGTTGCAGGAGAGGCAGCAGAAGTGGATCAGTAAGATCCAAGCCTATGACTTTGACATAGAGTACGTCAAAGGCAAGAATAACGTGGTAGCTGATGCCCTTTCCCGTAGACCGGCCACGTTATCTCTTATGAGCTTGGACGCTGATTGGAGGGCTCGACTGTTGGTAGAGTACTCCAAGGACAAGTTTGCGTGTGAGGTGTTGGATGGGCAGGTAGCAGATGACAGGTACAGGGTGGTCGACGAGATCATCTATTACAGGGACAGGATCTTCTTGACTGAGGGATCTCAGCTCAAGAAGAAGATACTCCAGGCTTCACACGATTCTCCATTGGCGGGCCATCAAGGGTTCACCAAGACTTACAGGGCTATCAGGGAGAGGTTCTCATGGAAGGGCCTCAAGGAGGACGTACTCCAGCATGTCAGGGAGTGCGATGTTTGCCAGAGAAACAAGGAAGAGATGAGCCATCCTGAAGGGTTGTTGCAGCCTCTTCCCATTCCAGAGGGGAAATGGGAGAGCATATCGATGGACTTCATCACAGGGTTGCCCATGGTGCAGGGCAAAGACTGCATCTTTGTCGTCGTTGACTGACTGACGAAGTATGCTCATTTTTTCGCCATATCCGCACACCACACAGCAGCGCAGGTGGCTAAGTTGTTCTTCAGGGAGATTTTCAGGTTACATGGTCTACCTAAGACCATTGTCAGTGACAGGGACAGCCGCTTCATGGGCGGATTCTGGCAGGAGCTCTTCCGGCTAGTGGGGACAGAGTTGACGCCGAGCACTAGTTATCACCGCCAGACGGACGGACAGACAGAGATAGTTAACAAGTGGCTGGAGGGCTACTTGCGTAACTATGTCAGTGGGCAGCAGAGGGCCTGGCTGAAGTGGTTGCATCTGGGAGAGTACTGCTACAACACGACGCATCACATGTCCATTGGTATGTCACCTTTCTATGCTTTATATGGATATCATCCTTTATCTTTTGTGGACATGATGTTTGGTGCTAGTAGGGCTCCGAGAGCCAAGATATGGATCCAAGAGAGCCAAGATATCCTACGAGCTCTCAAGGATAACATAGCCACAGCACAGAATCAGCAGAAGTTGTATGCTGATAAGGGTCGGGTGGAGAGACACTTTGAGGTAGGAGACTTGGTCTACCTGCGACTACAGCCATACCGACAGTCTTCGCTTAAGCAGAAGGGAGCTGAGAAGCTTAAGCCCCGTTTTTATGGGCTATACAGGGTGATACGCAGGATTGGGCAGGTTGTATATGAGTTGGAGCTACCCCAAGGCAGCAAGATCCATAACATTTTTCATGTATCATGCCTGAAAAAGGCATTGGGCTAGCAGGTGACAGTCACAGATGAGCTACCACCCACGGATGATGAGGGGCATCTGGTGTTGCAGCTGGAGGCTATTATTGATACTAGGGAGAGGCAGCTGCGGAGCAGGACGATCCGGGAGTTCTTGGTGAGGTGGAAGAATTTGCCGGATGAGGATGCCACTTGGGAGGATGAGAAGATTTTGCAGCATCCATCACTTCAGTTGCTTGAGGACAAGCAACATTCTGCGGGGGGAGACTGTAATATTCCTAATTAGCACCGCTAGTTGGAATATTTCATTTTTGTATAGTTTCGCCGCCTATAGTTAATTAATAAATAAAAGTGAGAAATAGGGGTCAACTCACTTTAATAAAATAAAGTGCTTCCTAGTAGGAGCAACGTTGTGACTTGGAAAGCCTTGGGGGTCAACACTTCGTATGAGAGAGGCCTCACGTAGGCTCTAGAAGCAACTGCGTAGGCATAGGAGGAGCACGTGGAGAGAGGGGACGCAGTTAGGGTTTTGAGGGGAGCTAGCACTATAAAAGGTGGGAGAGTCACTCCATTTGGCATTATTGATATGTTGATGATATTTTGAGCTAGACTTCTATCTACTTGAGCACGCTGGCTGTTTAGTCGGTCTGCAGCACTGTTTAGTGCGACTGAGTGTCTCCGGTCGGAGATCTCACCCTTGGCCCCGGGGGACTTCGAGTGCCTACTCGGGCAAGGTATTCCTTCAGTCTTTAGCAGTTGATTTGCAGGTGATTTGGTTGGACGTTTTGCAGAGGAGCTGAGCTTCATTGGGTGACTGCGCAGTCTTGGAGGGAGGACGCAGTTTGAGTTAGAGCAGCCCAGTTGTGGGGATTTTCGGGGGAGATTCAGTGTGTTTCAGCTTGGAGGGTCAGTCTCCTTCGGTTGGAGAGTTTGCAGAGGGATTTGTGGCTCTTTCTCAGCATTCTTCTTTTGGCATCTGCGTTGGGCCTGGAGGGACAGCGTTTTCCTTGAGGAGGGCTTCTGGGGTGTTTTTCGGAGGTGGTCCATTTGCTTCATGGTTTCTGGGTTTTGTCCGGAGCAGAGAGTACAGGCGATCTACCGATTTTCAGCTCATTCCGGCGAGGGGATCAGCCCCTAGTTCCAGTTCATTGCAGAAGCAGCATTCTACGGCAGATTCTTCCAGCAGCTGGGACGCAGCCTCTATAGCAGCCATTTCCTGTTCTGAGAGGGTTCTTCACTTGCCTTGTGCAAGGATAGGTGCACTTATTCTGATTATCTGTTGTACCCACATATATTCTCAGATTAATAAAATGGCTTAGCATTTCTGGTATTTTTATGTGTACTTGCTCTATATTCTATTTCCGGCATTTTTCCTATATAGTTGTATGCTTGTATTGCTGTGTATTACTGTCTATTTCCTATTGGCGATATTACACCCAAACTGCCATCAAAATAACCGTCAACAGGTGCAGCTTCTATCTGCTTAACGGACCTTTGATGAGGATAAAAATGCCCAAAACAAATCACAAATTGCTCAAACCAATCTCATCCTCCATCTTCTGGAACTTGGCCCTTGAAGATGACTAAATTGAACCCAACCTTGCCTTCATCTTCTTCTTTGGCTACTTCAGAGAGGAGAAGAATGAATATCGATGTGACTAGGATAGGTTATTTATATCCTTCTTGGGTAGGCCGACTTGATTACTTGCCTTATTTGAAATTTCATTTGAGTTAATGAATACTAAGAGCAGTCCAAAGTGGAATTTGGCCCTAGTTGCCAATTTTAACAATATCATTATATGCCTATCATTTTCAAATGTACTCTGCTACTGCTCCCGGTTCAAATTTGCAACGCCCTCCAAAATATCCAGGTAGCAATATCCTCCATCTCTTCTACTTTTAATTAAACAGTAAATTGCTAAAATGGCCAGAAAAGTCGCTATGTGCTAATACCTGCGTAGCTGAAGCTGCTCTCTGCGCTGCATAACTGATGCTACTGCCTCTGCTTCTCTACGCTGCCTCTGGAAGCTGCTCTTTGCCTCTTGTTGATTCTTGGCACTGGGATCAGACCATCCCCTTTGCCAAAACTACCCCTCTCTGCAGCTGAAACACTTCTGGAAATTATTAGCAAACCACGCCCAAGAATTCCAGCTTAGTTTCAATGCTCTGCCTCTGTGTGTGTGTTCTCCAACTGACCCCAAGCCTTTCCTTTATACTTTCTTGTTGGGAAACCAACAGCCATAATCAGATCTTGAATCGAAAGCTAAGATTAAAAGAAAGTTTGATCCGTGTGACTTAAGACAATTCCATCACATGTTTAAATTAATTACCTTTAATAATTTAATTTTCCTAAGTTAGACTTACGGTCCTTAATTAAAAATATTAATTAATTAATTATATCCCAAACTGGATGGAATTTCCCAAATCCTTTTATGGGTCTTGGAGATCTCATGTACTCTAGTCCCTCTACAAATTTTGGGAGCTAGAGCACATTCGATGCTACCCCAACACTCAAGAAAACTTAACAGTAGTGACAGATGATCGGTACAAGGTGATGAATGAAGTGATCTACTTTAGACACTGTATTTATTTAATGGGCAACTCCCAACTAAGGGAGAAGATTTTACAAGTTGCCAATGACTCACCACTAGCAGGACACCATGGGTTCACGAAGACATATAGGGCCATTAGAGAGTGTTTTGCATGGAGGGGCCTCTAGGGTGATGTTTTGAGGCATATCAGGGAGTGTGATACATGCCAGAGGAACAAGGGTGAGCAGTCACACCCTATAGACCTGCTGCAACCTCTTCCTATCCCTGAGGGGAAATGGGAGAGCATATTGATGGATTTCATTACCGGGTTGCACAAAATATAGAGCAATGACTGCATTTATGTGGTGGTGGACTGCCTGATGAAGTTTGCACATTTCGTCGCCATCTTAACCTGGTACTCGACCTCACAGGTGGCCAAATTGTTCTTCAGGGAGTTGTTTCGGCTCCATGGTCTCCTAAAGACCATTGTTAGTGACTGGGACAACCGGCTCATGGGGGATTTTGGCAGGAGTTGTTTTGGTTAGTGGGCACAAAGCTCACTTCGAGTACTAGTTATCACCCCCAGATGAACGGGCAGACGAAGATAGTTAACAAGTGGCAGAGGGCTACTTGCGTAACTATGTGACAGGTCAACAGTGAGCATGGATACGATGGTTGCACTTGGGTGAATATTGCTACAACACCATGTACCACATGTCCATAGGTATGTTTCAATTTTGAGCTTTGTATGGTTACGATGCATTGTCTTTTGTTGACGTTATGTTTGGAGACAACAAGGCCCCAAGAGCCAAATATTGGATACAGGAGAGCCAAGATATTTTGCGGGCTCTCAAAGACAACATGTCGATGGCCCAAAGCCAACGGAAAATTTATGCAGACAAGGGCAGAGTTGAGAGGCAATTCGAAGTTGGGAACTTGGTCTTCTTGAGGCTTCAGTCGTACAGGCAATCGTCGCTCAAGCAGAAGGGGGTCGAGCCGCCGAGAAGCTCAAACCCTGCTTCTATGGACCGTATGTTGATTTCTGGTAGCATCGAATGTGCTCTAAGCCTCAAAATTTTCAGGCAAACTAGGACACATGCATCCTCCAAGACCCATAAATCATTTTGGGAAATTCCGCTTGAGGCAGTTTTATTAAAATAATTAATTATTTTTAATGGATGCCTAAGTCTGAAATTAGGAAATTAAAATAATTGAAGGATATTAATGAAACTGGGTATGAATATTCTAGAAAAAGACGAAGATTGAGTCAAGATGATCTGAGCCATTGATTAGGAATTAATCTGGGTCGTTGAATGTTCAACGAGAAGATTATAGGAAGAGGCTCGATGGGCACTTGGAAGACACATCGAATTGGAGATCAAGAGATAGATTTCTCAAGAAAGCAGCACAGCAATTGCCGGAGAAGCGAATGAGATATTTCTTGAAGTGAGGAGCAGAGATAGTGACTGGTGAAAGTTTTCCTGATCTGGTGTGTTGTCGCACAGATTGTCAAGGCACCGCGACAACGGCTCAGATCAGGGGTTGTCACCTTTATCCCCAATCTCTCTATTTAAGCCGTCTCCTTGCAAGCTAAGGGAGGTAGACCCTATTAGAAATGAGGATGAAGAATCCAGGAGACACAGCTAAAACATCAAATACTTGATAAAATGAACGAGATTCCACAGATCTAAATTAGATTTCACGTTAGAGACCAGTGCCTTATGGAGTCAAACAAGATCTCGTTATGCAATTACAAACTAGTAAATGATGACTAACTGCTGCTTAATAAAACACGATTGATCACGATGATATTTTCTTGAGAACGTCACAACCATGAATAGCAATATTATGAGAATGCCAGATACTTGAAAGATTTCCGAAAATAAAAATATTCCAATTATAACACAGCTCGAAAATCAAAATGATCCACAGTCAAACTTAGATAAAAATTTTAAGGCTCAGTTGACCATAGAAAATTCAAAAAAATTTCAAGTTTTGTATTTTCTAAATTTTTTAGGATTTTAAAATTTTTATATATATATATATATTTTTTATTTTTTTATTTTATGGAATCTAAACTTAAAAATATAAATCTAAATACAAGTTCTAAAGTTAGAAACTAAATCAAAACACAACTAGGATTAAAATTAAACTAAATGGAAGCTAAATTTAAAATCTAAAATTAAAGCTAAAGTTAAATTAAGTTCTAAACCTAATCTAAAAGAAAATTAAATCTAAAGTTAAACAAATTTAAAACCTAAACTAAATCTTAAAATTCAAATCCTAAAACTAAACTAATATCAAATTTAGCATCTACGCTCTCATCAAATCACTAAAATGAAATTAAAACGAAAACCTACGACTACCAATCTAACATTAAAATCTGTCTAAAAAAAAAAAGAAATCGAACAAACACTATCAAAAAATGAAAACGACCGAATTAGAATTAAACTACAACTAAAAAAAGGGACGCTAAAGTCTAATCTACGCTGTCCATAAAAAAATGGGTCTAACACTACGGTTAAAAAAAAAAAAAAAAAAAAGGGACAGACTCAAAATATGAAACCTAAATCCTAAACGCTAAACTATATACAAATCGAAAAAATTGAACCCGCATTGAATCGAAAGGGCTTTGAAATTTTATGTATGCGTTTTTATTGTTTGAATTTGTCGTTTTGTGTTTTTCGTTTGATGTGCAGGTCGACGGGCGGACGGCGTGAGGAGCTTGGATGCCAAGGTTTGACGGGTTTGAAGCTGCGTTTTATTGTTTTCAGCTTGGACGGACAGAAGGGAGGCCGATGACGGAATAGAGAAGCTCGGATAGGCAGAAATGATGCAAGTCAAGGCAGCAGAAAGGGTTCGAAGGCGGATTTGGACAACAATATAAGTAAATTGTTTTGTTTTTGTTTGAATGCAGGCAGCTCGATGGATTGGTCGGGTTTGGACGCGAGGAGAGCTTGGACGGAGGGTTATATGCAGCGCAGAAAAGAGGGATGGAGATGCGGCAGACTGAAGGGATGTGAAGCAGAAATGAAGTGAGGGCGGAATGAAGAGGGAATGGAAAAAAAAATGCAGTGGAGAGAAAGGAGGGTTCGATACGTTTAAGACAGAGAAGCTGTGCAATTAAAGGAAGCCAGAAACGGATTAAAAACCCAATAAAACCCAACTCTTTTAAATTTTTCCTTTCAAATTAAACAATTTCTCCTGCAAACTTAGATTTATACGATCCTCAAATCGAATGATGTCCAGATTTCATCCACAGGAGGGATCTGAGGCCAGATCTGGCCTTTGGAGGTCAGATCTGTCTTAGATCTTTTAAAAAATTTCGATTTGAACCTGTAACCTGCAACAATTAGTCAGATCCGCAGATATACACACCAATTTAATGATTAAACCCTAACAATCTTGAAAAATTTACAAATATACAAGCTAGTTTACAAGTTTAAAACCCTCAAGGTCAAATTTAAATCCGTTTTGGCACAATTTTTCAGAGATCTAAAGTTTAGGTGAGAGGCACAAGCCTTCGAAACCCTGCAAAATCACAAATATCGTAAGATAGACCCGAAATTTAACAAATAAAGAGCTTATCAGATTTATGTTTATTGGGAGTCGGCTGGTCCAACCGAAGACTTCCCCAGACGCCCAATCTTAAGAAAAATTCCCTGCACACTTAGATCCAGATCTTAGATCGATAGAGATTTAAGAAAACAACATGAGAACTTTGCAGAAAAATCAGAATGTTATTTTATAAACATAGAAAACTGCATAAGATACCTATATGCAGATTAATCCATGAGGCCATCAACCGTAAAATGCAAGAAACCAAGTAGCAGAGTTTAGAGACAATTCACCACATAGATCTGAGAAGGAACATCCAGATTTGTAACCCCAAAGTCTTTTGCTTTATTCCTAAAAAAGGTTTACAAGGGCTTCTAAGAGCAAGTGCACGATCGTGAGATCGGATGACTCAAGAATGACAAAGACCTCTAAATTTATAGGACCAGATCTCTAACGGCTAGTTTGGATGATCCTCGTCAAAATAATCTCAACCGTCCAAAAGATTTAATTATCTTTTAATCTGGAGCGTTGAAATTAAAATTTTGGGGAAAAAACGAATTTATCATTTAATTCAATTTTAATTAACTCAAAAATACTATTTTTGAGTTAATTACCCCAAAAATTTGACCTTGACTTAACCACCAGAGCCCAAGGGTCCAATATTTCTTAAAATTCTCAATATTCCCTTGGCTTGGGGCTGTCAAAATCATTTTCCAAGGACCAACAAATTTTGCCTTTAAAGATTTAATCCTAATTTAGGACCCTAAATTAATTAAATTTCTGGTTTAGGATTTTATTAATTAATTGACCAGGAAATTTAATTAATTGACTAAGAGGGGATTATAATTATTTTTTCAACCCTCTTTTACATTAGATAATACATTTACATACATGAAGGGGGAAAACCCATTCGTATAGACCTTCAAATAAATACCTAGTTCTGCGACTCAACATATGATCTAGTAGACCAAGTAGTTCAAACTACTTTTACAAGGACTCGATAGAACACTAGGACTCACTTAGCATGCTGATGACAAATCCACCCTAGCTTTGGGGTGAGGCTGGAGGGAAAAACTCTGCCGATCACTTTCGTGAATCAGTGAGACAAAAAACCTCCTAGGATGGAAGTCATCAACAACATACTAGGCTTACCTAGGTTGTTACATACATGGACGGTCTTACTTAGATCATTTACATCATAAAATGCAGAATGGGTTTACATCATTATAAAAACTGTCGATCGACGATGAAATTTGGATGCCACGAGCCTCGAACATGATGAGTCCCATTTGAAAAAATGGGGGTGTACTGCTATGGGGTCGTTGACAAAATGTGGTCAACATCTGGCTCTACTTGGGGACACGTTGCTTTATTGAAGGAATGTGAGAATCCGGAATCTGCATCCAAGCAACACACAAGATTACATAAGTAGCGTCCATCCAAATATCATCATATAACATTAAGCTCATGAAAAATAGAAGCTCTTCTTTTATTTATTATTCTATTTAACATGAAAAGTAAATCTACTCTAATTGCAGAATGAAATGCTGAAATAACAAGGTGTAAGGTTAGAGATACAATACAGAGGATGCCCTGTGGCATCAGATGTGCTCAATATAGTGTATGCTGAGCATTTGCCTGCTTTCAGGCAAGTCTGTAGGCTGCTTTTCAGATGTGCCATGGCCGATCTTGCATAATGTAGGACTTTGTCTTATATGAATGTCACGCTGCTCTCGACCATTAGACGAATCAAACCACTTACTTCTTTTCTGCTTCTTTCTCTTCTTCTGAGTGGGTTGTGATGTCAACAATGAGACCACTGTAGATTTCTTGTCCTCATCTTGAAGATTTTTGTACAAAATATCTGAAAAACCCGGAGCATGACCAATGTTATTCTGGATATACTCTATCAATGGTGACACATAAGCTTGGTCTTTCTCAACATCCTTTGAAACCATAGTGAAATCCTTCGTGTGATGAGATGGGAATGGCTTTACTAGACAAGAAGTCTCATGATCTGTTGATGAATCTTCATAATCAAATTTCGGCTGAAACTTTTGTATATGTAATTTTTCCATCTTTTCCAACCTTTCCTGTATGGAACTTATTTCTAACAAGTGATTTTCCTTCATGGTATTCATTTCCAACAAGTGATTTTCCTTCATGGTATTCATTTCCTAGGTGTGTCTTGCTTCCATGATGGACATCTGATTAGAATGATTAACTTCCATTATCTTTAACCTGTTTTCCATGAGATTTATTTCTTTAACATGTTTTTCTTTCATGGAAATTATCTTATTTTGAAGACTGATTTGGTTAGCTTCCATGTTTCGAATTATTTGCATATGATTGGGTTGCACATCCCTAATCATTTGAGCTGGTTCCTTAACCTAACTTTCATGATCTTCTATATGCATGTGATAGTCCTTACCAACAACATTAATTTGATGACTTGATCTTGCCATTCTACTAGCTATGATCCTTTTGACAATGGGACAAGTAGCCTCTTCATGAAGATCATTACAGGCTCTACAATAAGGCGGAGCTTCATCCACAAGATTTGCGAACTCAAGTTGATTTGTCGGTCTCTGCTTATTAGATAAGCCTCTTTCCTGCAAAGCATCATTATTTTTAAGTTGGGAATTCTGCGTTTGAGCTCTTTCCATTTGAACCAACCTAACCTGTAAGACACTTATTTCCTTAGCATGATTAAGCTCCATGCTTTCAAGTTTCTTAGTATGATTAAGCTCCATGCTTTCAAGTTTTTTCATCAACTTTTTCATAGGTCATCATCATCTTTTTCAATTTCTTTTCCCTTAGAATCTGTCAAAGACCTATCAAAATCAAGAATTTCAGACATTCCTGATGCCCTTTTATCTTTTTCAAGCTCTTCAGCTAAATATTGACAAGCCTTATAATTTGCAGTTTTAGCCCGCCTTAACTCATATGAAGTATCAGAATCAAAAGCATCAATGTAAAAATTCAGAAGAGATCCATCAGGAGGCTTATGAGTTTGAGATATTTCTCTAAGAATACCATTAAATCTCCTGTTAAATTCTTCAGTTGTTTCATTTTCTTTCTTTTCTATAGTACTGATCTCTATTACCAAATGTCGATCTTCCCTTTTATCACCATACTTTTCTTTAAAGACAGCTACAATTGATTCAAAAGTACTAAATGAATTATCAGGTTTTTCCATGAACCATTCAGCAACATCCTCACCAAAAGTAAGAACAAAAGTTTTCATCTTTACATCATCGAAATTATTATTTGTAACTGCAAATCTATTCCACCAGCTAGTGAAAGCAAACAAATGAGATTTAACACTAACTGCAACATTTCCTTGAAAGATAGATAATTTATCCATTTGAGGGAGATCATGGGGATAACCCTGAATATTAGCAAAATTACACGGGGCAAAAATATCCATGATATCGTTTTTAAGATTTTAGAAACAGATCCGTGTTCAAGAATAGTTAAAATGTCCTCAAGAAGCGAACTTCTTGGCAAGAACTCTTGTAAGAAATGAAAGAATTGGAGTCGCCACTTGAACATGAAACTAATTCTAAAACAGAAGAAGCAATCGAGAGATAGCAGATGGATATCAGGGGGGGATTCTTGTCTGGGAGTAAAAAGATGAATAAGTGGAGTCGCCACCCAAACAAGAAGCCAACCGAAATGTCCAGGTGCTAAAGATACGATGATGAAATGATTAGTGATATGACGAAAGATAAGACGATGAAAATATGAAGAGATGAAAAGTCGCCAGAAAATGTGATCCCTTGCGACAGGCTAATGAATGGCGATGAAAGATCAGAAGATTATAAAATGTCGTTAAGACCAAGGACAGAAAAACTCTATCCCCGGCAACGGCGCCAAAAAATGTTGTCGCACAGATTGTCAAGGCACCGTGACAACGGCTCAGATCAGGGGCTGTCACCTTTATCCCCAATCTCTCTATTTAAGCCGTCTCCTTGCAAGCTAAGGGAGGTAGACCCTATTAGAAATGAGGATGAAGAATCCAGGAGACACAGCTGAAACATCAAATACTTGATAAAATGAACGAGATTCCACAGATCTAAATTAGATTTCACGTTAGAGACCAGTGCCTTATGGAGTCAAACAAGATCTCGTTATGCAATTACAAACTAGTAAATGACGACTAACTGCTGCTTAATAAAACACGATTGATCACGATGATATTTTCTTGAGAACGTCACAACCATGAATAGCAATATTATGAGAATGCCAGATACTTGAAAGATTTCCGAAAATAAAAATATTCCAATTATAACGCAGCTCGAAAATCAAAATGATCCACAGTCAAACTTAGATAAAAATTTTAAGGCTCGATTGACCATAGAAAATTAGAAATTTTCAGTGTTTATTTTCTATTTACTGAATTTAAATTATATATATATATATATATTTTATTATTTTTATTATAGGAATGGTATCCTTAAATAATACAAATTAAAAAATTAGAAATAATCAAACACAACAGTTAATTAATAATGGAAACTAAATTTAAAATCTAAAATTAAAGCTAAAGTTAAATTAAGTTCTAAAGCTAATCTAAAAGAAAATTAAATCTAAACTTAAACAAATTTAAAACCTAAACTAAATCTTAAAATTCAAATCCTAAAACTAAACTAATATCAAATTTAACATCTACGCTCTCATCAAATCACTAAAATGAAATTAAAACGAAAACCTACGACTACCAATCTAACATTAAAATCTGTCTAAAAAAAAAAAAAAATCGAACAAACACTATCAAAAAATGAAAACGACCGAATTAGAATTAAACTACAACTAAAAAAAGGGACGCTAAAGTCTAATCTACTCTGTCCATAAAAAAACGGGTCTAACACTACGGTTAAAAAAAAAAAAAAAAAAGGGACCGACTCAAAATATGAAACCTAAATCCTAAACGCTAAACTATATACAAATCGAAAAAATTGAACCCGCATTGAATCGAAAGGGCTTTGAAATTTTATGTATGCGTTTTTATTGTTTGAATTTGTCGTTTTGTGTTTTTCGTTTGATGTGCAGGTCGACGGGCGGACGGCGTGAGGAGCTTGGACGCCAAGGTTTGACGGGTTTGAAGCTGCGTTTTATTGTGTTCAGCTTGGACGGACAGAAGGGAGGCCGATGACGGAATAGAGAAGCTCGAATAGGCAAAAATGATGCAAGTCAAGGCAGCAGAAAGGGTTCGAAGGCGGATTTGGACGGCAATATAAGTAAATCGTTTTGTTTTTGTTTGAATGCAGGCAGCTCGATGGATTGGTCGGGTTTGGACGTGAGGAGAGCTTGGACGGAGGGTTATATGCAGCGCAAAAAAGAGGGATGGAGATGCGGCAGATTGAAGGGACGTGAAGCAGAAATGAAGTGAGGGCGGAATGAAGAGGGAATGGAAAAAAAAATGCAGTGGAGAGAAAGGAGGGTTCGATACATTTAAGACAGAGAAATTAAAGGATGCCAGAAACGGATTAAAAACCCAATAAAACCCAGCTCTTTTAAATTTTTCCTTTCAAATTAAACAATTTCTCCTGCAAACTTAGATTTATACGATCCTCAAATCGAATGATGTCCAGATTTCATCCACGGGAGGGATCTGTGTTGGAAATGTTGTCATTGATGGCAAAGGAGATGGCAAAGGAAGAACACCTGAGGCAGCAACAAGGCAAAGGAGATGGCAAAGGAAGAACACCTGAGGCAGCAAAAGGAGAATTAAGGAGTAGCATCAGTCAAGGAGCAGATGAAACAAAGAGAGCATAAGACAAGTAGCTGAGGAATGAGACAGAGTGATGAGGAACAATTATTCTAGTGGGAAGACTGTGAAGCACTGTTGGGGAGAATACATCAATTCATTCTGCAGAATTAAACCAAGATGAGGAACAGAACTCTGGTAACGTAGCGGAGTTCGAAGTTGAGGAAAAGAACTGTTGAATTGAAGGCGTAGAAGATCGGAGCCTCATAGGATGTGCTACAAGTATAACAGGTGGAGTGGATTCTATATACGCAATAGAGAAAATAGCACAAAGAAACTAAGACAACAGATATAGCAGAAAGGAAGAGACAAAGAAGTAACAAAGGCAGCAAAGGAGGCAGTGTTGAAGCAGAAACAGGCAGAGGCACAACGAAGAACAGAGGCAGGGCAGCAAAAAGAAGCAGAGGCAGAGGCAGAGCGACAGGAGCAGCAGAGGCAGAGGCAGAGCCGTTATAAAATTACGAGAATCGCCCAAGCCGACAGATACATTCATATGCATAATTCCAGGAATCGCACACTCCAACCGGCGTTATACATATAATATAACACAAACTTATTCCGGGAATCGCTTAACTCCGGCGGCAATACAATGCATATAATACAGAACCATATTCCGGGAATCGCACACTCCAATCGGCGTTATACATATAATATAACACAAACTTATTCCGGGAATTGCTTCACTCCAGCGGCAAAAATATATATAAACATATATGTGCAGTGCATCACATAAACAAAGGTCCAAGGCATTTATATTATGGAGCGCATAAAACAAAGTTTGATAAGGTGGGACCCCTCCCCAATCGCAATCGGAGATCGCAAGGGCAACGGAACATGCAACCAACTGAGAGTTGCGATTGCGATTGAAGCCCGGACCCGATGGGTGTATAAACGAGGGATAATACATATTTGAGTTACGGTCAAATCGCATCGGCATTGGTCAATCGCATCGGAGAACATATGAGTTGCGATTGCGATTGGAAGTCCGGACCCGATGGAGGTATGAATTGTAATTCAAACTTGTTTGAAGTCCTTTCCCAATCACATCGGCAAAATACAATGAACAGTGCCCAATCGCAACACATATTAAAAGACTTGCGATTGCGATTGAAGTGGCGGACCCAATGGCATTATACAATGGATTTAATAGGTTCAATCGCATCCGGGGTCTTAATCGCAATCGGAACTTTCCGATTGATCGCACGACTTGTGTAATATGTTGCGATTGAAGTGGCGGACCCGATCCTGTTATATGCGGGAGTTAATATGTGCAAATCGCATCCGTGTTCTGATCGCAATTGGAACTTTTATACTGTGTGCCCCGATTGCATTTGTTCAAAGTTCGGACCCGATTGCGCTATGAGCCATGTTTTATGTGGTCATCGCGTCCATTTGATCAATCGCAATCGCAAGTTTTGTTTGACACCATCGATCCGCCGACGGAGATGTGGGGCCGGACCCCTTCATATATTAGAGGCTGTGATTTGATTTATTGGATTGTAATATAAGACCAAAGGCTTAAGGTGGAGGGCGATTGTTTATATAAAATAATTGTTGTGAGATATATAAAACATGGTTGCGGTTGTATTAAAACATGCCGCGTGGTCTGTAGACCCACGGGCCTCAGCTTAATGGGAGGGCGATTATTAATGTAATACAATTGTAATATATGTATGTTCCGGCCTGCGAAACTCGCCACATCAACAAGACACTTGCTGCGTGT
The DNA here is from genome assembly GCA_034641835.2 of Pinus albicaulis. Taxonomy (NCBI): domain Eukaryota; kingdom Viridiplantae; phylum Streptophyta; class Pinopsida; order Pinales; family Pinaceae; genus Pinus; species Pinus albicaulis. Next base: position 407,772,984 of record CM076572.1, read on the forward strand.
AAAGGATTGAATTACAGTCAGCAGATTCATTTATATATAAACCGATGGTATAAAAATAAAATAAAAATGCAGTTCATAAATTCAGGAGTTACGCAGCAGCCATAAACAGAAAGGCATACACAGAAGAGAAAGGGACAAAGAGACAGTTAGAGAAAAGACAAATGCGCAGCAAGCCAAGAGACAAAATGAGTGAGCTAGAGTTCACATTGTAATTCAAATGTAAATGTTTTAATTGTTTTTATTGTTTGTGATGCATTGGCAAGTCTCCGGAAGAGAGCAAATATCCCACTGTAATATTAAAATAAGCACCTACAGTTACATTTTTCTGAGTAAGCTGAAAAGAGATGAGAAGGCAGAAGGCAAAGAGACATGACTGTCCATTTCGAATTCCCAGTAGAATAAAAATAGTCATGAAGCTATCCTGTATAAAAGGGGGTAATATCCAAGAGGAGAGATTGATGAAAACAGAATGAGAAGAGGAGAGAGTGTGCAGCAGAATTGAAGATAGTTGAAGAAAATAAGAAAGCTGCAAGAGGTCAGAGAGTGTGAATATAGAGAATGCGGAGTATGAAGAATTGAGGAGAAAAGAAGAGAAGAAAGAAGGGCTGAGCAGATATGATGCAGGTCTGATATAAGAGTTGATGAACAGCAGAAGAGAAAGTACAGAACAGAGCTGATATCCAAGGTAAATCAGCAAGTGTTTTTCTTTAGAAAGAATAAGGAAGTTGGAGCTTCCCTATCAAGTTGTAGCTTGATAGATGTCAGTTGTAGCTGACTGAGGTAGGAGCCTCCTGTAGGTTGGTGCCTGCGGAAAATAGATGGGAGTTGGTGCTTCCACATCAAGTTGTAGCTTGATAAAATGTCAGTTGTAGCTGACTGAGGTTGGAGCCTCCTGTAGGTTGGTGCCTGCAGAAAATTGATGGGAGTTGGAGCTTCCTTGCAAGTTGTAGCTTGCAGAATTGAGGATAGAGCCTCCTGTAGGTTGGTGCCTGCAGAAAACGGTGGTGAGAGGGAGTTGGAGCTTGCCTTTGCATCACAACAATAATAAGATGTGGTTTTCTCCCTTTATGGGTTTCCACTTATATCTGGTGTCTCTATGCATGATGTTTATGTGTTGATGTGATTTATCTCATCTGCTTAATACTTGATGCTCTCATATTCAATCTGCTATTACATTAACAAATCTGTTTGATAGTAATACTTGTTGCTCACATATTAAGTTGACCATGAAATGAAGGTGTAAATAAGATTTAAAAGAAAAGTTTTAAAAAAGTCCATGTATGTGTTAAATTGATTCACCCCCCCCCTTAGTTTAACTAAGGGTTCAACAATTGGTATCGGAGCCAGTTCCTTTGGTGTAAGCTTAATAGCTTGAAGGAGATCTGGTTGAGTCATGGACTATCAAAATGTACCTGTGCTAAATACAACTAACTTTCCTGAATGGAGAGATAAGGTTAAGACAGGATTTATGGTTGATGATCCAGAGGTATGGAAGCTTGTTCGTGATGGTTACTACACAGACTCACCCACAGTGAAAGAACAACAGAGGAATGCTAAGGCAAAATGTGTGATATATGACAATCTTCATAACAAGGACCTTGAGTTGATAATGGATTTAACCTCTGCAAAAGAAATCTGGGATAGACTGCACTTCATACATGGAGTAGACACTAAGGACTGCACTTACAAGAAGGATAAGAGAATTAAGAAAAAGAGAAATTCATGTCAAAAAGAAGATTCTCAATCAAATGAAGTACCTGCTAGTGTGAATGGTAGTAAGAACCATGAAGAAATTGCAGCTGAAGAAAGGGCCAAACTTGACACTGCTTTGACTGAAATAGAAAGATTGAAGAATGAAAACAAAGACCTTAAGATAGTGATGCAAATATGTGATGAGAGAGAATTTGAAGATAAGAAAGAAATTGTTGCCCTGAAGACACACCTTGAAGAAGCAAGGAAGATAGAAGACACTCTGCTGCAACAAATGAGAAAGAAAAGTCAGGAATGTGAAAGATTGGAAGAAGAAGTGATGGGCCTAAGAAAGAACTTAGAAAAATCCCAAAGAGAACTACTAATGAATACACCTCTAATGAAAAGCTCTAGACAGTTGGACCAAATTCTCAATGCTCAAAGACCACCTCACATAAAGGCTGGGATAGGATATGAAGGGGAAACTAGCAAGTCCAAGATTGAAGATAAAAGGAATGTCATTTTTGTAAAGGCAGCAAAGGAAGATGAAGCAGCTCAGAAGATTCCCACTGAAGAAGAAGCCAGCAAGAACAAGATTTGTAAAGAAACAAACATAACCAAGCAACAACATGAGAAGACAAAGAATGAAGGGATGAAACAATCGGCTACTAAAGGCTCACATGCTCCTAAGGATGAAGTGAATAAATTTGGAAGTTGTCAAAGGAGGTTCTTTCCTCCTATGAAAAATAGCACATGTTTCTCTTGTCATAAACTAGGACATAATGCAGCACAATGTAAGAGAAGGTCTATCAACTCCAACCAGCAAAAGATGCAGCAAAAGAGAAGAACCCCTCAAGCAAGCAAAGGGAAAAGACAATCTTCCACCAGGTATACAAATCATTTCCATGGCTACTATTATGCATGCAATGAATTTGGACATAAATATGTTGATTGTAAATTATGTTCAAAAAGGGGAATGAAATATTATACATCAGCTCAAATGCACCTTGGTCAAATAAGATGTTATGTATGCCTCAAGCGTGGTCACAAAGCTAAAGACTGTACACTGCCATATATATTAAAGAACTCTAGACAGATGATGAAATCCAATCCAATCAAACAAAACTATGAATCGGAAAGGAGTGCAGACATTATGATGAACCCCAATAGAGTATGGAAAGAAAAGAGAAAAGGGGAGCCTATCATCTCAATAACATAATAAATCCACCATAGTCTCAGGGGGAGCTGCTCTAGGAAGCAAAGCAAAAATCCATCCAGTGACAAATATGAAGCAACATCCCAGGGGGAGAGCAGTTCATATATTTACCCCATGAAAGTAGTCTAAGAAGATCTCCTTGGAATGATAATAGCTATGAGATCAGTAAGAGAAAGGAAGTTTCTCTAACAGAGATCTATGGAAGAAGAAGACCATCTGAAACTCACAATAGCCAGAAAAATTGTTAGAAGGAGAACAGAGGCAGCAAAGGCATTTGACTAGTTAAATCCTGTGATGAGAATTCCGTATGAATGAGACCCTGTAGCAGAATATTTATAAGAAATGCATAAGAAACCTCTGCATAAGAATAATCAAAACCGTGTTATGTATGGTGGAAATCGGCAAAGGTTATGTATGGTGCAAGGGTTGTGAATGGTGAAGCGGAACCATAGTCAAATGCACAATGTGAATGGTGGAGCGAAACCTTCGTGAGTGGGTTCGAATCATTATAATATACTGAAAAACGACTATTTAATAAAGAAGACCGGAACCTTGGTGAAACACTGTAGCAAAACCACTTATGGTTTTCGGATTATTTCGCACCACTTTTGGTACAGAGGCAGTATTATCTAGAGGGCTAGCGATTCCATAAGATTGTTGACACGTGGCATAGGTGGTATTGGAAGCCACCGTTTAACCTGCAATTTCGCAAGTTAACGTCAGTACCGGGACACCGAGCGGAATTTCTCAGGACCGTTGATTTGAAAAGGGGACATCTGGCGGTGACTATTCGATGAAGATACGCGAAGTTTAATAAAAGTGCGCGGAAGATAGAGGAGGTACGGTGCATAGGTGGGCCAGTCCGAAAGTCTTATTATAAAGTTTGTTTTTTCAAAGCATGGAGTATTAATACAAGGTCGGGCGGCGAACTATAAAGCGAGTGGTATATTCAAATCTTCAAAGGTTTGTTATGAAGTCTGGTTGCGATTATTAAAAAGGCATCAAGAAGCCATGGTAACAGTTGAATTGGTATATAAATCAATGTATAAAGCAGCAGTGATTCTGGAACTGTCATAGAAAATAAAATGCAGTGACATTCTTTCAAATCAGGATGACAAAATAAGTAGCAGGTTAATGATGCCAAGATCAGATTTATTATATTGATGATTGTTGGTGTGAACAGTGGGAAGATCAATAGTGGAAACTATGGGTTCATGTACAAGCTAAAATAAAATCTCTGCATGGTTTATCAAGGTAATATCAATTGGTACTAGGTACAGGTCGCATATCTATCAATAGAATATCAAGAGTTATCATGGAACAGCAATATGATACAGGTCCTCAAGATCAAAGAACTATGGCAAAAGAACCTCAAGCACAAAGGATTTGTAGGGGTTGTTTTGGAAGAGTGTGTAAGCAGTGAAAGTCATTAGTCTCTTATATTGAAAGATATTGCCTATCCTCACAATAAGTTGTAAGCTCTGGTGTGATTCATTTATTTACAATAACAACAAGGACCTTTCAGTCTTTAAGTGTATTATCCCTGTCAGCAGTTTAGCACAGATTACCAACAATAGGCAGTACAGGTGAACCACAGAAATAGAAGATATATTGGCATCATCACAATGGAATATATTTTGACTACAGATGTCTATTGGAGAAGAAGACATATTCCATCTGCAATCTTCCTCAACAGAAATATATTGGCACACTACATCAGATATAGACCAAAGTATAGTTGAAGCAAGCCTGATATGTCACTCGGAGCATTCACAATCTTTAAGTCTTGATCCAATGATGCATCTCTTATTATACAAGTCTAATTATAGTTGTCATTACTTTGGAATGATATCGACTTAATGTGTATATACAAGTTAAAATATTCTCAAAAGTGTTCTCTCAACAAATATTGTACACCAGTATAGAGCAGCATGGTACAAAGTCGGAAGAAGAATGCCTAAACACATCTCAGAGAGAGAAAATGAAAAGATAGAATCTACACTAAGAAATGTGCAACCCTTTGCCATTGATGTCAAAGGGGGAGGAAAAGTAGGTAATAGAAGAAAGGGTCTTCTAAAAGAAGCTAGACAGAGGAAGACTTGGAGGAAGAATTGGATTATTGGTGGATGTGTTGCCATCAATGCCAAAGGGGGAGACTGTTGGAAATGTTGTCATTGATGGCAAAGGAGATGGCAAAGGAAGAACACCTGAGGCAACAACAAGGCAAAGGAGATGGCAAAGGAAGAACACTTGAGGCAGCAACAAGGCAAAGGAGATGGCAAAGGAAGAACACCTGAGGCAGCAAAAGGAGAATTAAGGAGTAGCATTAGTCAAGGAGCAGATGAAACAAAGAGAGCATAAGACAAGTAGCTGAGGAATGAGACAGAGTGATGAGGAACAATTATTCTAGTGGGAAGACTGTGAAGCACTGTTGGGGAGAATACATCAATTCATTCTACAGAATTAAATCAAGATGAGGAACAGAACTCTGGTAACGTAGCGGAGTTTGAAGTTGAGGAAAAGAACTGTTGAATTGAAGGCGTAGAATATCGGAGCCTCATAGGATGTGCTACAAGTATAACAGGTGGAGTGGATTCTATATACGCAATAGAGAAAGGAGCACAAAGAAACTAAGACAACAGATATAGCAGAAAGGAAGAGACAAAGAAGTAACAAAGGCAGCAAAGGAGGCAGTGTTGAAGTAGAAACAGACAGAGGAACAGTGAAGAACAGAGGCAGGGCAGCAAAAAGAAGCAGAGGCAGAGGCAGAGCGACAGGAGCAGCAGAGGCAGAGGCAGAGCCGTTATAAAATTCCGAGAATCGCCCAAGCCAGCAGATACATTCATATGCATAATTTCGGGAATCGCACACTCCAACCGGCGTTATACATATAATATAACACAAACTTATTCTGGGAATCGCTTCACTCCAGCAGCAAAAATATATATAAACATATATGTGCAGTGCATCACATAAACAAAGGTCCAAGGCATTTATATTATGGAGCGCATAAAACAAAGCTTGATAAGGTGGGCCCCCTCCCCAATCGCAATCGGAGATCGCAAGGGCAGCGGAACATGCAACCAACTGAGAGTTGCGATTGCGATTGAAGCCCGGACCCAATGGGTGTATAAACGGGGGATAATACATATTTGAGTTACGGTCAAATCGCATCGGCATTGGTCAATTGCATCGGAGAACATATGAGTTGCGATTGCGATTGGAAGTCCGGACCCGATGGAGGTATGAATTGTAATTCAAACTTGTTTGAAGTCCTTTCCCAATCGCATCGGCAAAATACAATGAACAGTGCCCAATCGCAACACATATTAAAAGACTTGCGATGGCGATTGAAGTGGCGGACCCGATGGCATTATACAATGGATTTAATAGGTTCAATCGCATTCGGGGTCTTAATCGCAATCGAAACTTTCCGATTGATCGCACGACTTGTGTAATATGTTGCGATTGAAGTGGCGGACCCGATGGCATTATACGATGGATTTAATAGGTTCAATCGCAATCGGAACTTTCCGATTGATCGCACGACTTGTGTAATATGTTGCGATTGAAGTGGCGGACCTGATCCTGTTATATGCGGGAGTTAATATGTGCAAATCGCATCCGTGTTCTGATCGCAATCGGAACTTTTATACTGTCTGCCCCGATTGCATTTGTTCAAAGTTCGGACTCGATTGCGCTATGAGCCATGTTTTATGTGGTCATCGCGTCCATTTGATCAATCGCAATCGCAAGTTTTGTTTGACACCACCGATCTGCCGACGGAGATGTGGGGCCAGACCCCTTCATATATTAGAGGCTGTGATTTGATTTATTGGATTGTAATATAAGACCAAAGGCTTAAGGTGGAGGGCGATTGTTTATATAAAATAATTGCTGTGAGATATATAAAACATGGTTGCGGTTGTATTAAAACATGTCGCGTGGTCTGTAGACCCACGGGCCTCAGCTTAACGGGAGGGCGATTATTAATGTAATAAAATTGTAATATATGTATGTTCTGGCCTGCGGAACTCGCCACATCAACAAGACACTAGCTGCGTGTAAAGGATTGAATTACAGTCAGCAGATTCATTTATATATAAAGCGCTGGTATAAAAATAAAATAAAATGCAGTTCATAAATTCAGGAGTTACGCAGCAGCCATAAACAGAAAGGCATACAAAGAAGAGAAAGGGACAAAGAGACAGTTAGAGAAAAGACAAATGTGCAGCAAGCCAAGAGACAAAATGAGTGAGCTGGAGTTCACATTGTAATTCGAATGTAAATGTTTTAATTGTTTTTATTGTTTGTGATGCATTGGCAAGTCTTCGGAAGAGAGAAAATATCCCACTGTAATATTAAAATAAGCACCTACAGTTACATTTTTCTGAGTAAGCTGAAAAGAGATGAGAAGGCAGAAGGCAAAGAGACATGACTGTCCATTTCGAATTCCCAGTAGAATACAAATAGTCATGAAGCTATCTTGTATAAAAGGGAGTAATATCCAAGAGGAGAGATTGATGAAAACAAAATGAGAAGAGGAGAGAGTGTGCAGCAGAATTGAAGATAGTTGAAGAAAATAAGAAAGCTGCAAGAGGTCAGAGAGTGTGAATATAGAGAATGCTGAGTATGAAGAATTGAGGAGAAAAGAAGAGAAGAAGGAAAGGCTGAGCAGATATGATGCAGGTTTGATATAAGAGTTGATGAACAGTAGAAGAGAAAGTACAAAACAGAGCTGATATCCAAGGTAAATCAGCAAGTGTTTTTCTTTTGAAAGAATAAGGAAGTTGGAGCTTCCCTATCAAGTTGTAGCTTGATAGATGTCAGTTGTAGCTGACTGAGGTAGGAGCCTCCTGTAGGTTGGTGCCTATAGAAAATAGATGGGATTTGGTGCTTCCACATCAAGTTGTAGCTTGATAAAATGTTAGTTGTAGCTGACTGAGGTTGGAGCCTCCTGTAGGTTGGTGACTGCAGAAAATTGATGGGAGTTGGAGCTTCCTTGCAAGTTGTAGCTTGCGGAATTGAGGATAGAGCCTCCTGTAGGTTGGTGCCTGCAGAAAACAGTGGTGAGAGGGAGTTGGAGCTTGCCTTTGCATCACAACAATAATAAGATGTGTTTTTCTCCCTTTATGGGTTTCCACTTATATCTGGTGTCTCTGTGCATGATGTTTATGTGTTGATGTGGTTTATCTCATCTGCTTAATACTTGCTGCTCTCATATTCAATCTGCTATTACATTAACAAATCTGTTTGATAGTAATACTTGTTGCTCACATATTAAGTTGACCATGAAATGAAGGTGTAAATAAGATTTAAAAGAAAAGTTTTAAAAAAGTCCATGTATGTGTTAAACTGATTCACCCCCCCCTCTCAGTTTAACTAAGGGTTCAACAATCTGAGGCCAGATCTGGCCTTTGGAGGTCAGATCTGTCTTAGATCTTTTAAAAAATTTCGATTTGAACCTGTAACCTGCAACAATTAGTCAGATCCGCAGATATACACACCAATTTAATGATTAAACCCTAACAATCTTGAAAAATTTACAAATATACAAGCTAGTTTACAAGTTTAAAACCCTCAAGGTCAAATTTAAATCCGTTTTGGCACAATTTTTCAGAGATCTAAAGTTTAGGTGAGAGGCACAAGCCTTCGAAACCCTGCAAAATCACAAATATCGTAAGATAGACCCGAAATTTAACAAATAAAGAGCTTATCAGATTTATGTTTATTGGGAGTCGGCTGGTCCAACCGAAGACTTCCCCAGACGCCCAATCTTAAGAAAAATTTCCCTGCACACTTAGATCCGGATCTTAGATCGATAGAGATTTAAGAAAACAACATGAAACCTTTGCAGAAAAATCAGAATGTTATTTTATAAACCCAGAAAACTGCACAAGATACCTGTATGCAGATTAATCCATGAAGGCCATCAACCATAAAATACAAGAAACAAAGTAGCAGAGTTTAGAAACAATTCACCACATAGATCTGAGAAGGAACATCCAGATTTGTTACCCCAAAGTCTTTATGCTTTATTCCTCAAAAGTTTACAAGAGCTTCTAAGAGCAAGTGCACGATCGTGAGATCGGATGACTCAAGAATGACAAAGACCTCTAAATTTATAGGACCAGATCTCTAACGGCTAGTTTGGATGATCCTCGTCAAAATAATCTCAACCGTCCAAAAGATTTAATTATCTTTTAATCCGGAACATTGAAATTAAAATTTTGGGGAAAAAACGAATTTATCATTTAATTCAATTTTAATTAACTCAAAAATACTATTTTTGAGTTAATTACCCCAAAATTTTGACCTTGACTTAACCACCAGGGCCCAAGGGTCCAATATTTCTTAAAATTCTCAATATTCCCTTGGCTTGGGGCTGTCAAAATCATTTTCCAAGGACCAACAAATTTTGCCTTTAAAGATTTAATCATAATTTAGGACCCTAAATTAATTAAATTTCTGGTTTAGGATTTTATTAATTAATTGACCAGAAAATTTAATTAATTGACTAAGAGAGGATTATAATTATTTTTTCAACCCTCTTTTACATTAGATAATACATTTACATACATGAAGGGGGAAAACCCATTCGTATAGACCCTCAAATAAATACCCAGTTCTGCGACTCAACATATGATCTAGTAGACCAAGTAGTTCAAACTACTTTTACAAGGACTCGATAAAAAACACTAGGACTCACTTAGCATGCGGATGACAAAATCCACCCTAGCTTTGGGGTGAGGCTGGAGGGAAAAACTCTGCCGATCACTTTCGTGAATCAGTGAGACAAAAAACCTCCTAGGATGGAAGTCATCAACAACATACTAGGCTTACCTAGGTTGTTACATACATGGACGGTCTTACTTAGATCATTTACATCATAAAATGCAGAATGGGTTTACATCATTATAAAAATTGTCGATCGACGATGAAATCTGGATGCCACGAGCCTCGAACATGATGAGTCCCATTTGAAAAAATGGGGGTGTACTGCTATGGGGTCGTTGACAAAATGTGGTCAACATGGTGAATACAACGCAGAGAAGGCAGAGAGAGATCCAGAGAGGTAGCACAGAGCCACGCTGGGGCAAAGCAAAGACTGAGAGGAGATCCACAGTTCTGTTGAGAAGCAATCCCGATCTAGTGCCAAGAGTCGGGGTGTGAGACTAGAAGGTCAGAGATCAGAGCTTCAGCCAAGAGGGTGATGCAGTCCCTACAAGTTGTGACGCACAGGCATCACAGTGACTGCGCAGAGGCAGCGTAGGGCTAGCCATTCAGAGGTTGGATCAGTGTCGGATCGCCGATGATAGTGCGAGGTTATTTTCTCACTAACTGTCTACCAGTTATTTTCTCTGTATCGAATAGCCAGTAAGGCATCCAAGATTATATTCAGAATCTACTGCGTAATAATAAAAACCCTCAGTTGTTGCATCAGTTTTCCCGCATTGAGTTTTTCCGAGGACATTGTCCAAAAATAACAATGTCGAATGTGTGTGTTATTTCTTTGCTGCGATGTATTTTGTTTCCGTAACAATTTATATTTGTGAAGACTGCAGTGTGTTAGTTTCGTGATTCATCGTAGCAAACAGTAAATAATTTTGTTCAGTTATATAACAAAATAGAAGAAATTTAACTAGTTGCAATAGAAGGATTCCAATCGTGGAATTTTCACATGGTACAGAGCATAGGGTAAACAGGGAAGAGCTCAGAAGCAGAGCTGAAGAGGGAGCTCGAAGAGCTGCGTAGGCAGCAAATCGAATTCCCTGAAGGCTTGCAAAGTCCAGACTATGTGGGAAATATTTTCGTGGAAAAATCTCTCTCTGAGTGAGTCGACAGAGAGGAAGATTTTCCATATCGAGATTTGTCAGCGGTAAAGGGAGTAACACAACAGCTTCAGCGCAGAGCAGTATTCATCTAGGACACAAATTTTCTGTAGCAACTGCTAGTGCAGAAAAGTGTCAAAAGGAAAGAAGAGCACACTGAGGGAATTTTGACCTTAGAGAATTTCTTGCCCATAAATTCTAAATTCCCACGCAGAAGCAGCAATATCCGAGAGAAGTTTTACTCACTCCAGCAGGGAGTGCGTAGAGTCAGTCAACAGCTACATAGAGAGATAGAGGCAGAGTTCGACATTTGTTGGTCGTGATGGCAGTAACCGAGATGAGAAATCAAGATCGATTGGAGGGTGCCCCCAACTATGTGATCTCGAAGGCAAGGGTCTCCTTCCTTCTGGATGAGCACGATCTCAAGTCCTTTATCAACAATGTGGTAGTTGTCACTGCAGATTTGGATCCATTGAAGGCCTATAAGAAGGATATGGCAAAAGCCAAGAGACTGATCCTTGACGGAGTGAGGGATCACATTGTTTCTCACAATGATTTGGGACAACCAAAGAGATGTGGGATGCCTTGCCTACATTGTATGAGGGATCTTCCGAGCAGCAAAATATGTTCTTGCATGAGAAGATGAGATCCACAAGGATGCAAAAGGAGGAGCGGATAGATTCCTTCCTTTCAAAGCTTTAGGAAGTCTGAAATCAGCTAGTAGTTGTAGGGTCAACGCCTCAGGCTACAGAGCTGGTGAGATTGGCCCTGAATTCTGACTCAGAAGAATGGAAAGTCTTCGTCTAGAGTATCCTGGGCAGAGAAAGATTGTTGGATTGGGAAGTGATGTGGGTTGCTCTTCAACAAGAAGAAATGAGGTGTGACTTAGTAAAGTGCAAACTAGATGGCAGCAGCAGCAGTGGGACAAAGACCAAGGAGGAGGAGGAGAATGTAGCCCTTGCATCAAAGGGGCAGCAGGAGTAGCGGAGGCGGAAGAAGGATGTCTCGAAGATCGAATGTTTCAGGTGTGGTGAGCTTGGTCACTACGCTACACAGTGTCCTCTCAGAAAGAAGGACAAGGAAGAGAAACATGATCAGCAGGTTGCAACTGCTGGGATCGAGGAGGAAAAGTTTGCCATGATTGTTGTAATATCCCCAATTAGTAATTCTGCTAATTAGAATATTAATTTTTGATAAATTTTGATGTTTCTAATGTCAAGCAGAAATAAAGTGGGTCGGAACCCACAATTAATAATTAAGGGAAAAACTACAACCTACTCCCATAGTTCAGAAGGAAAAATTGCGGCCTTAGTGGGGTCCATGTGGCCAACATTCAATTTGGAGGCAGCTCCCTAGGTGTCAGCGTGGGAGAGGATCTATGGGGACAACGCAGTGAGTGGCTGAATGAGGGGACTGTGAAGTCCATGGTGGGCCCAAGGGAACGTTGGGGGCTCAATTGATAAAAGGAAGTGAAGGCAGCTCATTTCCTCATTCATTTATCTTCTATTTTGGATTTTCATCTTGACATAGCACGCTTGTGTCGGGTGCCAAGTCTGTTGTGCTGTTTAGCACACGAGATCTTCAGGCAGAGATCTCAACCTCTACCTCGGGGGACTTCAAGTGCCCACTTAGGAGAGTAGTTCCACAAATTTGGTGAGGAGTCGACATAGCAGCAACATCAGGAGTGCGTAGTCCCTTCAGGACTGCGCAGAGCCAGCAGAGGTTGCGCAATGATTGCGCAGTACAGTATAGAGGAAGTGTCAGGAATGTGGGAGAGAAGAGGAGTTCAGCCAGAGGATTTGGAGGGGAGGCTAGCCACCTCCTACCAGGGATTTTGGCAGCATTTTGGAGACATCTACCAGAAGTTCCAACCAAGGGTCAAATTTCCCAACAGTTGGGTGAGCCAAGCCCAAGAGGGCCAATTTCCGAGGTCAAAACTAGGACAAGCCCTTTCTGGGTTTTTCCTGGGTTTATTGAGGAGAAGCCAAGATTAATTTGGTAGAATTTTATGGGCTGGTGTCAAACAAAGATCCTAACTCAGCCAGCAGCTAGTGGAGGTAGGGGAAAATAGAGCCGAAATTCCGAGGTCAACATTTGGCCAATTCCTTCATGGGTTTTTGTGGGTCTTGTGAATAGAGTCTGGGGTTAAAAGCCCAGAATTTACTGAGCAGTGGAAGCGGCCAAACTAGCAGTCTGAAGTCAACTAGCAACAACATTTCTCAGCAGAGCAGCGTAGAACCAGAGCCACGTCGAGCCAGTTGCATAGTGTCATTTTAGCTTGGGTTGAGAAGTATTCCAACCTACCTTAAGTAGGCCTAGGTGCACCTATTCCAACACCTCTTTCATACTCAATTCCCGACATTAATAAAATGGCTCAGCTCATCTTTTGGCTTCAATTTCTCATGTATTGATGGTGTAATTTATTTTGTTGTAGGTTTAGTCTATTGTTGCTTGTATTACTGTCATTTTCCCATTTGGGGATATATCATATTACAGTGGTATCAGAGCTCATAGACTTGGCTAACCTTGTGGAGCACGCAATCTATGACACCAAAAGATAGGAAGAACATTACCCACCAAAGGCAGTAGAGGTGGCAAATATGGGGGAGTCAAGGAGCAAAGGGGAAGCAACATTTGGTAGCATCTTAAAGGCCCTAAATGATTTAGCCAAAGGACAGAACGGAATGTTGGAAGGAATCGAGCAACAGAATAGGAATAACAACATCCATTATGAGTTCCTATTTGGGGAGACTTCAGGGATCTCACAACAGTGTGACCACCCTTTACCAGGCACTCACCTGCCAGCCTTCAATAGGCCAACCAAGACCACGATACCTACATTTTTATCTTCAATACCGAGTGAGCAAGGTAGGCGGCATGATCATATACCCATGGGAGATTATTTCCGAGAATGGCAGTCCATGGGGGAAAACTTCAGGGCAACTTTGTCCTTCAAAGATTACTGCCAGCTCAAGTGGGATGAAAAAGGCAAGAACAGTGGGGGGTCTATCACGCAGAGCTCAGAGTTGCAGCGTACCATTGGGAGGATACCTTCTCCCACGAATGATGGATCCACCAAGTGCACGGCTCGAGATCGGGTGGAAAAGTTAGCTACCTTTTTCCAGCTTAATCGAATAACAGAGGGGGGAGCCATAAAAATGGCTACCTAGCACTTGGAGGATGAGGGCACACAGGATTGTGGGGAGCTCGTAGATACACCTAGTATGACGCAGGATTCACCCTTGTCGGAGACTCCCTTGACCGCTATGATTGACATCATAGAGGAGAGAGTGGAATATACACCCATAGGACCATCCATTGATGAGGTGCCAAGGGAGACAGTGGTGTTAGATGATGGTCGCCCATAGCAGTTTCATTAGTTCTAGGCAGACCTTCTAGCGTTGACGGAGAAGGCCACGACAATGCGAGAGGCTATTCTACAATAGAATGAGGGGTTGGAGGCCATGAGAGCAGTTTGTGCCGAGTCAGCAGCCAAGCTGACTCGCGTTGGGAGCGATTGGATTCCCTAATGGTCCAATTAGAGTGCACGTTAGGGCATCAGAGCAACCCTATTTAGACGTACATAGATGGGGCTGGTAGCACTAGTAGGTAGCCTCTACACATTGGAGAGGGAGAGGCAGAGTCACCTCGACAGATTTTTGGTGTTCACTGGGATGGAGGGCTTGTTCTGTGTGCGGGGACTCTTTCATTCGATTCCTTTCTCGTGGTTGGATGGCGAGAGATTCTGAGTCGGTACCCGGTAGAGAGGGATGGACTCATGGAGATGATAGTAGTTTGGAGTGAAGCACAATGGGGGCTTTCAAACACCGAGGGCACTGGAGGTCCAGCTTGGCATTGGGATCCAAGTGGGGCATCCTGTCTGATATTAAACATGCAAGATGGCTATGGCATTGATGAGATAGCCAATCTAGCGAATAAGCACATGCATTCCTTAGGGAAGTTCCGGTTGGAACTAGCGTCTAGGTGGTTTGTGAGCAGACTCCATGGGTTGTATTTGCATGTTGTTTGTGCATGGGGTCACAAGATGATTAGCATTCCCCAACAGGAGCTAGTGGGAGGAGGTGGTATTGGCAGTCCACTAGACAGGGCATTACACAAAGGCAGTGCACTCTCATTGGTATATGGGACACTCGATTAGGAATTAAAGTGTGTCGTTGAATGTTCAACCAGAAGATTATAAGAAGAGGCTCGATCGGCACTTGGAAGACACATTGAATTAGAGATCAAGAGATCGATTTCTTAAGATAGCAGCACAGCAGTTGCCGGAGAAGTGATCGAGAGATTTCTTGCAGTGAGGGGCAGAGATAGTGACCAATGGGTGTTTTCATGATCCAGTGAATACAACGCAAAGAAGGCAGAGAGGGATCCAGAGAGGCAGTGCAGAGCCACGCTAGGTAGCGCAGAGCCACGCTGAGGCAGCGCAGAAACTGAGAAGATCTGCAGTTTTGTTGAGAAACATTCCCGATCTAGTGCCAAGAGTCGGGGTGTGAGACTAGAAGGTCAAAGATCAGAGCTTCAGCTAGCAGATCGATTAGCCAAGAGGGTAATGCAATCCCTACGAGTTGTGATGCAAAGGTTGCATAGGGCTAGTCATTCAGACGTTGGATTAGTGTCGGATCGCCAATGATTGTGTGAATCGGGTCACTCGGAGGGTTTGGGAGGTAGCGTATGAATTGGAGCTATCCCTGGGGAGTCGGGTGCACAACATCTTTCATGTGTCTGTTGATTTTTTGTAGCATCGGAAGTGCTCTAAGTCTCAAAATTTGTGGAGAGGCTTAGGCACATGTATTCTAAAGATCCCAAAAATCGTTTGTGGAAATTCCACTCAGAATGTGTTTTATTGAAAAAATTAATTATTTTAATGGGGACCCTTAGTCTAAACTTAGGGAAATTAAATAATTAAAGGGTATTAATAAAACAGAGTGTGAATCTTCTAGAGAACATGGATCAAGTCAAGTTATAATCTTAGCCATTGATTGGAGATCTAATCTCGGTCGTCGATTTCTCAACGAGAAGACTATAAAGGAAGGCTTGAGGGTCATTTGGAAAGACACATTGAGTTAATCTAGAGATCGAAATTTCTGAAGTGAGCAGTGCTCAAGACAAGAAATAGATCTAAGTGATTCCAGTGTAGAGAGGGGCAAAGATAGCTTCCGAAGAGAGAGAGAGTGATTTTCTCAGTCAGAGAATCTTCAGTAGAGAGAGGCAGAGAGAGATCCAGCAGAGCCAGAGAGGTTGACGCAGAGCCACGTAGGGCTACACAGAGGCCAAGAGGGTTTCCGAGATTTTTTTGTCAGATCAGATTCAAAAGCCAAGAACCGGGGTGTGAGACCGGGAGGCTAAGCCTAAGATTCTAGGAGGCAGATTGATCTATTGCCTGGGTGACGCACTGCTAAGAGGAGGTGAGGTAGTGCCTACGTAGAGATAGCACAGGGACATCCAGGGGTATCTCATCTAGTGTTCGAATCAGCCGGATTTTCCAGTGATTGAGTGAGGTAAAACTCACTATTTGTCTACCAATATTTCTCTCTATAACTGAATAACCCTTGTGGTATTCAGAGATGTATTCAGAAATTGCTACTGCTTAATAAAATAAAACCCTCAAATCTGTTGCACCGCTTTTCCCGCATTGGGTTTTTCTGGGGACTTTTGTCCAAAAATAACAGTGTCCTATGTGTATATTTTTCTTTTCTCAGTTTCCTCATTTCAGAATCATATTTAATTAAGTGTAGGTTGCTTCAGTAATTTACTTCAATTGTTCAAGAAGTAATCCGAAATTCAATTGGTTGCAGTAGGATTCCTGAGAGTAACATGGTATCAGAGGGTTTGATGTGTAACAGGAAGAGCAAATCTAGCACTAAAGCGAAGGCCGAATTGTTGCAACAGCAGCCAGATCGAATCCCCATAGCGATTGCCTCGTTCTAGCCAAAAGGGCTGAAATTTCGAGGTGGTCTCTCTCTGAGTGAATCGACAGGGAGGTAAGACTTCTGGGTCGAGATCTCGCCGAGGCAGAGGGAGCAACGCAGAGCCTTCACACAGAGCCAGAGGGACGCAGTTTTTATGCAAGCAGTTGTTGGGCAGAGAAGCATCAGACGAAGAAGAAGAGAACATAGTGAGGGAATTCTTCCTCAGTGAGTTCCTTTGCCGAGGAATTCAATTTTTCTCATTTGTTGGGCAGCAGACGAGTAGCAAACTTACCAGCTCAATCAGGAAGTGTGTAAGCCATCCTAGAAGCTACACAGTGAGAAAAGTTTTGAAACTACTTAACTGAAATTTCTACTGCAGAAATCTGGTTTACTTCTCCTACTTTTGTTTTTAATTATACAAGTTATTTTCAGAAATATTCAGAAAATAGCGAAGTAAACACACTATAGATCTACACATACATACAGATCAAGTATTGAAGAATAAAGCACGCATGACAAAGGACACTATTTTTTTGACAATGTCCCCAGAAAAACCCAATGCGGGAAAACCGGTGCAGCACCTCTTTAGAGGGTTTTATTATTATGCAGAATGTCTGAATACAATCAACGACACTACTAGTGGTTTGCCCAACAGAGAAATCACGACAGATGTACCTCTATCACTGGGAGACAGAAAATATGGTTGATTCAGCTGAAGATGAAGAACCCCAACCAGTACCTATGTAGTCACTGCGTCACCCTTCAGTGTGGCTGCATCAGTCTTTCTGAAACGCTGAAAACGAGCACTTTATGGCCCACCGGAACCCCAGTGCAACCTCTCCCAACCTCTACGTCAGCGTTTCAGGCCCAACGTTGCTCCTGCGTCATCCCTCTGGGCTCAGCAATGCCTTTTCGTCACCCTGATGGGCATGCGTCAGCCTTTGCGCTGCCTTTGAGTGAGTCTGGCTAGGTTGCGCCCCTCCTACAGGGTCAGAGCTGTAATATTCCCAATTAGCAATGGCTAATTGGAAATATCGATTTTGGTCAATTTTGCCTTATGTAGCTAAATTATAAATAAAAGTGAGTAGAGGGGGAAATAACTCACTCTAAAAATAAAGTGCACTCCCTAGTAGACACAACGTTGTAACTTAAGTGAGCCAAGGGGGCCAAGAGACCACGTAGAGAGGGGACCCACGTAGACCACATGGAGGGACTGCGCAGGTTGAGTTGAGCACGTGGCAAAGGGAGGCTACGTTGGAGGAGGTGGGCCTTAGGGTTTAAGAGAGGCCAACGCTATAAAGAGAGTAGAGCCTCCTCATTTTGGTCATTCAATGTTTATGATATTGAGCTTGTCATTTTGACTTCTTGAGCACGCTGGTTGTTTAGCTAGTCTGCAACACTGTTTAGTGCACCGAGTGTCTTTGTTCGGAGATCTCACCCTCAGCCCCGGGGGACTTTGAGTGCCTGCTCGGGTGAGGTAGTCCCATCAGTATTTTGCAGGGGGATCGAGTTGAGGCTTGGTTGTGGAGCTTGGCATCTAGTGATTGCGCAGTCTTGAGAGGGAGGACGCAGTTCATTTCTTGGGAGCTATGGATTGGGTTTCTTTTGGAGGTTTCGAGTTTAGAGATTGAGCAAGGGGCCAGCCCTTGCCTATTGGAGGATTTTGGCAGAGTTTGAAGCAGTATTTTGGTGGATTTCCTTCAGTGTCAGTGCAGAGCCTTGGAGGATAGCGTAGATCCTCAAGGAGGTGATTTTTGGGGGTCGGCTATTTCAGAAACACTCTCTGGGCTTTTCTGGGTTTGGTGAGTAGGGTGGATTCTAGAGTTTCAGCCTTTTCCGAGTAGGGGAGCAGCCTCAAATCCTCATTTTGGTTCCAGCAGTAGCAGTAGCACAGCAGTTCTCCGGCAGCTTGGACGTAGATCAGAGAGAAGCCATTTCTTTGTCATTCTGAGAGCTTTTCTTCACTTGTCGGGGGCAAGTTTAGGTGCCATCACTCTGATCACCTATTGTACTCATTTCTATTCTCAATATAATAAAATGGTTTAGCTTTCTCTTTATATTTATGAGTATCTGTTACATGTTCTACATATGCTATTGTATGCTTGCACTACTGTTATTTCTCTCTTTGAGCATTCCAGATAGTATACCACTTGGTGTGTTTTTCCCATACTCTTAGACAGAGTCTAGAAAGGCCCAGGTAGCCTCCAGATCTCACCCTCTTTTCAGAGGTGACATATCTAGTAAACGCCCTCCCAGTCCATCTCTAGTTGGAGTTTGCTTGTGTTTGAGAGATATCCCTGAAAAGAGATACTACAGTGGTATCAGAGCATAGATCTGGCTCAGCCTGTGGAGTTAGTTGTCTATGACACCGGGGGAGAAACCCTACATCTGCTACAGAGGTAGGAAGTACAGAGATATTGAGTGTAGGTTGGAGAACACCTACGGAGAGGGTGATTGCGTTCGGGTGGTGGACGCAGAACAGGAGGAGCCTATGATAGATGCAGAACAAGAGGGGCCTGTGGTAGACGCAGAGCAGGGAGAGCCAATGGCAGATGATAGCGATGCAAAACAGTTTGGGGAAGTACTCCTCAAATCAGTGCAGGATCTGGCGAGGTAGATCGAGGTGATGGGTCAGAGATTTACTGCTGTGGAGGCTAGACAGCGTGAAACCCCAAGGGGTTTCCATGTTGGTGAGGGGTCAGGCACATCCCACCATTTGTAGGAGCGGGATGCCACTCCGCACCAAGCATCACATGCACCCACACGTTCCACTATGCCCACTTTTCTGGGTGCAGACCCAGGGGCAGGAGCACAGCAGGAGCCGGAGCCTGGCCACATGGGTGATTACTTTCCTGAGTACCAGGCATATGGGTAGGAGTTCAGGGATGCCCTTTCATTCAAAGACTTTGTTCAGCTCCAGCAGGACAGCAAACCCCGCGACCATCATAGAGGGCACCGACATTATCATGATGGAGACACCCAGCGTACAGCGAGCCGATTCCATTTGCCTACATTTGATGGTTCATCAAACAGTTCGGCAAAGTCTTGGGTGGAGAAGCTGGACATATATTTCTAGCTCAACTAGATGGCAGAGACAGAGGCCATCAAGGTGGCTACGCTGCATTTGGATGGAGAGGGCTAGAATTGGTGGTTCCATGGGATGGTGACACTCGAGTATTCGATAGTGACCACATATGCCGAGTTCACCCGGAGACTGATAGAGAGGTTGACCGAAGGGATTTGGAAGAGCACTTTGTTGAGCTGACGAGGCTCAAACAGACTGGGAGCCCGGAGACATATATTGCAGATTTCTTGAGGCTTTCAGTGATGGTGCCCGATCTATCCGTGGCACGGATGATATACATGTTCATTGAGGGGTTTGCAGAGCCACTTCGAGGTTTGGTCAGTTCCACCAGACCAGCCACACTCCAGGACGCAGTTGACAAGACCCGGGATTTGCAGGATGCTTTGCCCTAGACCAGGACACCTTACCCCCAGAGATAGGCTTTCCAGCCAAAGGGGAAGGATGTGAGGATTCTGCCTCCTAAGGGGAATCCGGGTAGGGGATAGCTAGATGAGGATGCCAGGAGGGAGTTGAAGAAGATGAGGTTGTGTTTTATCTATCAGGAGCCGTGGGCACCGGGACACAGATGTGCTGCTGGCAAAGCACATTTTATTGAGGTCTTCTGTGAGAGCAGCGGGGAAGAGGATGAGTATGAGGATGGGGAGGCAGGAGACAGTCAGGCAGCGCAACACCATTTGCCACCTCCACCTCCAGGAGCAGGAGGTGCAGCTTTTGCACCCACAGGGGGGACCCTTGCAGCATTGCATGGAGTACCCAAATATTTGACGTTGCGTGTCCGAGGGACAGTACGTGGGCAGCGAGTTTCAGTTTTGGTAGACAGTGGGGCAACCCACAACTTCATTGATGCATAGATGGTTGAGCGGAGAGGCATACCGACAGAGAGCTTCGATGGATTTTCAGTGTTGGTCCTAGGACATCAAACGATGCAGTGTGCCAGATATGTTCCAGAGCTGGCTGTGACGATGGGTACCTACACAGTGACCGACCACTTTTTCGTGGTCAACATACCAGATACCAATGTGGTATTTACTTTGGGTGTACAGTGGTTGATTACTCTAGGGAAGGTCACCACAGATTGGGAGGCCTTGGAGATGGAGTGGGATGATAAGAAGACCGGGAAGCATGAGAAGATACGTGGGATGCACACTTACCCACCCCAGACTGTTTCAGCTCACCAGATGGAGGCAGACTTCCGGAAGGAAGACATAGAGTGGGCAGTAGAGTTGCGGGCATCAGAGGCAGGGACTACCGGGCAGACAGTTCAAACTTCATCCTGATATACAGGCCATCCTTGACAGGTATGACATGGTGTTTGGGGAGATACCGCCAGGACAACCACCTGATCGGCGGTTTGAGCACACTATTGAGTTAGAGCAGATCATCTAGGCCGTTATTACCACACCCTATAGGCAACGCAAGGCCTATCGGGATGAGATTGAGCGGGCCATCCAGGAGTTGCTGGCTCTTGGACATATTCGGCCTAGCACCAGTCCTTTTGTTTCTTCGGTGGTGTTGGTGAAGAAGAAGGATGACACATTGAGAATGTGCATTGATTACAAGGCCCTGAATAAAAAGACCATGAAGAAAAGGTACCCTATACTGCAGATTGATGAGCTGATGGATGAGTTGAGAGGAGCACAGTTCTTCTCAAAGATTGATTTGAGATCCGGGTACCACCAGATTCGCGTGAGGGAACAGGACATTCCCAAGACCGCTTTCAGGTGCCATTACGGCCACTTTCAGTTCTTGGTTATGCCTTTCGGGATAACCAACGCACCAGCCACTTTCCAGTCCTGCATGAACCATATCTTCCGCAGTCATCTAAGGAAGTTTGTTTTGGTATTTTTCGATGATATACTGATATATAGTAGGACTTGGGAGGAGCATCTCCAGCACATAGAGGCAGTACTACATATCTTGGAGGAGCAACAGTTTTATGCTAATCTCTCCAAGTGTGAGTTTGGGTTGATGGAGATGTTGTATTTGGGACACATCATAGGAGTGGATGGAGTGACGGTCCACGAGGAGAAGATCAAGGCCATCAGAGATTGGCCAGAATCGAGAAACGTGACGGAACTTCGAGGATTTGTTGGTATCTACACAGATTACAGGAAGTTCGTCAAGAGTTTCTCTCAGCTTGCTACACCCCTTACAGATTTGACGAAGAAGGGGGCATTCAGTTGGTCAGATACGACGCAGCGGGCCTTTGACTCGCTCAAGGAGGTTATCAGCAGCTGCCCAGTGCTTGCATTGCCAGATTTTACGCAGCCTTTTGTTTTGGAGAGTGATGCGTCGGGAGAGGGGATCGACGTAGTGTTGATGCAGGGAGGCCACCCTATAGCCTATGAGAGCCGAAAGCTCCTTCTTCATGAGCGGTTGTATGCTATATACGACAAGGAGATGCTGGCCATTATGCATGCATTGGCCAAATTCCGGTAGTACCTGGTGGGTAACAAGTTCAGGGTGAGGACTGATCACAACAGCCTCAGGTTATTTTTGGAGCAGAAGCAGCTACAGGAGAGGCAGCAGAAGTGGATCAGCAAGATCCAGGCTTATGACTTTGACATTGAGTATGTCAAGGGGAAGAACAACGTGGTAGCCGCTGCACTTTCATGTAGACCAGCCACATTGTCTCTGATGAGTTTGGATACAGATTAGAGGGCTCGACTTTTGGTAGAGTACTCCAAGGACAGGTTTGCTTGTGAGGTTCTGGATGGTCAGGTGATAGATGATAGATACAGGGTGATAGATGAGATCATCTATTACAGAGATTGGATCTTCTTGACTGAGTGCTCCCAGCTCAAGAAGAAGATACTTCAGGCATCACATGATTCACCATTGTCCGGCCATCAGGGGTTTACCAAAACCTACAGGGCCATTAGAGAGAGGTTCTCATGGAAGGGCCTCAAGGAGGACGTGCTCCAGCACATCAGGGAGTGCGAGGTTTGCCAGCGAAACAAGGGAGAGATGAACCATCCAGCAGGTTTGTTGTAGCCTCTTCCCATTCCGAAGGGGAAATGGGAGAGCATTTCGATGGACTTCATCACAAGGTTGCCCATGGTGCAGGGCAAGGACTGTATATTTGTCGTCGTTGATCGGCTGACAAAGTATGCACACTTTTTCGCCATATCTGCGCACTATACAGTAGCACAGGTAGCATAGTTGTTCTTCAGAGAGATCTTCAGGTTACATGGTCTTCCCAAGACCATTATCAATGACAGGGACAACCGCTTCATGGGCGGATTTTGGCAGGAGCTTTTCTGACTGGTGGGGACAGAGTTGACACCGAGTACCAGCTACCATCCATAGACAGACGGATAGACAGAGATAGTTAACAAGTAGCTGGAGGGTTACTTGCGTAACCATGTCAGTGGGCAGCAGAGAGCATGGCTGAAGTGGCTGCATCTAGGGGAGTACTGCTACAACAACACACATCACATGTCCATCAGTATGTCTCCGTTCTATGCTTTGTATGGACATCATTCTTTATCTTTTGCTGATGTGATGTTTGGTGCTAGCAAGGCTCCGAGAGCCAAAGATTGGATCCAAGAGAGTCAGGACATTCTCCGAGCTCTCAAGGATAACATGGCTACAGCGCAGAACCAGCAGAAGCTGTATGCCGACAGGGGTCGGGTGGAGAGACAGTTTGAGGTAGAGGACTTGGTCTACCTACGTTTGCAGCCATACCGACAGTCATCACTAAAGCAGAAGGGAGCTGAGAAGCTCAAGCCTCGTTTTTATGGGGCATATAGGGTGATACCCAGGATTGGACAGGTTGCTTATGAGTTGGAGCTGCTCCAAGGTAGCAAGATTCATAACATTTTCCATGTATCATGCCTGAAGAAGGCATTGGGGCAGGAGGTGACAATGACAGAGGAACTACCGCCTACAGATGATGAGGGGCATTTGGTGTTACAGCCCGAGGCCATTATTGATACCAAAGAGAGGCAGTTGCGGAACAGGACAATTCGGGAGTTCTTGGTGAGGTGGAAGAATTTGCCAGATGAGGATGCCACTTGGGAGAGCGAGAAGATCTTGCAGCATCCATCACTATAGTTGCTTGGGGTCAAGCAACATTTTGCTGGGGGAGACTGTAATATTCCCAATTAGCAATGGCTAATTGGAAATATCGATTTTGGTCAATTTTGCCTTATGTAGCTAAATTATAAATAAAAGTAAGTAGAGGGGGACATAACTCACTCTAAAAATAAAGTGCACTCCCTAGTAGACACAACATTGTAACTTAAGTGAGCCAAGGGGGCCAAGAGACCACGTAGAGAGGGGACCCACGTAGACCACATGGAGGGACTGCGCAGGTTGAGTTGAGCACATGGCAAAGGGAGGCTACGTTGGAGGAGGTGGGCCTTAGGGTTTGAGAGAGGCCAACGCTATAAAGAGAGGAGAGCTTCCTCATTTTGGTCATTCGATGTTTATGATATTGAGCTGGTCATTTCAACTTCTTGAGCACGCTAGTTGTTTAGCTAGTCTGCAACACTGTTTAGTGCACCGAGTGTCTCCGTTCGGAGATCTCACCCTCAGCCACGGGGGACTTCGAGTGCCTGCTCGGGTGAGGTAGTCCCATCAGTATTTTGCAGGAGGATCGAGTTGAGGCTTGGTTGTGGAGCTTGGCATCTAGTGACTGCGCAGTCTTGAGAGGGAGGACGCAGTCCATTTCTTGGGAGCTCTAGATTGGGTTTCTTTTGGAGGTTTCGAGCTTGGAGATTGAGCAAGGAGCCAACCCTTGCCTATTGGAGGATTTTGGCAAAGTTTGAGGCAGTATTTTGGTGGATTTCCTTCAGTGTCAGTGCAAAGCCTTGGAGGATAGCGTAGATCCTCAAGGAGGTGATTTTCGGGGGTCGTCTATTTTAGAAACGCTCTCTGGGCTTTTCTGGGTTTGGTGAGTAGAGGTGGATTCCAGAGTTTCAGCCTTTTCCGAGTAGGGGAGCAGCCCCAAATCCTCATTTTGGTTCCAATAGTAGCAGCAGCACAGCAGTTCTCCGGCAGCTTGGACGTAGATCAGAGAGAAGCCATTTCTTTGTCATTCTGAGAGGTTTTCTTCACTTGCCGGGTGCAAGTCTAGGTGCCATCACTCTGACCACCTATTGTACTCATTTCTATTCTCAGTATAATAAAATGGTTAAGCTCTCTCTCTATATTTCTGAGTATTCGTTACATGTTCTACATATGCTATTGTATGCTTGCACTACTATTATTTCTCTCTTTGAGCATTCCAGATAGTATACCACTTGGTGTGTTTTTCCCATACTCTTAGACAGAGTCTGGAAAGGGCCAGGTAGCCTCCAGATCTCACCCTCTTTTCAGAGGTGACATATTTGGTAAACGCCCTCCCAGTCCATCTTTGGTTGGAGTTTGCTCGTGTTTGAGAGATATCCCTAAAAAGGGATATTACAACTGCGTTGTCAGGTACGGATCTGCCTCTCTGCCTTTATATTCTCGCCCTCAGATCTGAATAATCCCTCGCCGATCTGCCCCTCACCAGCACTGCAAGCTCACTCAAAAATTCCCAGCAAACCATGCCCCGAAATTTCAACTTAGCTCAAGTGCTACCGCTTTGTGTGTG
Organism: Pinus albicaulis; assembly: GCA_034641835.2. Taxonomy (NCBI): domain Eukaryota; kingdom Viridiplantae; phylum Streptophyta; class Pinopsida; order Pinales; family Pinaceae; genus Pinus; species Pinus albicaulis. The sequence goes on from CM076572.1 coordinate 407,798,314, forward strand.
TTCTTCAATTGACCCCAAGCCTTCCTTTAATACTTTTCTTATTGAACATTCAACGGTCGTGATCGAATCTCTAATCAATGGCTAAGATTAGAAAAGACTTGATCCATGTCACTTAGAACATTCTCACCCACATGTCTAAACTAATTCACTTTAATTATTTAATTTCCCTAAGTTAGACTTAGGGTCTCCATTAAAATAATTAATATTTTGAATAACTTAGGTTCCGGGTGGAATTTCTCCAAACGATTTCTGGGTCTTGGAGATCTCATGTGCTCTAGCCCCTCCATAAGGTTTAGGAGCTAGAGCACATCCGATGCTACCCAAAATTTCAACACTCCCTCTTAGCAAGGAATGTACTCTAGCAACACTTCACTCTTGTTGGAAATACTGAGAGGGGGGGTGAATCAGTATTTCTTTTCAATTGTTAATTTTACCAATTAGATTACTTATATGTAGAACACAAAATGAACAATGATGGAATAGGTACTTTTATTAATTTCTTTTTTACAATAAGTAAAGTACAATAATTATATAGGGCTCCAACCCTAGATGAAGACTCCAATCTTCCGAGCTCCAACCTGTATTGTGCCAAGCACCGACTTTGTCTTTCCAAGGCTCCAACCTTGTCAATTTGAGGCACCAACCTTTAGGGCTCCAACCCTATCTCTAGTACAGGCTCCGACCTGGTTTCTTGAGGACTCCAATCCTCTAGGTCTCCAACCCTATCTTCCAAGGCACCGACCTGGTCTCTATGAGGCTCCAACCTCTTGGGCTCCAACCCGCAACTTCACTTCGTCAAAATATGTTTGGTTATTCTTCACGGCTCCCAAAGACTTCTTCAACGAGCCCTGACAATCTTCAGCAATGCCTTCACTTAGTCTCCACGTCACTTCATCAATGACAACCTTGTTCTTCACATGAAGGTATCACCACAACTCTTCATGGTACCCAAACAATTTCCCCAAGGTTATTCCATCAAGAGGGTTTTCAACACTGCATCATGATATTTACAAATGCATCCAAGTGAGCTCTCTAAGGTCTTCAATAGGTCTCAGAAAATTTTCAATAAGTTGCTTAAAGAGGGTCCTCAGATTCTGCTTTACAAGGCTTCAAGAGTTGCTCCAAGGAATCTTCAAAATCAGCTCTAAAAATTCAATGCCTGCTTCGAAAATTCCCCAAAATAAGGCAGCTCCAACAATGCTTCAATAATAATCTCAAATCAACTTTAAGGATCCTCAATCAGCATCTAAAAATGCAAAGGTGCAGTCTTAAGAATGGCCTCAAAAATGTGCTCAAATGTGTCAACAGATCTGCTTCACAAGAGGTCAATTAAGTTTGCTCCAAATCCGAATATGATCTGTTATTGAGGTAGGATTGAAGAGAGGGTTACAAACAACTCCAAAAGGGTTCAATAATCTGCCTCAAAGGATGCACAATTACCAACCACAGTTTCCAACGAATTCTGATCAATTTGCAAGGTCAAACTTCAAGACACAAACATGAATTTTTCATAGATCTGAACTACTATGCCACAGGTCTGAATGCCACAAATGAATGGCTCATTTTATGCCACAGGTCTGAACGTAAAGTCTGTACATAGGCTGCAACAATCATAAGCCCAAGCTTAAGATCTCTGTCAAGGTTTATGCCACTGGAAATCTATGCACATTTCCACAAATCCAATCCTTCAAATATATTCACAGATGTTAAGAACAGCTCTGAAACTGTTACAGAGAATCTGAGAATTATACAGTTGCCTGGAGGTGCCAATCTCTGTTTTATAACCCAGAACTATCCAACCATATGCTTTACTCCATAAGTTCTATGCTTCTTTTCTTCAAATTTACGAATTCTGAACTGTAATTACTCCACTGTGTTTTTTGACCAAAATCATGATGAAAAAATGAAGACCGAATCCATATTTATAGTGGATTTTCGACTGTAAACGAAGTGTCACGTCTTTTGGGGGGAGGCCGACATGAAACTGTGTGGGGGTCGGCTAGATAAAAATATATATTTTTCTAAACTTAAAAATTCAATATCTCACAAACTATTAGGAGTTTCGGGACAAATAAGCGCTCATTGAAAAGCTAAAATTATGCTCTAAAGGATGGTGAAGGTCTCACAAAGAAATTCTGCCTCTAAGATGGTGAAACATACTTTTATTTGTGACTGTCCTTAAATTTTATGCATAAAAAGTTTGGGACAGCATGAGGACTGTTTGGGACAGCATGGCTTCTTCATTCTTTGGTTTCTTCATTGTTATCAATGTCATCATAGGATCATAGAGTCATTATGTAGGAGTGCAGCATTCATGTAGCATCATGTATCAACAATGTCATCATATACTAGTGCAGTCATATGTCATAGTGCAGCCTTCATTAATTTGTCAAAAGCTCCAAAGCAGTCTTCCAATTATGTAAAAGTGTGGTCATTCTTCAAGAGTATGACATCATCATGTGTATGACTTCATCAATTATAGTTCTCCACTTCAAAGGCTTGTATATTGGCACCTACGGTCTAGATCACCAATCAAGACACATGATTGACACTCGACAACATTATAGTTAGTTCAAGCACTTGGTTGGGCAAGACTTCTTCATTAGTGGCTTGACATCTTCATTGATAGCATTGTTATCAACCAAGAGTTATGACATCATCATCTGGACTCACGCATCTCAAGAATATTGACATCTTAGTTAAAGTCATATTGACATCAATGACAACCTTCATTAACAACTCTAGAAGTGTTACTTTGATCCAAGGCATCGGTCCCCTGCACTGTTGATGCTCAACTGCTGCCCTTCATCCATTGCGTTGCTCCTTTATGTACTGCTGCCCATAACTCTCCCACAATCACTGCCCCATACGTACTGCAACTCCCTCTCAAATGCTGCATCATGTTTCCCATAGCACTGCCACTGCTAACTGTTGCACTGCAACTCAGTTGCTGAGAAGTAAGCAACTAAAGGACATCACCCAAAATACTGACAGACAAGTCAATTTGGTTGCATCTCGATATTGAATCACCCTCTGTTGTTGCTCTGCGTTGTCTGCTGCTCTGCACTACGTAAGCACTGCCTCTGCACTGCTGAAATCCCATCAGCCTTTGCGTTGTTGCTGCCTCTCCTCTGCGTTGCTCCAGTCTTCAACGTCCCAGCACTACCAAAGTGCCTCCATGATCCTCTGCACCAAATAACTCCAGTCATCCTGCTACTGTCTTTAAGGGCTCCCGTAGCTCGTATGTGATCCAAGAGTTTGGGCACCTCAAGGATCTCTCCCCCTTTTCTTCAGTTCAAGAGAACTACAGATCAATGTCGCCCCACCTCTCCTGTCGAGGTACATGAACACTCATGGCCACATCATCATCACTGCCATCATCCCCCTTGGCTGCCGCAGCATTGGAATCTGAATCTTCCTTGCCCTTCTTCTTCTAAGAATAAGTATTGCCTAGAGACCCAATTCGCCACATCTAAAGCATCGAACCTTTGAGAGGTCCTTCTTCTTCTTCCCTTGTTGTTGTCGCTGTCCCTTAGATGCAAGGGCCGCATCTTCCTCCTCCTTTATCTTGGCTCCTCTACTATTATTGCCCATCTTGGTCATTCTCCTAATCTCCTCTTTACGAAGAGTTTCCCACATGTCCTCCCAATTTGGAAGTTGTGCTCTACCCAAAATACTTTGGACAAAGGTCTCCCAATCATTGGTGACTGCATTCAGGTCAGTGCTCACCATGAGACTCTCATTAGGAGTTGCCTCCATAACAATTAGTTGATCTCGAATTGCCTACAATATAAGGAGGAATGGATCGATACCATGTGATAATTTCTAAATCAACTTAAACAGAAACCCTACTATTAAATTCTTGATTTACTTTTCCTACTTACATAAGTTATTAATCTGAAATCTTCAGCATTAACATGGAAGTAAATATATTAACAACCTACACATGCAGATCTAAACTGAATAACATGCTCCATGACAAAGTGACACAAGGATTTTCTCGACAATTGTCCCCGGAAAAACCCAATGCGGGAAAATCAGTGCTGCTAGCTTCTGAAGGGTTTTTATTATTAAGCAGATTCTAAGTACAACAAAACAGGGCACCAAACTGGTTAACCCGACAGAGAAATAAATCTGCAGCAATACATCTATTCCGGAGACAAAAAAACTGACTGATTCACACCCTCAAATGGGGTTTACAGAACTCTACCTTTTCCGAACTCTAGAAACCCCAACGTTGCTCTCAAGCCCTCCACGTCAGCCCTGCTGGACTGTGTCAGCCTTTGTGCTGCTCAGGAAGGGCATGCGTCACCCCATACTGCGTTACACTGGCCCTACGCTGCCCTGGTTGGGCCTGCGTCAACCCTCCTGGCCTCCTGTTGCCTCTGCGTTGCCGTTGCTAGGCTCTCGACTGCTCCGCGTAGCTGTTGCCTCTGCGCTGCCTTGGTCTGCTACTTCTCTGCCCTCGTTGTACTGTTGGCCTGGGACTAAACCATCCCCCTTATCAATACTGCCCCTCACTGCAACTGAAACACTTTTGAAATTCTTAGCAAACCACAACCTAGAATTCCAACTTAGCTTCAGTGCTTTGCCAGTGTGTGTGTTCTCCAACTGACCCCAAGCCTTCTTCTTATACTTTTCTCATTGAAACTTCAATGGTCGTGATCTAATCTCGAATCAACGACTAAGATTAGAAGTTGATTGACCCACATCACGTAAGTCATTCTCATCACATGTTTAATTTAATTAACATTAATCTTTTAATTTTCCTAAGTTAGACTTAGGGTCCTTAATTAATTAATTAAATATCTCTCAAACAGAATGGAATTTCCCAAATCGCTTCCTGGGTCTTGGAGATCGTATGTACTCTAGTCCCTCCACAAAGTTTGGGAGCTAGAGCACATCTGATGCTACCCCAACACCCCAAAAGCTCAACATTCAGGAGGAGGAGCTTAGAAGAGATATGGTCAAGTGCAAACTTGACGGTAGCAGCAGGAGTGGATTGAAGAATCCAAAGGAGGAGGAGAATGCAGCCCTCGCATCGAAGGGACAGCAAGGGCAACATAAACAAAAGAGATATGTTTCAAAGGTCAAGTTCTTCAGATGTGGTGGGATGGGCCACTTTGCATCACAGTGTCCTCTGAAGAAAAAGGACAAGGATGAGAAGCACGATCCAAAGGTTGCACTCGCAAAGATCAAGGAGGGTGAGTATGCCATGAGTGCCCACACATCTCCAGGAGGGAGATGGGGTGACCTGGAACTATAGTTCACCTTGAACTTCAGTTTGGCAGAATCCTTAAGGAGCCCACCTCTTGGATCACAACCTTGCTATGGGTGCCCATGATCAGCGGTAGCGAGATGGAGGAGTCTTTAGTTGGATCTAAGGAGTGATGAAGCAACAGATGCAGTGGGTAGCAGTGCCAACTGATGATTTATGGTAGCATCGGACGTGCTCTAGCCTTGTAATTTTGTATATAGGCTAAGACACATGTATTCCATAATACCCATAAAGGATTTTGGAAAATTCCACTTAGAGATTGTTTAATTAAATTAATTAATCGTTTTTTAATGTTTTCCTAAGTCTAAACTTAGGGAACCTGATTAATTAAAGGATATTAATTAAACTAAGTGTGAATCTTCTAGATAAAGTCATGGATCAACTCCCAGTTAATCTCAGCCCTTGATTATGTTTTAATCTTGGTCGTTGAAGGGTCGACGAAAGATTATAAGGAGGGTGAGGGGCCTATGGAAAACACACTGAGCATTTGGCATTTTTGAGCTTGTGAGAGAGAGCTTTTGATCAAGATCGAATCACTAGGGCAGGGCTGGCTAAGTGATTTCGATCTAGTGATCAGTTCCAGAGAGGGGCAGATGCAGTAACTAGTCCAGGAGGACCAGGAGTACATTTTAGAGAGAGGCAATAGTGACGCAGTAGAGGCAACACAGTCATTTAGAGGGGTGACGCAGTCCTGGAAGGGGATCACACAGAAGTGACGCAGAGCCTTCTAGATTCAGTCCGGAGATAGTTGAATGTTGTGGTTTCTGAGCCAGGAGGGCCAAAACTCAGTTCCAGATCAGCTTGAACGCAGGCTTACCTAGTAGCAGCGTAGGCATCACGCAGAGACAGAGAGGGGCTTCACCAGCGCTGCTCTGAATCATCCGGGGACTTGCAGAGTGAGGTATATCTCACATTTCTTCTGTTGTCGAGATTTTCTCTGAAGGGTAAGCTGGATATTGGCACCCTAGTTGTACTCAAGATTCTGCTACTTAATAATACAAAACCCTTAGATCTGCTGCACCGGTTTTCCCAAGTTTGGTTTTTCCGAGGACTTAGTCCAAAAATCACTGTCAAATGTGGATGTTTTTCATTGTATTTTGTTCATTTTGTTTCAACATTTAGATTTATTCCGCAGAATTATTTGTGTAGACTACTTCAGTAATTACTTTGATATTTCACTACAATGAAATAATTATGGAAAATATTAGGAGAAGTAATTCAGATTTGTTGCAGTAGGAATCCAGATTTAGGATTTTTCACATGGTATCAGAGCTTATTCAAGCTGAAGTGCAGGAGAAACAAGAGTGAACCAACAGATCAACGCTGAAGGGACTGGGAGCTGGCTAAGCAACAGTAGACTACCCAGTAGTTACGCAGTCCAGACCAGGAGAGTTATCCAGCGCAGAGAGAGCTCCCTCTGAGAGAGTTGACAGAGGGGTAAGCTATTTCAGTTGTAGAAGAGGCAGCGTAGCTGAAGGACGCAATAGCGCACAACAGTGAGTGTTGGTGCATCAGCATCAGAAAATTTCTGAAAAACACAGTTGGGGATTTCTTGACCTCGGAGAGTTCTCTTACTCAAAGAGACTCAGTTTTTTCCCGTGCAGCAACAGAAGCATTGACTTACACCTCAAGGAGTGCATAAGTCTAGCTGAGCAGAGGGTTAGAGGGAGAAGTCGACAGTTGAGGAGATGGCCAGCAACGAATTGCATGACCAAGATAGGTTGGAGGGTGCCTCCAACTATGTTATTTGGAAGTCAAGGATTCAATTTCTCCTTGATGAGCATGATCTAAAGAGCCTCATTGACAGTGCAGTTGCAGACCCGCTGGATGCAGCACATCTAAGAGCCTTCAAGAAGAACATGGCAAGAGCCAAACAATTGATCCTAGATGGTGTAAAGGATCACATCGTACCGCATATAGCAGTAAAGGACACTCCTAGAGAAATGTGGGTAGGGCTGGAAAAGCTATATCAAGGATCTTCCGAGCAACAGAAGATGTATCTGGAAGAGAAGATGCATAACACCAGGCTGAAGAAGGGAGAGCATTATGACTCTTTCCTATCTCGAATTCAAGAACACCGAGACCAACTGTCAGCAGTGGGGTCAGCACCTAGAGACTCAGAGCTGGTAAGGCTCACTCTGAACCTGTTTTAGAAAACTATCGGGTCTTTGTCCAGAGCATTCTGGGCAGAGAAAGAGTCCCAGGATGGGAAGCGATGTGGGAAGCCTTGCAGCAAGAAGAGCTAAGGAGAGATCTCCTCAAAATCCATATTGAGGATGGCAACAATGGTTCGAAAGTCAAGAAGGAGGAGGAAAAAAACGCATCCCTTGCATCAAAGGGGCGACAAAGGCAAAAGAAGAAAGATCTGTCCAAGATCAAGTGCTTCAGGTGTGTGGATATGGGACATTATGCCACACAATGTCCTCTTAAGAAAAAGGACAAGGAGGAGAAGCAAGATCCTCAAGTCGGAGCTACCATGATTGAGGCAGAAGATGATTGTGCTATGTTAGCTCATATTCCGAAAGGAGGGAAATGTGTTGACTTGGAGTTGTAGATCCAGAATCTACAAGAGGCAAGATCCTTAAGTATTTCCGAACTCTTGGATCACATATGAGCTGCGGGAGCCTTAAGACAGTAGCAGGATGGACAGTTGCAGCAGAAGAGGAAGAGACAATGCAATGGCTAGCAATACTAGAGTCTGATCAGCGCAGAAGAAGAGCAGCAGCAGCGCAGCAGTTTCAGAGAGCTAGTGCAAAAGTTAGCAGCAGTCAGTCGACTATTATTATTCAGATGCAGTATTACTTGTCCAATTTCGAATGTTTTTCTGTAGCAATTAGCAACAGTGCAACAGAATAGAAGCAGCAGCACAGTGCACAGTGGTGCAGCACAATGCAGAGCAATGCCCACGCAGTTCCGCAACATGTTTGCAAAATTCAGAGGGAGTTGCAGTACAGTAGCTGTTGGCAGCAACATGCAGAGTCAGCATCAGTACAGTTGCAACATTTGTGCAGCATTGGTGAGCAACATCAACAACACAGCAGTAGATGTTACAGAAGTCAGAGCAGCACATAGAGTTGTATTGCTAAAGCACTTTCCTCGCTAAGAGGGAGTGTTAATTTATGGTAGCATCGGATGTGCTCTAGCCTTCTAATTTTGTATATAGGCTAAGATACATCTATTCCATAATACCCAGAAAGGATTTTGGAAAATTCCACTTAGAGATAGTTTAATTAAATTAATTAATCGTTTTTAATGTTTTCCTAAGTCTAAACTTAGGGAAACTGATTAATTAAAGGGTATTAATTAAACTAAGTGTGAATCTTCTAGATTAAGTCATGGATCAACTCCCAGTTAATCTTAGCCCTTGATTATGTTTTAATCTTGACCGTTGAAGGGTCAACGAAAGATTATAAGAAGGAGGGTGAGGGGCCTATGGAAAACACATTGAGTATTTGGCATTTTCGAGCTTGTGAGAGAGACATAGCTTTTGATCAAGATCGAATCACTAAGGCAGGGTTGGCTAAGTGATTTCGATCTAATGATTAGTTCCAGAGAGGGGCAGATGCAGTAACTGGTCAGGAGGACCAGGAGTACATTTTAGAGAGAGAGGCAACAATGACGCAGTAGAGGAAGCACAGTCATTTGGAGGGGTGATGCAGTCCCTAAAGGGGATCACGCAGAAGTGACGCAGTGCCTTCTAGATTCAGTCCAGAGATAGCTGGAAGCTGTGGTTTCTGAGCCAGGAGGGCCAAAACTCAGTTCCAGATCAGCTTGATCATTGCAGAGGAGGAGTTGACGCAGTTCCTTAGCTTGCCCACGGAGGCTTATGCAATAGCAGTGTAGGCATCACGCAGAGGCAAAGAGGGTCTTCACCAGCGTTGCTCTAGATTAGTCAGGGACTTGCAGAGTGAGGTCTATCTCACATTTCTTCTGTTGCCGAGATTTTCTTTGAAGTGTAAGCTGGATATTGGCACCCTAGTTGTGCTCAAGATTTTGTTGCTTAATAATACAAAACCCTCAGATCTATTGCATCGGTTTTCCCAAGTTGGGTTTTTCTGGGGACTTAGTCCAAAAATAACTGTGTCAAATGTGGATGTTTTTCATTGTATTTTGTTCAGTTCATTTCAACACTTAGATTTATTCCGCATCATTATTTGTGTAGATTACTTCAGTAATTACTTTGATATTTCAATGCAATGAAATAATTATGGAAAATAATAGAAGTAATTCAGATTTTTTGCAGTAGGAATCTAGATTTAGGATTTTTCACACCAACTTCTGAGCAGACTAGCAGTGCAGAGAAGAGTAGCAGCAACGCAGCGCAGATCAGTAGCAGCGCAGTGCATCAGAGGGACAGTGCAGTAGCTACAGTAGTCAGATCTTCAGCACCAAGGTGCATCCACTGAACGCTTGTTTAGTTTTTGGATGGTTTTCAGTTGCTTCTCTTAGCAGCTGAGTTGCAGTGTAGATGCAGTTTTAGCAGTGGCAGTGCTGGCAGCATAGTAGACGTAGCACATGAGAGGGAGCTGAGTTACGGATGCAGCAATGGTAGTGGTAGTGTCATGGGCAGCAGTACAATTGCAGCAACAGCACAGTGGTTGGTGGACAGCTTGTCAGACATCAGCAGCCCAGAGGATGCTTCAGGATCAGAGCAGTATGCAGCAGGCATGTTGTTAGAGCACCTTCCTCAGTAAGAGGGAGTGTGTATTTTTTGTAGCATCGGAAGTGCTCTAAGTCTCAAAATTTGTGGAGAGGCTTAGGCACATGTATTCTAAAGAACCCAAAAATCGTTTGTGGAAATTCCACTCAGAATGTGTTTTATTGAAAAAATTAATTATATTAACGGGGACCCTAAGTTTAAACTTAGGGAAATTAAATAATCAAAGGGTATTAATAAAACAGAGTGTGAATCTTCTAGAGAACATGGATCAAGTCAAGTTATAATTTTAGCCGTTGATTGGAGATCTAATCTCGGTCATTGATGTCTCAACGAGAAGACTATAAAGGAAGGCTTGAGGGTCATTTGGAAAGACACACCGAGTGAATATAGAGATCGAAATTTTTGAAGTGGGTAGTGCTCAAGACGAGAAATCAATCTAAGTGATTCCAGCGCAGAGGGGCAGGGATAGCTTCCAGAGAGAGAGTGATTTTCTCTGTCGGAGAATCATTGACAGAGAGAGGCATAGAGAGATCTAGCAGAGCCAGTGCAGAGCTAGAGAGGCTGACTCAGAGCTAGCACAGAGCCACGCAGGGCTACGCAGAGGCTGCGCAGAGGTCAAGAGGGTTTCAGAGATTTTTCTGTCGAATCAGATTCATAAGCCAGGAACCGAGGTGTGAGACAAGGAGGCTGAGATCTAAGATTCCGGGAGGCAGATCGATCTATTGTCTAGGTAACGCAGTGCCTATGTAGAAGCAGTGCAAAGACCTCCAGGGGCATCTCATCCTGTGTCCAGATCAGCCGGATTTTCCAATGAACGAGTGAGGTAAAACTCACAATCTGTCTGCCAATATTTCTCTCTCTGTAACTGAATAACCCTTGTGGTATTCAGAGATGTATTCAGAAATTGCTACTGCTTAATAAAATAAAACCCTCAGATCTACTACACCAGTTTTCCTGTGTTGGGTTTTTCCGAGTACTTTTGTCCAAAAAAGACAGTGTCCTATGTGTTTATTTTTCTTTGCTCAATTTCCTTGTGTCGAAATCATATTTAATTAAGTGTAGGTTTCTTCAGTAATTTACTTCAATGCTTCAAGAAGTAATATGAAATAATTTTGTAATGTAATTTACAAAGTAGGTGAAGTAGATTCAGTTGGTTGCAGTAGGATTCCTGAGAGTGTTAGACCTAGGAATTTTCATAGTGTCTTGCCTGAAAAAGTAGTTGGGGCAGCAGGTGACAGCAGCTACAGAGTTGCCCCCTATGGATGATGAGGGGCACTTAGTGCTAGAGCCAGAGATCATTTTGGATACCCGGGAGAGGAACTTGAGGAACAGGGTCATCAAGGAGTTTTTTATCAGATGGAGGAACTTGCGAGATGAGGATGCCACTTGGGAGGGGGAGCAGATACTTCAGTATCCTTCATTGCAATTGCTTGAGCACAAGCAACGTTTTGGCGGGGAGGACTGTGATATTCCCACTTAACATTTTGCTAAGTCAAATATCAATTTTGGCCAATTTTGCTATAATGCACAGTTGCACTTAGGAAATATGGGTTTAGAGGTCCCACATATGATTTTTGGCTTCGAGCACCCCCAAACATTAGAGCTGGTAGAAATATTGCGGCATTAGTGGAGCGTGGGGGCCACCTCATGGGAATTACGGCTCACATGAGAATTGGTGTGGGGAATTCGAGTTCGGCCCACATGGGCATTTTGGAGGCTCTTAGACAAAAAGAGCAAGAGACACTCAATTTGTCATTCATCCATCATTTGCAAAAACTATCTTTTGGCATAGCACGCTTGAGCGGGAGCCAAGTCTGCAAGTGTTGTTTAGCACACGAGTGTTTCCAAGTGGAAATCTCAACCCTTGCTTCAGTGGATTTCGAGTGCCAGCCCAAGGAGGGAGTCTTACTCAGTCCCAATTCGTACCAGCAGCAGAGAGTTTGATTCCAGTGAGAGATTCAACTACAGCAGCACAGGGGTTGCGCAATTCTTGGTGGAGACACTCTGGGAGGTTGAGGAGTGAAGGGTGGTTGAGGCTGAAACTTGGAGAGAAGGCTGGGAAGTATTTTAGCAGGGATTGCAGCTATTTTGGAGGCCATTTGCAGCAAGATTTATAGGGGGGTCAAATCACCCAGCAACAAAACCATTGAGGGAAATAGGGCCAAATTTCCAAGGTCAACCATTGGCCAAATCCTTCGTGGTTTATTCTGGGTATTTGTTGGAGAGGCTTGGATTATTTCCCAGAATTTTCTGAGAACCAGAGAGAGCCCTAGCAGCAGTTCTACTCATCCAACAGCGTATTTCTGGGCAGTTTCAGCACAGATCCAGGGAAGAGCAGTAGCAGATTGGAGAGGGGTGACATATTCTTCATTTTGGGCTTTGCTAGCTTGCCTTGAGCAAGCCCAAGTGCACTCTTTCCAAAACCTTGTTGTACACCCTTATTTATCAAAAAAATGGCTCAGTAGCGCAGTTTTTGGTGCAATTTCTTGTTTTGATTGTGTGTTTGTTGTTTTATGGTTTTTATGTCTATGCATGCTTTGTTATTTATTGTAAAACTTCCCTAGGATAATTACATAAAGCATAAGGAAAGGCAGTTTAATATGTCAAAGGAGAACACAAATCAATTTAATGCTACATATCAGTGAGTGTGTGAAGAAATAAAGGAGTTGAAGGAGAAACTCAAAGGGAACATGTCTTTGGTTCAAGCAATGCAGATTATATGGGACAATATAATTCAACAAATTCGAGCTGTTTGGGAGCACATTAATGTTATTGCAGAAGAAAAAGCTATGATTAGAGCCTCTGAGATGATTATTACTACAAAGAAAAACCAAGCACAAGAAAGCGCACAGATAGCAAAAAAGATCATAGATTATTTAAATGCTAAATTCTTTCTAGAACTAAAAGTTTTGGATATTTCAGATAGGGCAGTTGTAGTATTGGAAATAAGCGAAATGGTTCAAAGGAATATGTACAGGAAACAAGCATAAAATAGATTGGAAGAAGTTAAAGAAGCAGTTGCATCTTTCAATTCCAACTTTGATAAAAGGATTAGAGCAGGACTGCCAACCTGCTGGGATCAACAGGGAAATCTTCTTTCATGGGAGTAGTATGAAACATTGTTAATAGAGACCAAAAGCAAAACCAGTTCATCACATAAGAGGACTGCACTTTTGAAGGGCTCAACAATAGTCAATTATCTGCAGAAGGATTTTCAACTGCTTTGGCAAATCAAAACTCTATTTACAGACAAGCCAAACTATGCAAAACTGACAAATCTGAAGATGGCTTATAGCAGAATGCTCCAAAGTCCAGTTCCTGATCTAGCACTTTGGAAGAAGTGCCAAAACATTGTCATCCCATTGAACGTTCAAGTTGTAGAGCCTGGGGCCACATCAAGAGAAGCAGAAATATTAGAGGAGTCATTTTGTAATTTTGTAATAGTTTTTTAAGTATTTTAAATGAACTCAAATAGTTAGCAATAGTTAAGTAGTTAGAGTAGTTGACAGTTACTGATAACTGTCTTCAGATGTAACTTTTCTTTAAAACAAGACAGAGGGACCATTGTGAGGGTTCTGAATTTTGGCCTGGAGAGTGGATATTTTTCTGTGTAATCTGCTAAAAGTTTTCTTGGAGAATTAATAAAAAATTTCAAGTGATTCCTCATATGTGTTGACTATAGCATGTGTTTCCTATCTCTGTAAGTCATTCTATGTGTTTATCCTTCCATTGAAATGTGTTATGAAGCAGTTGGTTTCTTTTTATAAACAGACTTACTAATGTTGTGATAGTAGCAGAACGTACCTGTAAAATTTACGTAAAGAAGCCTTAATAAAGTGCTCCACATTTTCATCACCTCATCCTCTTTCATTCCACAGTTTCTACAAAGATTTAATATATTGGATTCGTTACTGTCCTATACATTAAATCTTTTCTCTCAATCTTTCCTCCATTACACTACAATTCCAGAAAAACTGTAGTCACACATATACAGGCCATTTGAAAAATTGGCTTATTTTTCTGAGTCAAATTCACATTACACCAAAAGCGTTATCTCTGGGCACTACAATTTAAAAAGCTTTAAAAGAAATATTTTTTATTTACATTGAAATGATGTCCTAGGCATTGGCCTCCCTTCAACCAGAGTTTGTCCCTAGGGTTACAACACCTCCAATCTGGGAAGTTGGCCCTCCCAGAAGATAAGTTGGCCTGACCAAAGGACGTGATCCTTTGCATGAAGAAACAACTATATATTGGCACTTATCCTCCACCATTTGGCAACCAATTCAGTGATATTTTGTGGCAGAATAATTTCGATCCTGAGGCACATATGTGAGCTATCTGTAGCTAGGTTGCGGGGAAGCTTCAAACCCCCTTCGCTCCCGTTTCCGAAACGCGCTCCGTGCGGGAGCATTTCGGAAACGCTCGGAAACACGCTCCCGAAAACGCTTCCTGACGGGAGCGCGTTTCCGAACCTATTAAAACACTCCCTGTTTTTTCGGGAGCGTTTCAGGAAGCGCTCGGGAGCGAACGCTCCCTGAGCGCTTCTAACGTTTAAAAAACGCTTCGGGAGCGTTTTTTAAACGCCGGAAGCGTTTGCTCCCGAATGCTCCCCGGCGAAAAAAACGTTTCTCGCCGCGCGGAATTTTTTTTGAGAAAAATCGAATTGTTTAAAACAGGGGGGGGGTTTCATTTTGCATTTTATTGTTTGTTGAGTTGAGAGAGAGAGCAAGAAGGAGAGCAAGGAGAGCGCAAGGCTGACAGGAGAGAAAGGAGCAAAGCTGACAGGAGAGCAAGGAGCAAGGCTGACAGGAGGATTGCAAGAAAGAGGTAGGCCTTCTAATCCAATTTTGTATTTTCTAGGATGAATTTGTAGATTGTTAAATTGTTTAAAAATGAAAACTTGAATTTTTCTTGAATCTTTGCATTTTATTGGATTTAAAACTTTAAAAATGAATTGTTTTTTTCCTATGTTGCATTTCCTATTCCCATTTGGCATTTTTCCATTTGTTTTTGCGAGGCTAGAAACTTGAAACTTGTTTCCATCATGGCTATATGGCTAGGAATTTTCCTCATGTTGGTTCCTTTCTTTGTGATAATGGTGTTGGAGAGTGCTAGAAGAAAGAGGCAAATCGGAGAAGAGGAGGATGAAGAGGAGGGTTATGGTGGATCCGAAGAAAATCTTTGAAGAGGAGGAGGATTATCTTTGAGGAAGTGGGGAGTGGAGACCCTGAGAACATAGAAAACCAACTAAACAAGACCAATATCCTTTGTGGAAATATGTTCAGAAAATGGAAGGAGGGAAAGGTGGTGGAACCACTAAATTTATTTGTCCCCATTGCAATAAACAATACCATGGTTCATACACCCGTACGAGAAGGCACCTTTGTGGGATAATGCCGGGAGATGGAACTAAAAAATCTTGGAATCAAAGTTTGTGCTTATGTGCCGGCACCACGAGAGAGAGATATAGGAAGGAAGAGGGGTTGCCCTACGAGAGATCATTTAAAAGATCTAGGGGTTTCGTTGATTCGGGCCCAACACATCATGGACAAACAAGTTCAACTTCCACCCATGCCGGTGGTTTTGGAGAGCGGTGGCATTAGATTAAGGGCGTAGAACCATATTCGATTTCCTAGACGAAGGGTGTAGGAATGATGTGGATTCAAAAGTTTGCGGTTTCTATATGCATGTGGGGTGCCATTCAATGTTCTTCGCTCACCTTATTGGCATGAAATGGTTTACGCATTAATGATGCCCCCAAAGGATACAAAAGCCACAGGGTATGACAAGGCGAGAGCAGTGGGTCTTGATCATGAAAGAGCTAAAATAAACAATTCTTTGGCTAGAATGACAAGTTCGTGGAATGAGCATGGAGCTGTCCACTATCTACGATGGATGGACCAATGTAAAAGGAAAACCATTGATAAATGTTTTGGGTCGTAGTCGGTTAGTGGTGCGGTCTTCTGGCGACTTATGATTATTCGAGAGAAATTCAAAGCAGGCATTAACATTGCGAGAACCATTACTTGATATAATTGAAAAAGGCTGGGCCATACAATGTCATACGGGTCATCAGCGATAATGCTTGCTAGCTGTAAAGCGGCGGGAGCAATTGTTGAGGATAAATACCCCAACATTTTTTGGTGCGGGTGTTTGGTTCACACAATGAACCTTTTGATGCATGATATCATCAAAAACAAACAACCTCAATTCAAATGGCTTGGTGATTTGTACAAGAGAGGCAAAAAAAATGATCAAATTTATTACAAATCATAGCAATACCCATGGGCTTTTTACGTAGTCACTCCAAATTGGAGTTGTTGAAAATAGCAAAAACTAGATTTGCTAGCTATTACCTCACCTTCGGGCGCCTTTTGAAGGTAAGAGAGTCATTGTGCAATGGTATCAAGCCCACCTAGCGGCTATTAAAGGGACAGGCGGCAACAATAGTTGACGAGGCAAGGTTTCGAACATGTGGAGGAGACCGCCCTTGACCCTCTGTTTTGGGCACGTATGAGGGAAATTGTGAGTTTTACCAAGCCCATTTATAACATGATTCGCTTTGCGAATGCTGATCAAACCGGTGATTGGAGAGGTTTATGAGCGAGATGGATAGTATGTTGGGGCAAATAAAAGATATTGTTAAGGATAATGATCCCAACTTGTATGCTATGATTCATGGCTTTGTGTGTGTGCACGGTGGAATAAACTCAATGTTCCACTACATGCTTTGGCATATATCCTTACGCCAAAATATTACTCTCCATCTTGGTTGGGCCAACTTGCACCCGGAGGTGGGGTTAGGGTGAAACCTCACCGAGATCCCGAGAGGTACAAGAAGGGTACATGAAGGCATTAGACAAATTGGTACATGACGGGGAAGAGTGTGCTAGATTGCGCCTTGAATTATGCAAATACTTCGATTTGCTTTTGCTAACTTTGGTTCTTTCCATGCAATGGAAGACGAGGGACAGATTTGATGCTCTCACATGGTGGGAAGCATATGGCGGCATGGGACTTTTGCCAAAGTTGGCTAAAAAGTTCTCTCACAAGTTGTGAACAACTTCATACGTAAAGAGGTGTTGGAGCATCTACTGACTTTATACACAATGTGAGAAGAAACGAGTGTGAATGAAAACCAAGTGAAAGCTTGGTTTATGTGCATTATAACTTGAGGTTGTTGAGCCATTACTGTGATTGGGAAAATGAGGATCAATCATAGAGTGCGAGACAACAACCCGAGAGGATGATAATTTGGAGGGACGAGCACGTTACATCGGAAGAATTGGAGACGGGAACTTTATAGGGATGATGATGAAGCATCGGCAACACCGCCACACACTCGTCGAGTCCCACCATCTCATGGTAGCGGTGCGGGTGCCGGTGCGGTGCCAATGCCACTCCTCGATATCACTGCTTGTTGTTCCTTTGCGAGATCCGGCCTCCACCTTCTAGTCGTGGTTGTGGTACTCTGAGAGTACTAGAAGACCAACATTTCCTCGTGGCTCACAAAAATTAGACATTTCTGTGGGCGTGGCAAGGGAGCCGGCCGGATAAAATATATTTGTTGTTTACTATTTTCTATTTGTTGTTGACGAGTTGAGCAGTTGAAACTTGACTCTTTACGATTTCATATATTTAATGACAATTTAAGTTTGAAGTTTGAATTTGAAAGGTGAAACTTTGAAGTTGGCATTTATAAGTTCTTGTTTACAAGTCATTATGAATTATGAATATGATGCTTCATGAAAGTTATATGGTGATCAATGAATCAATGATGTTAAATGTTATATAATATCAATGTTGATAAATGTTATATATTGAATTTTGAAATCAATGAATCAATGATGATAAATGTTATATATCAATGATGATAAATGTATATTGAATTTTGAAATCAATGAATCAATGATGATAAATGTTATATATCAAATTATCAATGATGATAAATGTTATATATTGAATTTTGAAAGCTTGAAACCTAGATTGATGATTTGCGAGACTCAAGAGTCAATATGTTGTATGCTTCCAACTCGTGGGCATGGTTGATGAAGATTATAACTTCTAGATGATTGATGTTATATGATTCAATCTATGTTTTTATGTTTTTTATGTCTAATTCATCATTCTACATGTTTTTGTTGACATATATGCATCAAAATATAAAAAATATAAAAAAATATTAAAATATATATATATATATATATATATATATCATAAAAACGCTCAGCGCTAGGGACTCGGAAACTTTTTAAAAATGGTGCTTCAGCTCCCGCTCCGCGCTCCCAGCTCCCGCTCACAGCTTCCAAGTAACCTTGATACGCAGCATGGAATCGGGAGGCACATAAAAGGCAAATTTTACGCTGATGTATCTCTCTTTCATGCACGTTTACGTGATGTATCTCTCTCTAAATGCGAACTAAATATAGGGCTATATTCTTTCGAAATGTGAGCCGGTTGAAAGACTACATCTTTGTGAACAATTTGGGCTTCCTATGGCTATAACTCTTGTGATGAGTTTGGGCTTCATGTGGCTATATTTTTGTGAATAGCTCGGGCTTCTTGTGTAGCTATATTTTTGTGAATGCAGATGAGGCTTCCCGTGGCTATAACTTTCTGTAATAGTTCGGGCTTTCTTGTGATACTTTTCAATAATGATAGCGAGTTAATTTGTGTAATTTTCAATCCGAAAATCTACGATTTACGATGATAGATTTATTTCTCCTACTTATTACTTCAATAAGTTATTTGACAATCTATTAGTAAACTTGAAATAAATACTACTTGCAACATTCACAATTACATATGCGAGAGAAATAAAGCAGTGAAAAAACCTAAGCATAAGAACTAATCACATGTACACGGTTATTTTTAGACAAATGTCCCCAGGAAAAAACCCAATGTGGGAAAACCGGTCGCGGGAGATGAGGGTTTTATTAATATTCTTCGACAAATGAATCTTTACAAGGAATACACTAGCAAATAAAATCTGAAAACACACGAGACAGAAATTCTCGGCTCACGACAATTTCTGACACCCACGAAAACGACCTTTGCTTCCCTTTGTGCTGTCTGCGTGTTTCTGCGCGGTTGTTGCATTGGACTACGTAAGTATGCATAGGCTCTGCATGGGTTCACTACGCTACTGGCATTTGTGCGGCCTCCTATGACCCACTGCGTCCCTCTATCCTTGAGTTCGATCACTCTCGACTACCTCCTTCTCCTTACGCTACTACAACTCTCACACCCAACTCTCCTACTAAGATCGAATTCTATTCCTTTAAAATTGATCTCCTTCGGGATCTCGAGTGTATGCCGGCTTATTTTCCAAATGACACTCAAACCTTCTTTTATAATCTTCTCGTTGATGAATCAACGGCCCAAATTAGAAGTATAATCAATGGCTAAGATTAAAACTTGACTTGATCTTTGTTTTGTAGAAGATTCACTCTACGTCTTATTAATACCCTTTAATTATTTAATTTCCCTAAGTTTAGACTTAGGGTCTTCAATTAAATAATTAATTATTTTAATAAGACATGAACCAAGTGGAATTCCCACAAATGGTTTTACGGGTTCTTTGGAATACTGATGTCCAAGCCTCCTCACAAAATTTGAGACTTAGAACACTTTACGATGCTACAAAAATCAACACTCCCTCTTAGTGAGGAAAGTGTTCCGACAATATGTACTGCATTTGCATCTTTCTGCTTTTGAAGCATCCTCTGCGTTGTTGATCTACGGGACGTTGCCCCTCATCATTGCGTTGTTGCCTTACGTATTCTTTGCCCATGACCACTGCCATTGTCAACTGTTGCATCTATCTTTCGCAACTCCTACGAATCTGCTTCTATCCATTCATGCTCTTGGGAATGGATTCTTGATCATTCCCATCTTCTCTCTGAAGTAGACAAACTTGGTCTTCCCTAAAGCCTTTGTGAGAATGTCTGCCACTTGTTCTCCTGTTGAAGTGTACTACAGCTGTACAGCTCCTCGTTGGACACAGTCCCTGATGAAGTGACATCTAATTTCAATGTGCTTCAACCGATCATGAAACACGGGATTTTCAGAGAGCTTGATGCAACTCTGATTATCACATAAAATACTAGTCTCTTCCATTTTCTCCTTTAGTAGGTTCACAACCAGTTTCCGAAGCCATATGGCCTCACACGAAGCTGTGCTAGCTGATATATATTCAGCCTCCGCTGAGCTTAGTGCCACGGATTTTTGTTTCCTGTTGCACCAGGAAGTCATTCCTGATCCTAGACTGAAACAATACCCATTGGTACTCTTCGGATCTACTAGACTCCCAATCTAATCTGCGTCGGTGAACCCACTCAACCTGACATCACTGCTATGGGTGTACTTCAATCAAAGCTCCACTGTCCCTTGAAGGTACCTGAGAACATGCTTGGTTGTTGCCCAATGAGCCCTCTTAGGTTCTACCTTCAACTGACTGAGGGTATTTACAGCATAATAGATGTTTGGCCTTGTGTTTACCAGATACATCAAAGATCCTATGAGTTGCCTATACAGAGTAGGATCAACCTCATCATCTTCGAACATGTCAATTTTCTTCCAGTTGGTGATTATTGGAGTCGTCATGGGTCCACAATCCTCCATCTGAAATCTCTTTAGAATCTCTGTAGTATATCTTCCTTGACCAAGAAATATCTCCCCCTTCTGCTGCCAAACTTCCAACCCCAGAAAATAGTGCATTAGTCCTAGATCCTTCATGTCGAATTCTGTGGCCAAATTCTTTTTGCAGTCTTTAATAAGCCTCGATGATCCTATCATAAATAGATCATCTACATATAAAACCAGTACCAGGGGCTCACTCCCTGCCCTTAGTAGACATTGGGATCTGCATCACTCTTGACGAATCCCATCTTCTACAAGTAGCTGTCAATTCGACCATACCAAGCTCTAGGAGCTTTCTTTAGTCCATACAAGGCTTTCTTAAGCTTGCACACATGAGTCTTTTGATCATGCGTCTCGAAGCCTTCTGGTTGTTTAATATACACCTCTTCTTCTATCACCCCATTCAAGAATGTAGTCTTGATGTCCATTTGTGAATCTCCCATCCCATCTGCGCAGCAAGGGATATCACGGATCTAATAGAGGTATATCTGGCTACTGGGGCGAAGGTTTCTTCATAATCTATTCCTTCCTTCTAAGCATACCCCTTAGCCACAAACCTGGCTTTAAATTTCTCGATGCTGCCATCTACAACATACTTGACCTTGTAGATCCATCTTGATCCTACAATTGATCTCTCTTGAGGTCTGGGGACTACTTCCCAGACATCATTCGTCATGATGGAACTGTACTCTTCCACCATTACATCTACCCACACTTGGTGTTGAGCTGCTTCCCGAAAGCTAGAAGGTTCCCCGGCCTGTGCAACCAAGGCTTGATACCTCTCAGGCTGCTTACGTTGTCTCTTCTCATTTCTCGGGACTCCGGCAAATTCTTTTGTATCCCTCAGAATTTGTCGTAGTTCCTTGCTTGTTCTCCCACTAGTAGTGGGCAGATTTACCTTCTCTCCCTCCTGCAAGTCCTCGGGGGAAATGTCCCTTGGATCCTCATGCCTTTGAGAGGCAGTTGAATTATCTGTCGTCGGTTGTTGAGGTTGAACCAGCATATCCTCCTCAGACTGCGTAGTAGAAGGCAACTCGCAAGATCTTCTGAAGGCCCTCTCCTCCAAGAATTTCACATCCCTCGGCACCACAAATTTCCTACTCTCAAGAATATAGATACGATATGCCTTTGCATTCTCACTGTATCCTACCAAACACCCCTTTTCCGCCGTCATGTCCAACTTCTTCCTCTTCTCACAGGGCACATGACAGTAAGTTGTACAGTCGAAGATCCTAAATTCACTCAGTTCAGGCTTGTTGCCAGTGAAGACACTTTCCGGCGTGATCTTTCCCAATGCAGTGTGAGGGACCCTCTTCTGAACATAGGCAACTATATTACAAGCTCCAGCCCACAAAAAATTGGGCATGTCTTGATCATACAACATTTCCCTTCAAGCTTTAACAATTGTCTTGCTTTTCCTTTCTGTCACACCATTCTGCTTTGGATTATATGGAGCAGTCCACTCTCTTCTAATACCGTCCCTTGCGCAGAACCCAGTGAATTCCTTGTCTGTTTATTCACCACCATTGTCTAAACGCAGTACCTTGATCCAAATGCAGTACCTTGATCCACTTTCCTGTCAAATTTTCTACCAAGGCTTTGAACACTTTAAACTGACTGAAGACTTCGACCTTGGTCTTCAAAAAGTAGATCCAAGTTTTCCTGGAATGGTCAACAATAAAGGTGACGAAATACTCGACACCACTTAGAGCTCTAGTGGACATTGGTCGACAGATATCCGAGTGTAACAACCCCAATACACTCTCGGCCCTATTGTTGCTTCTCTGATAAGTTGCCTTGGCATATTTACCCAGTACGTGCCCTCTACAGACATTGTCGCTTGGTGCTCAGTTTTGGAACCCCTGTGACAGTTTTCTTGAGGATTTTTAATGTCCCATGATGCAAATGTCCCATTCTTTTGTGCCATAGTTCATTCAAGTCCGTTTCATCAGCGCTGCCAATCAGTGGCATCGGGGATTCGAGCTGCAACTTATAAAGTTTGTTGCTCCTTACTCTGATCTGTGCTTTCTTCTTCCAACTGGGATGTTTGACGTAAACCTTCTTACCAATAAAGTAAACGTTATAACCTCGATTTTGAAGTTGAGACACTGAGAGAAAGTTCATCCCCAACCCAGGCACATGCAGTAGATTAGTGGCCCAAAGCTTATTTCTGGCCTCAATCTGAAATACTACGGTACCTCTTCCAATATGGGTATATTTTTCTTTATTACCCATGGTTATTTTAAAATTCATCTGCTCCTCTCGGTAGTCGGAAAAACATTCCCGTACTCCTGTCATATGAGCAGAAGCTCCACTGTCAATGTACTAGACTTCCGAAGAAGCAGTGCTTGACACACAAGGGAATTCTTCTTCAAGTCTGGATGCCAGAACAGAAACATCATGATCCATGTGTTCTATCATGCTTCTTTCCCTCTCTAGAGAACTGCATGAACCCCTATGAGCTGCTGCCGCAATGTCAGATTTTTTTTCACTTGTCAATTCTCTGTTTAAGTTACTCATCTTTGGCTCTGATACCATGTGAAATTTTCAATCTGAAAATCTACAGTTGCAGTGATAGATTTATTTCTCCTACTTATTACTTCAATAAGTTATTTACAAAAATCTATCAATAAACTTCGAAATAAATACTACTGCAACATTCACAATTATATATGCAAAGAAGTAAACAGTGAAGAACATAAGCATAAGAACCAATCACATGTACACAGTTATTTTTGGACAAATGTCCTCAGAAAAACCCCATGCGAGAAAACCGATGCAGCAAATGAGGGTTTTATTAATATTCTTCAGCAAATGAATCTTTACAAGGAATACACTGGTAGATAAAATCTGAAAACACCTGAGACAGAATTCTCGGCTCCTCTCGACAATTTCCTAACACCCTGATCAGCCTTTGCTTCCCTCTGTGCCTTTCTGCGTGTTTCTTTGCGCAGTCCCTGTGTTGGACTGCGTAAGTCTTCGTAGGCTCTGCGTGGCTTCATTGCGTTGCCTCCTATGACCCATTGCGTCCCTCTGTCCTTGAGTTCAGTCACCGCTGACTACCTCCTTCTCCTTCTGCTTCTGCAACTTTGTCTCTACCACTAAGATCGAATTCTATTCCTTCATAATTGATATCCTTCGGGTACTGAGTGTATGCCCGGCTTATTTTCCAAATGACCCTCAAGCCTTCTTTTATAATCTTCTCGTTGATGAATCAGTGGCCCAGATTAGAAGTCAAATCAATGGCTAAGATTAAAACTTGACTTGATCTTTGTTTTCTAGAAGATTCACTCTCTGTCTTATTAATACCCTTTAATTATTTAATTTCCCTAAGTTTAAACATAGAGTCTCCTTAAAATAATTAATTATTTTAATAAGACACGAACTGAGTGGAATTTCCACAAACGATTTCTGGGTTCTTTGGAATACTGATGTCCAAGCCTCCTCACAAAGTTTGAGACTTAGAATACTTTCCAATGCTACAAAAATCAACATAATTAAGGGACCGAACTTATGTGATGTGCAAGCTATTTAAGGGACCAATCCACTATGGTATGCAATCTACTGGAGGCATCTATCTTATGTGACTTATGGCCAGACTTCATGTTGATTTTTGGTGGAGGGTTGACTTGGCAATTGGACCTTCTAGATTTGACTTGGATTCTTCTTGTGACAGAGGACTGTATATTCCATATGGCATTCATACAAGTGATCACCCACTGCAATGCAAACTTGAGGATTTAATTTTCTGTGTGGATTCTCTATACATTACACCAAGGAGTAACCCATATATGACTCTGGAATTATACAAATCTATGTGGAAACCAAGTATTCTAAGCTTAATAACCTAAGTTTATAGTTTGACATCCAGATTTTTTGTGGGTGATTCAACATCTGTCTAGCTCAATCTCAACACAAATACGTTTCACTATCGAAAGAAATATAATCATGGAAATTAGAGATCTGATTTACTTAGGTATGGAGAGGAGATCCTAAGTCTAATCCTTAAGTGTGACCTCTGGTCCAATCTCTTGTGGAAGGCTTAAATACTATTTTTTTTCTTTTTGTGACAAGTCACAAAACCCTGTAGAGAAATCAAAGTCATCTCATAAACACAACACATATCATCCACATCATCTATCACTGAAGTACACAAAGTACGAAGAAGGATGAAGTACATAAGGACAAGGAAAAATCTAAAAATCCTCACTCAAGCAAAAGGAGAAGCATAAGTAATAATTCAATGTATATTTTTGAAGCAAGCAACAATTCGATATATATATATATATATATATATATATATATATATTACTGAGGCATGACAAAATAATACAAAGAATTTGAGAAGTATAGAAGTAGTGCGAGGAAGAATATTATCTATGCAATAATGCAAGCTACAGGAAGGACATTATCTCTAATGATGCGAGTTGCAAGAAGACTAGTATTTTTGAGTAACGAGAGCTATAGGAAGAACATTATCTGTGTGGGACAAGTAAGACATGTGGCATATTTATTGACAAGGATAGAATGAAGATTCAAGTCTGAGTTCCCTATGGTATAAAAGTGGCAACATTTTCTGTGGCATACAAGCCTAAACCATGATCCAAACCATCTTTGTGCATAAAGCTAAGGATGAAGGAGGTACTTTTGTTGGAAAAGGATATATATGTGAAAAGCATCGAGCTTCTATAACCAATTTGAAGACTAGAAGGGTGGATAAGTAAGGTGAAAGAGGTACATATAATTTTTTCTAATTTTGCAAGTTCTCTTCAAGGTTCTCTAGATTTCTAAGCTTATCAAAAGGAAGATCTTAGATCTTAGAAGTCTATGTCAATTATATTGCTTGAAATGCTAGATCTTCTAGGCTATGAAGAAATCATTAATAAGAAGTTAATGATCTTATGATTATCTAGATATTGTTGGGTTTGTATAAATATATTGTGTAAGAGGTCGTGTTCCCTCTCTTGAGGTCAATGACATAACAGTTAATTTAGTACTCGAATTGTTTCCTTGCATATGAAAATCTAGGTTTTTGAAATCAAGGTCAGAAATCCTATAAACAAAACATAAATGAACTCCATCTCTTGAAGGCTTGTCAATAGCATTCCTAGGGATTGCAACTAACACATTAGTATATTTCTATGTTGCAACAAATGTGGGTCCACCCCTCGTTTCAGCCCAAAAGCGAAACGGAAACGCGTTTCACCGTACTTGGTCGTTTCTTGTTGGGGAAACGTGCCCAATACGGCCGGAAACGCGTTTCGGAAACGTGCCCAGTACAGCCGAAAACGCGTTTCCAGGCCGTTCGGCCGCGTTTCCGTTGATTTAACTTTATTCCATGCGTTTCTTTATTTTTTTAATTGTTGAAAGTGTCTTTTGTGATGTAATAGTTTATGCTTTGAAATGTAATAAATTATAATTTATCATGTATGTTTTATGATTTCACATGACATTTCTTAAATGTCCTAAATTCTAATATAAATATATATATATATATATATATATATATATATATATATCACGTTTCCCTGTTTCATAATTTGGGGAGGTTGCGTTTCCTACCATACCAATTTCGGAAACTCATTTCTGTTTTCCTGTTTTGTGCAACTTAGGTATATTTGTAGAATTTGCAATTTTGAAGGTTCGCAGGTCTTGAAAACTTTAGATATTGGAGCATCTAGGGTTTGTCTAAAAAAACCTAGGACCAATCGTTTCCATTGAAAGGAGAATCCCTAGCTCTTGAAAATGATAGAATTGACATAATGCTAACATAAGCACTAGGAATATTACAAGAATTAATAGATTAAGAGGGAGCTTATTCACTTCTCAAAAGATAAGTACTCTACATCTCCTTTGATTACTATTGTTGCTATTATCCTTGGATTATCCTTTACACTTGCCTAATTATATTTATTCTTCCATAGCTTCCTAATAAAGCTTGCAGGTCAATGATAAGATTTGATAGTGTTGGAACTATGGAGACTTGACGATTATAACTTATTTTCCTTATCTTGATAACTACTTGTGATGTTAGTTGGTCGTTTATTACTTCTTTATATTCGTTTACCAAATAGTTACCAAATACAATGAAGACCACAAAGAGATTGAGTACACAAGATATAGGCTTCAAGCCAAGGCAAAACCCCTCCAAGGGGAAATCCCAAAAAATTGCTTCTCTTCTTCATTAGAATTTCCTTACAAAAGAGACTTCCAAGACCCAAAGACCCAAGCGCCAAGCCAACCTCCAGCAAGATTTTCCTTGAGACAGCTTCCAAAACTTTGATACTGCTACTGCAAATTCAACCCCGACTACATAATTTCGGCCAACTGCTACAAAATTTTGGCCTCCTGCAACTGGCAGCTTCAAAAACCATAGCGAGACAAGAGAAAAGATTCCTTGACAAATTTCAACTTTTGCTCCTCTTCATTGTCCTCCCAGCTACTCTTCTTCTCCTTCGTTATTGCAGATGGTACTTGCTTGAGATGAGTGTCCAAATGAGTCGAATTGCACTCCTTTATATAGCCTTTCTTGAGGGTCGAATCCCTCCTTTTAGGCCGACTTGATCTGCTCCTTGGGTCGACTTGGTCTTGGGCTTATCCATGGCTTTTTTCTTGATAAAATAATTAATTTCCTTCATTACAATGAGTCCAGATGTGACTATGACACATGACCAATTTTATTCTTTATCCTAAAAAGACCTAAAAGAAGGAAGAGCATGCTTTTGACTCAAACTTGAGTATGAAACCCATACTCCAAAATAAAATATAATTTTTTTTCCTTTCATTTTATTTCTTTATAAAGAATATACAATATCACGATTACAATTACATCATAATAAAGACTGAACCTAGTTACAATTTTCCACACTCCCTCTTTACTAGGGAGGTATTCATGGAATAAGGAATCTCAATCTTGAAGCATTCTCATAAGAAGAATCAGATTGATAAGCCTTCTTTGTCAAGCATATTTTTATATATATCATAACAGCATTGTCCCTGAAGACCTTAACTGGACAAGTTCATCTTTTTTTATGAGCATTATGCTAGCAAGCTTTACATGAGCTGCTACACTACCTCTCAAGGTACACACCCCATTCGAATGTCTACAAGGTATGCCCTTTTAGGACTATTCTTCTTTTGGATTACCAAACATAGATCCTCAAAGAATATTGGTCCTCTTTGACTACTCTTATCTCAAATGCCCTTCCTCATCCTCAAAGAGCAACAATCATCAACTTCTTTTATTGGATTCTCCAATCCATAAGGAGTTCCAATCTAGATGCTTATCCAATCCTCTGTTGAGAATTTGGAGGGTTGGAGATTAATTCCAATTCTCTTTTTGATAATTACTTGTGAGCTTACTTGGGTTGCTTATGTCTTTTCTTCTTTAGCTTATTTAATCTTTCATCAAGTCAATTATCAAAATACACAAGACACACAAATTAGGCTCCTAGAGCCAGGGCAAAACTTCTCACTCTTGGAGAGGAAAACCCACGAGAAATTCTTCTTATAGATCTTCAAATGACAAGTACCATGACCCAAACTTAGACACGACCTATTTATGCATCCAAGACCTTGTCCTTACTTCTTTGATGTCCTTCAATGTTGATCCTTCTTCTCTTCACCAACTTGCAATGTTCTGAACCAACATTTCCTTTTATCAACAGCTTCACTTCAGGATAGTCTGCAAAACATCTCTAGACAGATCTGCACTTTAATATTGCCCTAGAGCTAAATCTGTCACGCTATAAATTCCACACTTCCTTTGATACACAGTCCGCACTTCCCTTTAGTAGATTGTCGCACCTTTTATACTGAGATACCACAAAGATTTATGTACCTTAAACAATTCTGAAATTTGTCCAAAATGCACACTGAAACTCGTCTGCACTTAATTCCCCACTAAAGCCTGCACTTAATACCGCACTGCACCTGCACTTAATTCCGCACTGCACCTGCACTGAACCTCAGAGATGACCGAAAACTTCTATTATTTCTGCGAGGTTTGCTAGGGTATATATAGTGGTTTGCCCATGTATATAAACCGACCTGACATGTGAACTGATGTGACTATTTAGGGAGCCGACATGACTATTATGAGGCTAACTTCTCCAGTTGTTTGAAGGCCAACTTGACACATTATTTAGGCTTGTCTATCAACGTTGTATGAGGGTTGAATAATAGCCATTCTTCCACAGTTTATTGGACTAGGTCCATGACTACTAGGTTCTTCATATACATGACATTAAATACATTTATAAACCAAAGATAAACCTTAAATAGACATCAGGAAGAAGTCTATTAACCTAAGATAAAATCTTGCTCATGAAACCCATGAAGCAAGTCCAACAAATACACATTTTATTATCTTTGACTTCTTTACATAAAATACATAATTACATAATCATTATGAAGATTGACCTAGTTACACTTTTCAACACTCCCTCTTAACTAGGGAGGTATTCATATAGGTACATGGTTACTTTCAAACTGAAGAATCTCATAAGAAGAATCGAATTGGTAATCGCATCTGTATTGCATCATATCAACCAGCATTGTCCTAGTGCAAGGCCTTGACTAACAGCCCCATCTCTCAACGAGACAGTGGGCTACAATGCTGGCGAGACACATGACTTATAGACACCATAGTCATTGTCTCTCCAAGGTACATATTCCACCCAGGTTTTCCCAAAGTATGACCTTCTTGGACTATTCTTCTCTTGGGTAGCCAGCCCTCAAAGAATATCGGTCCTCGACTACTCTTATATTGAATGTCGTATCTCATTCTCAAAGAGTATCGAATGCAAGATGATTACCCAATCCTCCATTCTGTCTTCCAGGTGAAGACCAGAATGATGTGTCTATCCATTCTCTCCACATGGCCTTCACTAAGACTTACGGTTGTTAGTCCTGGTCTAGTGCATGACACATGTATTAGAGAATCACATATGTCACTCCTTCTCAACACAGGAAGGACAAACTTCAAGTTTCTTCCAAGTAAGAAACTTACCACCAGGCTCCCTCTCAACAAGGGTCTTGCAACAACAATCCAGCTACTCATGAAGAATTCCTCCCCTCGATGTCATGGATTTCGATGTTGAGGAATCTTCAACTTTTGGCTTCATAGGGCACAGATCATCCATCACTTTCAGTCACGAGTCATGTCCACTATCAGAAAGTGATTCATCAGTCTTTCTCATCTGGTCCACCGTTATGCCATGCTTCTTTTCTTCGAATCATTTCCAAGGATCATACATCCTTTCTCATGATTAGCAGCCCTGCACAAATTCATCCAGATAAACATATACATATGAACTTTTAAAACAAAAGTTGTGATGATCTTTCACCATGACATCTTCCTGTAGGCATCGGCATTCTCTATTCAGATTGACACATCTCCTAATGATATGTTTTGTTAAGGGTCTTCTTATTTACCAGGAGATCTCCTAGTCACATCTTCTTGGCTTCCGGATAATAATTGCCTCTTGACATGGTTGCATTTCATGATCTCTTCCTTTTTGCACATTCTCCATTCCTAGGAACTTACAAATTTTCCAATTTCTCATACATATAAAACCACCTCATATTCCATGAGGACATATTATGTTGATTTCATCTGTCAATGCACCGAGAGATCCTTGTTCATAGATCATACTTCTAAATATGGAAATATATTACCTGCAACCATATGACATGACTTCACAGCATCCAGTGTCAGCATACAAATATATACATACCACATACCTTTTTCCCTCGAGTCATCCTGTAGCAATTTCTCTAGAATGAAGAGCTTCATTCGCTTGGCCTGCTGCATCAATATGTCATCACATCCCAGAATTCTATTTCCATGATGACCCTTGATCTTGATGACTGCTTTCCATTAGTAATGTTATCAGAGAGGTTTTCCCGGAGCTGATTCACCAAGAGCTCCTAACAAGATTTTTATCATGATGCTATAATATACATTGCTTCCTATCATACTATTTTGCAACCAACAGAAATCACTTAAAGGAGAAGATGATCTAGATCATAGTAGAGATCCCTTTCTTCTTCTTTCTTAGATTTCTTTGCATCAAGTCCTTCCCTCACATCTGAGATATCGGCTTCTTCCCTTTTCCTCTTGTCCTTGTCATATTTAAGACAATCTCTTTTATAATGCCCAAGTTCATTACATCCAAAGCATCGTACGTTGTCCATGTTTCTTCTTTTATTCTGAGAACCAAATTTTACGAATCTTCCTTTCTCCCTTTATTTGGCTGCAAAGGCTTGAATCTCTTCACTTGGTCTTGTATCAACTTTGGCTTTCATTCTTGTTTCCTCTATTTTACATAGAGACCATAAATCATTGAATGGTGTGGCTTTTTTCTTCCTGTATAAACTTGAAGTGAAGTTTCCCCATTCCTCTGGTAGAGCATTCAGCACCACTGTTGTCATCTCAGTGTCAGACATCTTCCATTTCCTGCAGCTGATCTCTTATTTCAGAAATCCTCATAAAGTATGGAGTGATTCCTTCTTCCCTTGGCAATTTCATTTTATAATATTCCTGTCTCGGAGAGATTGCTTCTCCTGCAGTACTCACAGAGAATAGCTCTACCAGTTTCTCATATATATCTTTAGCAGACTTTAGTTTTGATACATAGGGGATGAGTGAGTCCTTGATGGATTCTATGAGAATCCTCTAGGCTATGATTTCTCCCTTTGTGTACTTGGCATGAGCTAGAGCATCTTCTTTTGGTGGTTGAATTGTCGATCCATCGATGTAGTCCATAACTTCGTCTTCAATTAAATTCAAATTTTTCCTCTTCTTCCATGCACTAAATTTTGATGACCAACCAGCTTGTTGCTTTCTTTACAATAAGTCATCTTGACAAATTTAAGTAAGGTCATAGATACTTACTTGAGTAGAGTGGCTTGTAGCTTCCTTGATGATGACAAAGGAGTTGGGAGCTTCTTCTAAGATAGAAATCTTCAATCTAGGTGTTCTTGAATCCTTGATGGCAAAGGATATCTTCAAAAGATGATGACCTCTTTAATCAATGTCTTGAATGAAAATCTTTGATGGTAAAGATTATTATCTTGAAAAGTTGATCCTTTGAATGAGTGAAGATCTTTCTTGAAAATAGCTTGAGAGTCTTCCTTGCAAACTGATTTGACTTTTCACCCAAACTTTGATTTTTGCTTCCTAGAGTGTCTCTTTGACAAGCAGCCCTTGAGTTCAGCACCTTAGCTCTGATACCATGTTGAGAATTTGAAGGGATGGAGATTAATTCAGATTCTCTTCTTGATAATTACTTGTGAGCTTACTTGGGTTACTTATGCCTTTTCTTCTTTAGCTTATTTAATAATTCATCAAGTCAATTATCAAAATACACAAGACACACAAATTAGGCTCCTAGAGCCAAGGCAAAACTTCTCCCTCTTGGAGAGGAAAACCCACAAGAAATTCTTCTTATAGATCTTCAAATGACAAGTACCATGACCCAAACTTAGACACTTGACCTATTTATGCATCCAAGACCTTGTCCTTACTTCTTTGATGTCCTTCAATGCTGATCCTTCTTCTCTTCACCAACTTGCACTATTTTGCACCAGCACTTCCTTTTATCAGTAGCTTCACTTCAGGATAGTCCGCAAAACATCTCTAGAAAGATCCGCACTTTAATACTACCCTAGAGCTAAATCTGTCACGCTGTAACTTCCACACTTCCTTTGATACACAGTCTGCACTTCCCTTTAGTAGATTGCAACACCTTTTATATTGAGATACCACAAGGATTTATGTACCTTAAACAATTCTGAAACTTGTCCAAAATGCACACTGAAACTCGTCTGCACTTAATTCCGCACTGAAGCCTGCACTTAATACCACACTACACCTGCACTTAATTCTGCACTGCACCTGCACTTAATTTTGCATTGTACCTACAGTTAATTCTGCACTGCACCTGCACTGAACCTCAGAGATGACCGAAAACTTCTATTATTTCTACGAGGTTTGCTGGGGTATATATAGTGGTTTTCCCCTATATATAAGCCGACCTGACATGTTAACCGATGTGACTATTTAGGGAGCCGACATGACTGTTATGAGGTTGACTTCTCCAGTTGTTTGAAGGTCGACTTGACACATTATTTAGGCTTGTCTATCAACGTTGTATGAGGGCTGAATAATAGCCATTTTTCTACAATTTATTGGACTAGGTCTTGGAGCATTCCATGACTACTAGGTTCTTCATTACATGACATTAAATACATTTATAAACCAAAGATAAACCTTAAATAGACATCAAGAAGAAGTCTATTAACCTAAAATAAAATCTTGCTCATGAAACCCATGAAGCAAGTCCAACAAATATACATTTTATTATCTTTAACTTCTTCTTTACATAAATACATAATTACATAGTCAATATGAAGACCGACCTAGTTACACTTTTCAACATCCTCCGGACTACATTCTTTCTTTATGGCCTACACTAAGACTTACGGTTATTAGTCATAGTCTAGTACCTGACCCATAAAGACAAGAACAATTTGATATCACTCCCTCTCAATAAGGGAAGAGATATCCACCAAACCAAGCTTACCTCTCAGGTACTCAAGCTTCTTGTTTGGTAACGCTTTAGTCAACATGTCTCCTACCTGTTCATCTGTAGGTAGATAGTGCAACTCCATGACCCTATCTCGTACCAATCTTCTGATGTAGTGGTAGTTGTTGTTTATATGCTTTGTCTTAGAATGAAACACCGATTCTTCCGTCAATCTTATGCAACTCTCATTATCACAATGTATCCATGTAGGGATGAGTGGTCCTTCAAATAAGTCTAATAGAAACTTCCCAAGCCAAACTACTGTCGACAGACTTCGCTTGCAACAACATAGTCATCCTCAGCATTGCTCAAACCATGGAATATCCAAGGCTGAAACATCCTCCTATTGTGCTTTTTCAATCTCTCATTGTCACCCCAACCTGAATTTGTATATCCCACAAGTTGGATTTCATCACCAGTATACTTGAGGCAACGATGTATAGTCCCTTGCAAATATCTTAGGACATGCTTTGTTGCAATCCAATGATCATGTTTTGGCTCTATCTGAAACTGACTGAGGACATTTACTGCAAAACAAATGTTTGGTCTAATGTATAGTAGATACATCAAGGACCCAATCAATTGTGTATAGCAAGTAGAGTCTGCCGGACTAGACTCTAAATTCCTCAAATTCTAATTTGTAATCATAGGAGTCATCATACATTTGTGATCCATCATGTTGAACTTTTGAAGCATCTTGATCACATATTTACCTTGACCAAGATATATCTCTCCCAGCTTATGCCGCACCTCTAGTCCCAACTAATAATGCATAATTCCAAGGTCCTTCATATTGAACTCAGTTGCTAATTGCATCTTGCATTCATGAATCTGACGTTCTACACCTGTGACTAGTAGATCATCCACATACAAGAGTATAATAACTGGCTCTCTCTGGACCACCTTGATGTATAGGTTTGGATCTGCAAAACTCTTGAGAAAACCAAGTTGTAGTAAGTATGCATCCATTCTAGCATACCAAGCTCTAGGTGCTCCATATAGAGCTTTCTTCAACCTGCAGACATGAGTCTCCCTGTGATTTATTTCAAATCCTTGAGGTTATTCAATGTAAACCTCTTCAACAATAGTCCCATTCAGGAAAGTTGTCTTGACATCTATTTGATGAATGTTCCATCCCATAGAAACTACCCAACGACACTAGTGATCTTCTTGTTGTATACCTAGTTGTGGAAGCAAAGGTTTCCTCATAATCAATCCTTCCTTTCTGTGAAAAGCCTCTTGCCACAAACCTTGCTTTGTATTTATCGATGCTCCCATATACAACGTGCTTTATCTTGTAAATCCATTTCGAAGTGACAATGGATTTGTCACTTGTCCTAGGGACAATCTCCCAGTCATCGTTTTTCATTATGGATTACTATTCTTCCTGCAAAGCATCCCTCCACTCTTGATGTTTAGCTACATCTTCATAGGAGGAATGTTTTCCTTCAATAAGCATCGTCATATATGTAGCATATCCAGAATACCTCTTTGGTCTTTTACTTTCCCTGGAGGTCCCTGATGTTGTATGTCCTTCAGCTTCTTGAAGAGTAGTTTTCAACCAAACAAGCCTCTTCTGACTTTCTCGAACAATCACTTGTTGTATGGGTTCACAAGGACCTTCAACATTTTCTTGAGTAGACGTCTACTCTTGACCATCATTATCCTGAAGGATATTTCCTCAAAGATAGGTATCTCTTCAACATCAAAGTCAACCAGAACATCTTTTGATTTCTTGTAAGCTATGCTTTCATCAAAGATGACATCGATGCTTACTTCAATTCGACGATCCTCCTTAATAAAGATTCTATATGCTTTTGATGAAGCACTATATCCCACAAAGATGCCCTTTCTCTTGTAGGATCTAGCTTCTTTCTTTTGTCCTTGGGTATATGAATATACACAAGACACCCAAATATACAAAGATGATCCACACTTAGCTACCTTCCTGTAAATACTTCTTCCGGAGTCATATTGATGAAAATCCTGTGAGGACTTCGATTCTGTAAGTAAATAGTTATCATGCATGCCTCTCCCCATAGGAATTGAGGAGATATTGATCATAGCCCTCACACATTCTTCAATAGTTCTATTCTCCCTTTTTTCCACGCCATTTTGTTTAGGATTATAAGGAACAATGAGCTCCCTCTTAATCCCAGCTTCCTTGCAGAAAGCTATTAATTACTTGGAGTTGTATTCTCCACCATTATCAAACATTAGAGTTTTGATCTTTCTCTCGGTTAGGTTTTCCATTTCATTCTTAAACTCCTAAAAATTTTCAAATACCTCATCCTTGTTCTTAAGAAGGTATAACCAAGTCTTTCTTGAGTAATCATCAATGAAGGTCACATAACACTGATGCCCTTTACTACCATAGCTCTACATACATCCGAGTTTATGAGACCTAAAATTTCCTTAGATTTGGTGTCACTACTTGCAAATGGTTTCTTTATGTTCTTGCCTAGAGCACATCCTTTACAGATCCCTTCATGTTCTTCCTTCAATTCAGCGATGCCATTAACCATTTGACTTAGAGATGGTGAAACCTTAAAGTGAATGTGTCCATATCTTCTATGCCATAGTTCAGAAGGAATCACATCCAAGTGAACTAGAGCCTAGGCCAATGTAATATTCCCAATTAGCTTTGCTAATTGGAATATTTCATTTTTGTTTAATTTTGCTGCTTTAGTTAGAAATAATAAATAAAGTGAGAAATAAGAGGGGCCACCTCACTTTATAAATAAAGTGTTTTTCCTAGTTGATTGACGTTATAACTTAGAGAGGGGGCCTTGGGGGTCCACATGAGTATGATGGGGAGGCATCAGGCTGACCCAAGGTTAACTGCGCAGGCCAAGGAGAGTGAAGGACGCAGTTAAGGTTTTGGAGGGAGTTTAGCATTATAAAAGGAGGGGTTTCCACTTCATTGGGCATCCATGATTTGATATTATAATTGAGAGCTAGACTTCTGTCTGCTTCAGCACGCCGGTTGTTTAGTCGGTCTGCAGCACTGTTTAGTGCAACCGAGTGTCTCCTGTCGGAGATCTCACCCTTAGCCTCGGGGGACTTCGAGTGCCTGCCCTGGTAAGGTTATTTTCTGGTTTCACCCTTAGCCTCGGGGGACTTCGAGTGCCTGCCCTGGAAAGGTTATTTCTGAGCATCATCCTTCAGTTTCAGTGGTAAGTAGCAGCAGTTTTCTGGTGGAGATTTAGAGAGGAGGAAACCCCTTCTGGTGTCTGCGCAGATCTGAGAGGCAGGACGCTGTTCCAGAGGGAGGAAGGACGCAGATCTGATCTGAGAGGTAGGACGTTGTTCCAGAAAGAAGGAAGGACGCAGATCCAGTTGGCCAAGGCAGAGAGGACGCAGATCTGGGGAGGCATTGGCAGAACCAGTCTTGGAGGACGCAGATCTGAGAGATCTAGCCTTGGAGAGTGCAGATCTGGAGGGATAGCATCAGATCCAGCCTTGGAGGATACAGATCTGAGGAGATATTGGTAGATCCAGCCTTGGAGAGTGCAGATCTGGAGAGATAGCATCAGATCCAGCCTTGGAGGATACAGATCTGAGGAGACATCACGATCCACCTAGATCCCAAGAGATAGCGCGTATTTGGCCTGAGGACGCATCCGGGAGGAGGAGACACAGACCGAGTGATGATTCAGATTCAGCAGATTCGAGGGAGAGAGAACGTAGATCTGGCTTGGTGGAGGACGCCGATCCGATGAGCAGTAGTCCGGGTGAGTGAGATTTGACAAGCTGCCGTGTTTTCACTCGAGGAGTTGGGATCTCGCTATCCGGAGTGTCTCCGGGGCCGCATTTCATCTCGAAGGCCCTCTCACTGGCCACTAGCAAAGATGTGGCCGTTTTCATTGGTGAGGGTTTGGAGGATTGAGACTGCCCGGTCTCTAGTCTTCGCCTAGTCTACCATTCCCGAAGAAAGCATTTTTCTCTTTCTGCCTACTAGGACGCTGTCCTTGTTTGCAGCCATTGTTTGTCTGAGAGGGTCTCCACTTGCCTAGGGCAAGGATAGGTGCACTCATCCTGATTATCTTGTACTCCTATCTATGTGTTCTGAGATTAATAAAATGGCTTAGTATTCTGGCATTCTATGTGTACTTGATCTATTATCTGGCTCCAGCATTTGTTTTATGTATATCTGTCTGGCATATTTCTGTGTATTACTGGTTATTTCCCATTGGGGATATTACAGTGGTATCAGAGCATAGATCTGGCTCAGCCTGTGGTGCTAGTAGTCTATGACGCCCGGGGATAACCCCTACATCTATCGGAAGGAACGTAGAGAAGCTGAGGATAGGTGGAAGTTTCCTTTCGGGGGAAGTGATTCTGATCAGGAGCCACCTGAGACAGATTCAGAGGCAGAGCAGCCTGAGACGGGCCCAGAACAGCGTAATCCAATGGCAGATGATGATGTGAGGTTTAAAGAGGCGGTCCTCCGTCACATACAGGAGACGTCACAGAGGCTCTCAGCCATAGAGATCAGTCAGAGGGAACCCCCTAGAATCCTTCAGGTCGGAGAAGGATCGGGCATGTCTCGCCACATACCAGTGCATGATGCTATTCCCATTGTGACAGCTCAGCGATCCACTATGCCCACATTCTCGCCAGAAGACACAGGGACAGTAGTACGGGGAGGTGCACAGAGGGACAATCCAGCACCCACGCGACACACCATGCCTACTTTCCTGGTAGAGGACGAGGGGTCGACAGCACCGAGAGATGTGAGTCCAGCTCAATGGGCAGTCGTTTTTGCAGAGTGGCAGGGCTTAGGCCAGGCATTCATGGATACTCTCCCCTTTGAGCGCTATCTCCAGTATCGATGCGGCATCAAACCCCCTGAGCATGAGCAGCACCAGCATAAGGGGCGCGGATACCACCGTGATGACCACCGTGCGGCTAGTAGATTCCATTTGCCTATGTTTGATGGTTCATCAAAGACTACGGCAAAGTCCTCGGTGGAGAAGCTGGACATCTATTTCCAGCTTAATCAGATGTCGGAGACGGAGGCCATTAAGATGGCTACATTGCATTTAGAGGGTGAGGCTCAGGATTGGTGGTTTCATGGATTGGCGACACTTGGGCATTCCACAGTGACGACATATGCTGAGTTTACCAGGAGGGTGGTAGAGCGTTTTGACAGGAGGGATCCGGAGCAGCATTTTGTTGAGCTGACCAAGCTCAAACAGACTGGGAGTGCAGAAGCATACATCTCGGATTTCTTGAGGGTTTCAGTGATGGTACCTGACTTATCGACAGCTTGGATGGTCTATATGTTTGTGGAGGGGCTGTCAGAGCCACTTCGTGGCCTAGTCCGGTCAAACAAACCGGCTACACTGCAGGATGCTATCAATAGGACTCGAGACTTACAGGATGTCTTGCCCAGGACTCGGCCACCTTATCCCCAGAGACAGGCTTTCCAGCCTAAGGGGAAGGACACGAGGGCTCCGCCTCCCAAGGCGAATCCGGGACGAGGGCAGATGGATGATGAGGCCAGGAGAGAGCTGAGGCGGAAGCGATTATGCTTCACTTGCCAGGAGCCGTGGGCACCAGGACACAAATGTGCGGCAGGGAAGGCACATTTCATAGAGGTCTTCTCCGAGAGCAGCGGGGAAGAGGATGAGGAGGATGATGAGGAGGCAGGAGGATGTTATGCAGCACAGAGTACCTTACCACCTCCACCACCCGATGCAGGTGGGACATCATTCGCACCTACTGGGGGAGCTCTAGCAGCATTGCGAGGAGTCCCCAAGTATTTGACACTACGCGTACGGGGGACAGTGCGCGGACAGCGGGTTTCAGTCTTAGTTGACAGTGGGGCCACCCACAACTTCATTGATGCCCAGATGGTTGCGC
The DNA here is from genome assembly GCA_034641835.2 of Pinus albicaulis. NCBI lineage: Eukaryota > Viridiplantae > Streptophyta > Pinopsida > Pinales > Pinaceae > Pinus > Pinus albicaulis. Next base: position 407,837,354 of record CM076572.1, read on the forward strand.
GGAGAGGCATACCGACGGAGGGCTTTGATGGGTTTTCTGTTTTGGTACCAGGAGATGAGACCATGGCATGTGCTCGATATGTACCCGAGTTATCAGTGACGATGGGCACTTATACATTGACCGATCACTTCTTTGTGGTGGACATTCCAGACACCAATGTGATATTGGGAGTTCAGTGGCTTATCACTCTGGGGAAGGTCACAACGGATTGGAAGGCCTTAGAGATGGAGTGGGATGATCCCAAGACGGGGAAGCATGAGAAGATACGAGGGCAGAACACATATCCACCCCAGACAGTATCGGCACATAGCATGGAGGCGACTTTCCGCAAGGGAGATATAGAGTGGGCAGTAGAGTTGCGGGCTTCAGAGGCAGTAGATACAGGGTGGACAGTGCATCCTGATCTACAGTCTATTCTCGACAGATATGCAGTAGTTTTTGGGGACATTCCGCCAGGACAGCCACCGGATCGGGGGTTCGAGCACACGATCGAGCTTGAGCAGGGGATACAGGCTGTGATCACCACACCATATAGGCATCCCAAGGCATATCGGGATGAGATAGAGCGGGCCATTCAGGAGTTGCTGGCCCTTGGTCACATTCGACCCAGCACCAGTCCTTTTGCTTCTTCAGTAGTGCTGGTGAAGAAGAAGGATGGCACATTACGCATGTGCATTGACTATAGGGCTCTGAACAAGAAGACCCTGAAGAACAGGTACCCCATTCCCAGGATCGACGAGCTGATGGATGAGTTGAGAGGAGCACGATTCTTCTCAAAGATTGATTTGAGATCCGGGTACCATCAGATACGCATGAGGGAACAGGATATTCCCAAGACTGCTTTCAGGTGTCATTATGGGCACTTTGAGTTTTTGGTCATGCCATTTGGGTTGACCAATGCACCTGCTACTTTCCAGTCTTGTATGAACCACATTTTCAAGGATCATCTAAGGAAGTTTGTGCTGGTTTTCTTTGATGATATCCTTATATACAGCAGGACTTGGGAGGAGCATCTCCAGCACATTGAGACGGTCTTGCACATTTTGGAGGAGCAGCAGTTCTTTGCCAAGCTCTCCAAGTGTGAGTTTGGATTGACGGAGATGTTGTATCTGGGACACATTATAGGAGTGGACGGGGTGAGAGTCCACGAGGAGAAGATCAGGGCTATCAGGGACTGGCCAGAGCCACGGAATGTGACAGAACTTCGAGGGTTTATTGGTATCTGCACCTACTACAGGAAGTTCGTCAAGGGCTTCTCTCAGCTTGCTGCACCCCTCACGGATCTGACGAGGAAGGGGGCATTCAGCTGGTCGGACCCAGCGCAGAGAGCTTTTGACAAGCTCAAGGAGGTGATGAGCAGTTGTCCCATATTAGCGTTGCCAGATTTTACGCAGCCCTTTGTCCTAGAGTGCGATGCATCAGGAGAGGGGATTGGTGCAGTTTTGATGCAGGACGGTCATCCGATTGCTTTCGAGAGCCGGAAGCTCCTTCCACACGAGAGGCTATATCCTATATACGACAAGGAGATGCTGGCCATCATGCATGCATTGGCCAAATTCCGGCAGTACCTGGTGGGTGGCAGATTCAGGGTGAGGACAGATCATAACAGCCTGAGGTACTTTCTGGAGCAGAAGCAGTTGCAGGAGAGACAGCAAAAGTGGATCAGCAAGATCCAGGCCTATGAATTTGACATAGAGTATGTCAAGGGGAAGAATAACGTGGTAGCTGATGCCCTTTCTCGTAGACCGGCCACGTTATCACTCATGAGCCTGGACGCTGACTGGAAGGCTCGACTATTGGTTGAGTACTCCAAAGATAGATTTGCATGCGAGGTTCTGGATGGGCAGGTAGCGGATAGCAGATACAGGGTGGCCGATGAGGTCATCTATTACAGGGACAGGATCTTCTTGACTGAGGGGTCTCAGCTCAAGGAGAAGATACTCCAGGCTTCACATGATTCACCATTGGCAGGCCACCAGGGGTTCACCAAGATGTACAGGGCCATCCGGGAGAGATTTGCATGGAAGGGCCTCAAGGAGGACGTACTCCAGCATGTCAGGGAGTGCGAGGTTTGCCAGCGGAACAAGGGAGAGATGAGTCATCCTGCGGGGTTGTTGCAGCCTCTTCCCATCCCGGAGGGGAAGTGGGAGAGTATTTCGATGGACTTCATCACGGGGTTGCCCACGGTGCAGGGCAAGGACTGCATCTTCGTAGTGGTTGACAGGCTGACGAAGTATGCTCACTTTTTCGCCATTTCCGCACACCACACAGCGGCACAGGTGGCCGAGCTGTTTTTCAGGGAGGTTTTCAGGTTGCATGGTCTACCCAAGACCATTGTCAGCGACAGGGACAGCCGTTTTATGGGTGGATTCTGGCAGGAGCTCTTTCGACTAGTGGGGACAGAATTGACACCGAGCACTAGTTATCATCCACAGACGGACGGGTAGACGGAGATAGTTAACAAGTGGCTGGAGGGCTACTTGCGTAACTACGTCAGTGGGCAGCAGAGAGCATGGCTGAAATGGCTACATTTGGGCGAGTACTGCCACAACACAACCCACCATATGTCCATCGGTATGACACCTTTCTATGCTTTGTATGGATATCATTCCCTATCTTTTGTGGATATGATGTTTGGTGTTAGTAGGGCTCCGCGAGCCAAGTTATGGATCCAAGAGAGCCAAGACATCCTCCGGGCTCTCAAGGACAACATAGCCACAGCACAGAATCAGCAGAAGTTGTATGCTGATAAGGGTCGGGTGGAGAGACACTTTGAAGTAGGGGACCTGGTCTACCTACGGCTACAGCCATACAGACAGTCTTCACTCAAGCAGAAGGGGGCGGAGAAGCTAAAGCCTCGTTTTTATGGACCATACAGGGTGATACGCAGGATCGGGCAGGTTGCGTATGAGTTGGAGCTGCCCCAAGGCAGCCGGATTCATAACATCTTTCATGTATCATGCCTGAAAAAGGCACTGGGCCAGCATGTGAGGGTCACCGAGGAGATACCGCCTACAAATGATGAGGGGCATCTGGTGTTACAGCCGGAGGCTATTATCGACACTAGGGAGAGACAACTGCGGAGCAGGAAGATCAGAGAATTCCTGGTGAGATGGAAGAATTTGCCGGATGAGGATGCCACTTGGGAGGATGAGAGGATCTTACAGCATCCATCACTTCAGTTGCTTGAGGACAAGCAACGTTTTGTCGGGGGAGACTGTAATATTCCCAATTAGCTTTGCTAATTGGAATATTTCATTTTTGTTTAATTTTGCCGCTTTAGCTAGAAATAATAAATAAAGTGAGAAATAAGAGGGGTTACCTCACTTTAGTCACCTCACTTTATAAATAAAGTGTTTTTCCTAGTTGATTGACGTTATAACTTAGAGAGGGGGCCTTGGGGGGTCCACATGAGTATGATGGGGAGGCATCAGGCTGACCCAAGGTTAACTGCGCAGGCCAAGGAGAGTGAAGGACGCAGTTAAGGTTTTGGAGGGAGTTTAGCACTATAAAAGGTGGGGTTCTCACCTCATTTGGACATGCATGATTTGATATTGATTTGGAGAGCTAGACTTCTGTCTGCTTCAGCACGCCGGTTGTTTAGTCGGTCTGCAACACTGTTTAGTGCAACCGAGTGTCTCCGGTCGGGGATCTCACCCTTAGCCTCGGGGGACTTCGAGTGCCTGCCCTGGTAAGGTTATTTTCTGGTTTCACCCTTAGCCTCGGGGGACTTCGAGTGCCTACCCTGGTAAGGTTATTTCTGAGCATCATCCTTCAGTTTCAGTGGTAAGTAGCAGCAGTTTTCTGGTGGAGATTTAGAGAGGAGGAAACCCCTTCTGGTGTCTGCGCAGATCTGAGAGGCAGGACGTTGTTCCAGAGGGAGGAAGGACACAGATCAGATCTGAGAGGTAGGACGCTGTTCCAGAGAGAAGGAAGGACGCAGATTCAGTTGGCTAAGGCAGAAAGGACACAGATCTGGGGAGGCATTGGCAGAACCAGTCTTGGAGGACGCAGATCTGAGAGATCTAGCCTTAGAGAGTGCAGATCTGGAGAGATAGCATCAGATCCAGCCTTGGAGGATACAGATCTGAGGAGATATTGATAGACCCAGCCTTGGAGAGTGCAGATCTGGAGAGATAGCATCAGATCCAGCCTTGGAGGATACAGATCTGAGGAGATACTGTCAGATCCAGCCTAGATCTGAAGAGATAGCAGAAGATTTGGCCTTAGAGGACGCAGATCTGGAGTGATAGGACACAGATCTGGAAAGGAGGATTCAGATCTAGCAGATCTGAGGGAGAGAGAACGCAGATCCAGTCAGGAGGGACGCTGATCTGATGAGCAGAGTCTGGTGTGTGAGATTTGGCAGCGTTTTTCAGTGATTCCAGCCTTGAGGAGTTGATCTTGCCATCCGGAGGTTCTGTGGCCAGCATTTCATCTGTCTTCTGCGCTGTCACTAGCAGAGACAGCGTTTTTATTGGTGAGGGTTTGGAGGATTGAGATCAGCCATCTTCTAGTCTTCAGTTCACAGTTCCATTGCATTCCAGCAGCAGATCTTCAGCCAGCTAGGACGCTGTCCTTATTTGCAGCCATTATCTGTTCTGAGAGGGTCTCCACTTGCCTAGGGCAAGGATAGGTGCACTCATTCTGATTATCTTGTACTCCTATCTATGTGTTCTGAGATTAATAAAATGGCTTAGTATTCTGGCATTCTATGTGTACTTGATCTATTATCTGGTTCCAGCATTTGTTTATGTATATCTGTCTGGCATATTTCTGTGTATTACTGGTTATTTCCCTTTGGGGATATTACAGCCAAAGGTGTATAGAGTTTATACAATGTCCCCTCAAGAATCCCAATTACGCTAACATCATCAATACTTTAGCCCTTACCCCAAACTAAAACTTTGCAATCAACAAAAGCAATTATATCACCTTTTTCCTCTCAATAAGAAATAGAAATTAAGATTTTCTTCAAACCTGGACCATATAAGATGTTCTATTGAATGCTTCCACTTTATTCGAGTTGCAATGATCTAGACCTAGTGCATTTCACTGGATAGCTTTTGTTGTCGCCAAGTTCGATAGAATGAGATGAATTTCATTTTGACAAGGTCTGAAGTTGACTTTATTCTACAGTCATATTTCTAGAGGCTCCACTATCAATGACCCAAACATTCTCATCCTTAAAAGCACTGGATAGAGCAGAGAAAAAACTTCCTTCTAGTGCTTCCTTTGCTAGCCCGGAGATAATTTTCAACAAGAAACCCTTGATGGATGTAGCGAGGTTCTCAAGAAACTTGAAACCCTTCTTCATAACCCTTTTCATTGTGCCAAGTTTCCAACTAATTTGTGTTCTTCAGTCTCCTTCTTAAACCTTAGCTCTAATTCCATGTTGGAAAATATGGACACTTTATGATTATAACTTATTTTCCTTATCTTGATAATTACTTGTGATGTTAGTTAGTCTTTTATTACTTCTTTATATTTGTTTATCAAGTAGTTACCAAATACAATGAAGATCAGAAAGAGACAGAGTACACAAGATATAGGCTCCAAGCCAAGGAAAAACCCCTCCAAGGGGGAAAGCAGAAAAATTATTCTCTTCTTCTTTAGAATCTGCATACAAAAGAGACTTCCAAGACCCAAGCCAACAAAACCTTCAAGCTCTAAGCCAGCCTCCAACAAGATCTTCCCTAAAACAACTTCCAAAACTTTGATACTGCTACTACAACTTCGACACTAGCAACGGAATTTCGGCCCTACAATTCCGACCCCCTGCAACTACTACAGAATTTTGGCCTCCTGCAACAGGAAGCTTAACAAACCCTAGCGAGATAAGAGAAAATATTCCTTGACAAATTTCAACTTCTGCTCCTCTTCTTCATGCTCCCAGCTACTCTTCTTCTCCTTCGCTATTGCAGATGGTGCTTGCTTGAGATGAGTTTCCAAATGAGTCGAATTGCACTCCTTTATATAGCCTTTCTTGAGGGTCGAACTCATTCATTTTAGGACGACTTGATTTACTCCTTGGGTTGACTTGGTCTTGGGCTTGTCCATGGTTTTTTTCTTGATAAAATAAATATTTTCATTCATTACAATGAGTCCAAATGTGGCTGTGACACATGACCAATTTTATTCTTTATCCTAGAAAGACCTAGAAGACCTAAAAGCACGAAGAACATGCTTTTGACTCAAACTTGAGTATCAAAACCATACTCCAAAAATAAAATATAATTTTTTTTTCTTTCATTTTCTTTCTTTATAAAGAATATACAATGTCATGATTACAATTACATCATAATGACGACTGAACCTAGTTACAATTTTCAACACTCTCTTTTAACTAGGGAGGTATTCATGGTACAAGGAATCTCAATCTTGAAGCATTCTCATAAGAAGAGTCGAATTGATAAGCCATCTTTGTCAAGCATATTTTTATATATATCATAACCACCACTGTCCCTGAAGACCTTAACTGGACAAGTTCATCTTTATTTATGAGCATTATGCTGGAAGGCTTTAGGTGAGCTGCTACACTACTCTTAAGGTACATACCTCATTCGGATGTCTACAAGGTATGTCCTTTTAGGAATATTCTTATCTTGGATTCCCAAACCTGGATCCTCAAAGAATATTGGTCCTCTTCGGCTACTCTTATCTCGGATGCCCTACCCCATCCTCAAAGAGCATCGATCATCAACTTCTTTTCCTCGATTCTTCAATCCATAAGAAATTCCAATCTAGATGCTTATCCAATCCTTCAAACTCAATTCTTTCTTTATGGCCTTCACTAAGACTTATTGTTGTCAGTCTTAGTCTAGTGCATGACCTGTTGCACTCATATTTGTCAAAATTCCAAGCAAAGCGAAAGTACCAATCTTTTAAACAAGATCAGATCATTTATCAGTAGTTTATGTGTCTTTGTAAACCCATTCTGCAAATTTTGTAATGTAAATGATGCTAGTAAGACCATGAATGTATGTAAGTTGTAACAACCTAGGTAAGCCTATTATTTTGGCAAGAGTTTTATCCTATGAGGTTTTTCGACTCACTGACTCATTTGTGTTTCTTAACATAGATGGGACAAAAATTTTCCCTCCAACCTCACCCCTGAGCAAGGGTAGAATTCTTCATCAAAGTCTTAGGTGAGTCCTATTGTTCTAGTCGAGTCTTATGAAAAACTGATTTGGGAATAATTTAAGCTAGTTGGCTAAATTATTTTATTACAAATCACTTGGTCTACTAGATCATATTGTGTCACAGATTGGGTATGTATTTTAAGGGTTTAAGTCGAATGGGTATTTCCCCTTTGAGGGTTGAAATTGTAAATCTTATGTAAAAAGTAATTTTAATACATGGTCCCTCATACTTAGACACCATGGTTAAAATATTAGAGGGTGGAAAAAACATTAAATCCCCTCAAAAGTCAATTAATTAATTTTTCTGGAAAAAAATTAATTAAACTCTAAGCCAGAAAATTAATGAAGTAGAGTCAAATTAAAATATCTTAGGAAAATTAATTCTCCAAGTGGAAAAATTGTGGGTCTTAAAAGAATTAATTTTTGGAGGTCCTTCACCAAGGGAATATTGGATATTTCAAGAAAACTTGGATCCTTTAACCTTGGTGGTTAACTCAAAGTCAAAATTTTGAGAAAATTAGCTCAAAATAATTAATTTTGAGCTAATAAAAATGGAATTAAATGATAAATTTGAAAATTCCTCAAAAACAAAAATTCAACGGCTAAGATTAAAAGATAGTCAAGTATTTATCAACGGCCGAGATTATTTTGACAAGGATCAAGGAAACTAGCCGTTATTTTTTCCACTCGAAGGATTTATCTATGAATTAGAGTCATTTGAGTCTAGCCATCTGATTTTTGGCTAAGAAATTGTTGCTGAAGCATTTATGTAACACTATTGTCCTGCTGGGAACTATTTTTTCTATCATAATAAAGACTTTGAGGTTCAATTCAAGGTGTTCCATGTTCATTGATTTCTGGTATGTACTGACTATGAACTTTCCTATGTTGTGTTGGTAAATGGTAAGATCTGTTTTTCATTAGCTGAAGATAAAATCATTCTATTGATAGTTTTGGGCTAATCATAGATGGTTTGATTCGCCATATGATTAACGGATTTTCTTGAGATAAATACATAGTGTTTGTTGTACTCTAGCCCTTGGTCTCCAAGTTCACAAACTGTGGCAGGAACCAACTTTGCTTGGATCCTGAATATTTCTATGGAAGATTCTACGGCTATAGTGTGCAATGGGTTTCTAAAGTATATTTTAGCCATTTATCAAAGAAAATATCCAATAAAAATTGTTTCTCAAAAAATATATTTTTCAAAACCCTTTTATATTTGTAAATAGATTTGAAATTTAAATTTGTAAATTATTTTAGCTAATTGGGATTTTGGGATTTTTTGAAGTTTTTTATATATTTGGGGTTTTGGGTGTTTTATCTCATTTTGGAGGTTAAATCAAGAGAAGAAGTTGAAGTAGAGCTAGATCTAGAACCTTGAGGGTAAGATCTAGTCTGTCGAAATTTTTGCAAAGCCAGCCATTGAAAATTTTACAGCATAATTCAGATCTGGAAGGGAAAAAATTTCTGAAGCAAGGGTTTTATTTTTTAGGGCCTCCCAGTCCTGGATCCAGCCTTTCTTCCTCCCTGCGTCAAGCCGTCTAGGGCATTTCCCACCTCCTTTGCCCCTATTTTCCCTAGTCGTTGACTTTTTCCAACCTTTTGTGGCCTCCTTCCTCCTTCTGTCATCCTCTTTGGCCTTTGCCTAGCCCTAGTTTTCCCTAAATTCATCTCTGATTTTTCTGAACTAAAAATTGGTGATTTTTGCAAGTGATATTTATTATTAGCCTTAGTTTGGTGTTTTTAGGTGGCATATTCATTGAAGAATTTTTGGGCAAATTTGGCAAGTGATCTACAAGGCTTTGGGCCTAGAGTTTTCTCTTTAAACCCTCATTTTTGCCTCTGTTTTATTACATCAGTGATAATAGTGATATAATAGCCCTAAAATCATACTAAATTGGTCAAAATAGCTCTAAAATTGCAAAATTTGAATTTTCCTAATTTTTGGCCATTTGGGCATCAAGGGTCTAGCCTAAATCTAGAATTTTGTTTACTGGAATTTCCTGCGTAAATCACTGAATCAAATCTGAAGTTTTCTTAATAACACACTCTAAAGGGCCTAAAATTTTTATTTTTCAGTTTTGGTAATTTTTTTCAAGTTTTGGGCTTGAAGTGGCATTGGTTGTAGCACCATTAACTCACTGATTTGCTGATTTATTTACTTCTGTAACAAGATATATCAGATCTGATCTGATTCTAAAGATCACATTTCAAGTGAGCTAAAATTCATTGTTTCACTTTGGCAAGTTGTTGGGCACTTTAGTGATCAAATCTTGTTTCCATGGGCTTGTTGTCTCTTGTCTTTAAAGTGATTTTCTTACTGTTGTAATAAGACTAATAAGTGCAGGAATTTCTGAAGTGTTACTTCTGATTTGGATATTTGAGATCTCGCGTGTGCTTGTCTTGATTTAAATTACAAAAACCTCTGAATTTTCACTTAAAGCACTCAGACACTCAAGCTCTAAATTTCTGATTTTGTGGTTGGTATAAGTTGTTTTTGCACTTCGAATCTAATTGGCACTGTGATAAGAACATCTTGAATAACTTCTTATTGATCATTGGTTAATTGGCAATTGAAAATTTTGTTCCAAGTATCTTGTGGATTGATTCATTGGCACTTGTATCCTTAAGCATTGGTCTTTTTTTAAGTTAGTCTTTCTAATTGTTGTTAAGTACTACTGTCATAAAGAGTAATCATAACTTAAGTACTTAAACCACTTAAACAATCTTAACTCAAGTGATCTCACTCATCACCGTTGCATAAGCATTCTAGAATCTAGCTTGCATTAAGAAATCTACCTCCTAGCATAAGTTAGGTTGACAGACTCATAGGGCAAACCTTTTTCGAAGGATTCAACTTTTCTTATTGTTTAACACAATGACCTTGCAATTATTAGAGCCACAGTCTCTGCAGCGCCGGAGGCACTGGGTGGTAGGAACACAGGGGGAGGTATCATTAAACAGGCCATTGCCTGCTTCCCATTGGCTTCCATCCCACAACCTACTCTGAAGACCGTTTCTAGAAGCAGTTAAGGGAGAGGTTCTACTTAGACTAGGAATCTAATCTAAAATTAACCAATATCCGTGCATTGCACATAGTTCTTAGGATTTGCATAGCATATAGGATAGTCTATCATATTAAGCAACGGGTGTCTAACTGGTTACTTGATTTCAATTTGTAATAAACAATAATTGTGACTCCATAAGGCATTAGTCTCATCTCTAATCTAAATAAATCTTTAAGTCTTGCTAATTTTAGCCAAGTAGCTAGGTCACTCATCTGTGTCTCCCAAGCAAGTTGGATTTCAACTTGCTTTCCTCCACCTCATTTCCATATGGACTACCCCCGTAACCTATTGTTGGGAGACAACTAGAACGAAGTGGGTGGGGATCAGAGTGACAACCCCCGCCCTAAGTAGTTGCCACAGTGCTTGTATAATCTGGGCAACAACATGACCCATAAAGACAAGAACTATTTGATATCACTGCCTCTCAATTAGGGAAGAGATATCCACCAACCAAGCTTACCTCTTAGGTACTTGAGCTTCTTGTTTGGTAAAGCTTTAGTTAGCATGTCTGCTACTTGTTCATCTGTAGGTAGATAGTTTAGCTCCACGACCCTATCTCGTACCAAACTTCTGATGTAGTGGTACTTGCTTTTTATATGCTTTGCCTTAAATGAAACACTGGATCTTCCATCAATCTTATGCAACTCTCATTATTACAATGTATCCATGTAGGGCTGAGTGGTCCTTCAAACAAGTTTGGTAGCAACTTCCTGAGCCAAATTGCTTCCCAACAAACTTCGCTTGCAGCAACATATTCATCCTCGACACTACTCAAAGCAACTGTGTCTCTCATCCATGAAACCATGGAAGATCCAAGGCTGAAACATCCTCCTGTTGTGCTTTTTCCATTTGTCTCACTGCCACCCCAATGTGAATATTTATATCCCAAAAGTTGGATTTCATCACCAGTATACTTGAGGCAATGATGTATAGTCCCTTGCAAATATCTTAGGACATGCTTTGTTGCAATCCAATGATCATGTTTTGGCTCTATCCGAAACTGACTAAGGACATTTACTGCAAAGCAAATGTTTGGTCTAATGTTTACCAGATACGTCAAGGGACCCAATCAATTGTCTGTAGCAAGTAGGGTCTACCAGACTAGACTCTAAACTCCTCAACTTCTTCAAATTTGTAATCATATGAGTCATAATAGGTTTGCAATCCATCATGTTGAATTTCTAAAGCATCTTGATCACATATTTACCTTGACCAAGATATATTTCTCCCAGCTTATGCCACACCTCTAGTCCCAAGTAATAATGCATAATTCCAAGATCCTTCATATTGAACTCGATTGCTAACTACCTCTTGCATTCTTGAATCTGATGTTCTACGCCTATGAATAGTAGATCATCCACATACAAGAGTATAATAACTGGCTCTCCCTCGACCACCTTGATGTATATGTTTGGATCTGCAAAACTCTTGGGAAAACCATGTTGTAGTAGGTATGCATCCATTCTAGCATACCAAGCTCTAGGTGCTCCATATAGAACTTTCTACAACCTGCAAACATGAGTCTCCCTCGAATTTATTTCAAATCCTTGACACTGCTCAATGTAAACCTCTTCATAAATAGTCCCATTAAGAAAAGTTGTCTTGACATCCATTGGATGAATGTTCTATCTCATAGAACCAACCAATGACACTAGCAATCTTATTGTTGTATGCCTAGTTGTGGGAGTAAAGGTTTCCTCATAATCAAACCCTTCTTTTTGTGAGAAGCCTCTTGCCACAAACCTTGCTTTATATTTATCGAAGCTCACATCTGAAGTGTGCTTTATTTTGTAAATCCATTTCAAAGTGACAATGGTTTTGTCACTTGGCCTAGGGACAATCTCCCAGACATCTTTTTTCATTATGGACTGTTATTCTTCCTGCATAGCATCCCTCCACTCTTGATTTTTAGCTGCATCTCCATAGGAGGAAGGTTTTTCTTCAATAAGCTTTGTCATATATGTAGCATATCCGGAATACCTCTTTGGCCTTTTACTTTCCCTATAGGTCCTTGATTTTGTATGTCCTTTTACTTCTTGAAGAGTAGCTTTCAACCAAACAGGCCTCTTCAGAATTTCTCGAACAATCACTTGTTGTATGGGTTCACAAGGACCTTCAACATTTCCTTGAGTAGATGTCTACTCTTGACCATCATTATCTTGAAGGAGATATCCTCAAAGATAGGTATCTCTTCTTCATCAAAGTCAACCAAAACATCTTTTGATTTCTTGCAAGTTATGCTTTCATCGAAGATGACATCGTTGCTTACTTCAATTCGACAATCCTCCTTAATATAGATTCTATATTCTTTTGATGAAGCACTATATCCCACAAAGATGCCCTTTAAACTGGTAGGATCTAGCTTCTTTCTCTTGTCCTTGGGTATATGAATATACATAGGACACCCAAATATATGAAGACGATCCACACTTGGCTTATTTCCTGTAAATTCTTCTTCCGGAGTCATATTGTTGAGAATCCTATGAGGACTTCAATTCTATAAGTAAATAGTTGTCATGCATGCCTCTCCCCATAGCAATTGAGGGAGATCTTAATCATGTAGCATAATACTCACACATTGTTCAATAGTTCTATTCTTCCTTTCTGCCACACCATTTTGTCGAGGATTATAAGGAACAATGATCTCCCTCTTAATCCAAGCTTCCTTGCAGAAAGTTATTAATTACTTGGAGGTGTATTCTCCACCATTATCGGACCTCATAGTTTTGATCTTTCGCTCAGTTAGGTTTTCCAATTCATTCTTAAACTCCTAAAAATTTTCAAATACCTCATCCTTGTCCTTAAAAAGGTATAACCAAGTATTTCTTGAGTAAACATCAATGAAGGTCACATAATATTGATGCACACCAAGATACTTCACTGCCATAGGTCCACATACATCCAAGTTTATGAGATCTAAAATTTCCTTAGATCTGGTGTCACTATTTGCAGCAACTGTTTTCTTTATGTTCTTGCCTAGGAAACATCCCTTACAGGTCCCTTCATGTTCTTCTTTCAATTCGGGGATGTCATTAACCATTTGACTTAGAGATGGCGAAACCTTAAAGTGATTGTGTCCATATCTTCTATGCCATGGTTTAGAAGGTCTCACATCCAAGTGAACTATAGCCTAGGCTAGAGGTGTATAGAGTTTATACAATGTCCCCTCACAAATCCCAATTACCCCAACATCAATACTTGAGCCCTTACCCCAAACTAAAAATTTTCCATCAACAAAAGCGATTCTATCAGCTTTATCCTCTAGACAAGAAATAGAAAGTAAGTTTTTTCTTCAAACCTGGACCATATAAGATGTTGAGGTAAATGCTTCCACCTGATTCATGCTCCAATGATGTATACCCAATGCCTTTCACTAGATTGCTTTTGTTGTCTCCAAGTTCGATAGAATGAGATGAATTTCCTTTTGACAAGGTCTCAAGCTGACTGCATTCGCCAGTCATATGTCTGGAGACCCCACTATCAATGACCCAAACATTCTCATCCTTAAAAGTACTAGATAGAGCGGAGAACAAACTTCCTTCTGTTGCTTTCTTTGCTAGCCTGGAGATAATTTTCAACAAGCAATCATTGATGGATGTAGCAAGGTTCCCAAGAAACTTGAAACCCTTCTTCATAAACCTTATCATTGTGCCAGCTAAATTGTGTTCTTTGGTCTCCTTCTTAAACCTTAGCTTTGATACCATGTTGGAAAATATGGAGACTTGGTGATTGTAACTTATTTTCCTTATCTTGATAATTACTTGTGATGTTAGTTGGTCTTTTATTACTTCTTTATATCTATTTATCAAGTAGCTACCAAATACAATGAAGATCACAAAGAGACAAAGTATGCAAGATATTGTGGAAATTTCTAGATCTTTACAATTTATGCAGAAATTATTTACTGTTAATCTGGTTATGCTCATCCTACTTAGACAAGTTATTAACTGAATAAATTCAAGTTAAAATCGAAGCAAAACACATAACATATCTCCACCAATCCAGATCTAGAACAAGTTCATGCACACATAGACAAAGTGACACAGTTATTTCTGGACAAATAGTCCCCGGAAAAACCCAATGCGGGAAAACCGGTCTCTAGCTGCTGGAGGGTTTTACTATTAAGAATTTTCTGAATACAACAAGCCCGGGTTCCAAATCTGGAAAACCCGACAGAGAAATAATAGATCTATAGCTCATTGGCTGATCTAAGGCCAAAATAATGACTGATCCACACCCTCAAATGGGATTTACAAAACTCGGCCAATATTAGGGCCTAGAAACCCTAGCGTTGCCCCTGAAAGCATCTGTGTCAGCCTCTGAAGCCCCTATGACACTCAGCGCTGCTCCAGAAAGGTCTGCGTTACCCCAGAGTTGGTGATGCAGGCCCTACGCTGCCCCTTAGGGTCTCTGCGTAGCCCTTGAGGGCTTCCTACTGAAAAATCACGCTGTCCTTGGAGGGTCTGCGTTGTCCTTACTACTGCAGCTTCCCTTCTCCTCTGCGTTGTTCTCTGAGTTGATCTCTGCCTCTTGTGTATTCTAGACCCCGGGATCATATCATCCCCTTGGCCTAAATTCCCCTATCTGCAGCTGAAACACTTTTGAGTATTCTTAGCAAACCCTGCCCTAGAATCTCAGCTTAGCTTCAGTGCTCTAACTCTGTGTGTCTTTACAAATGACCGCAAGCCTTTCCTTTATACTTTTCTCGTTGGGAAACCGATGGCCATGATCAGATCTTGAATCAATGGCTAAGATTAAAAGAAAGTTTGATTTGTGTGACTTAGGACAATTTCATCACATGGTTAATTAAATTCACTTTAATTATTCAAGTTCCCTAAGTTTTAACTTAGGAAATACATTAAAATAATTAATTAATTTAATATCTCCTAAACCAGATGAAATTTCCCAAATCATTCTAGGTCTTGTAGATCAAGTGTACTCTAGTCCTTCCTCAAAATTTGGGAGATAAAGCACAACTGATGCTACCTTAAATACACAAAATCTCAACTCTCCCTCTTAGCATCAAGGGTGTGCTCTAGCAATACATCACACTATGCATTACATGATTTTGGGCACTGGTTCTGTGTTGCTGATGCTTGGCCTGCTGCTACCATTTTGTACTGCTGCCCATGACTCTGCCACTGCCACTGCAACCTCTGTACTACAGCTCCCTCCCAATATGTTGCATTTGTGCTGCCCAAAGAACTGCCACTGCTGATCCGCTGCACTACAACTTTAGTTGTTGAGAGAAACAATTGAATCTCTTGCCCAATCTTTGACAGACAAGTAAGATGAGCTGCATCTTCATCACTGAAGCTCCATAGGCTTCAGATTTGTGCTGGCATCTAAGGAACGATGCACAGCTACATCTCGCCACTACGTAAGCAGACTCCCTCTGCACTTCTGAAGTCACATCAGCCCCTTGTGATGAAATCTCTCACGTTGTTGCTGTACTGCATTGTCCTTCTGAAGCCTTCTGCGCTGCTGCAACTCTTCTCTGCACTACTGAAGTCACATCAGCCTTTGCGCTGCTGCTGCTTCTACACTAATACTGCCTTGCTCTGCGCTGCTCCTTCCAGTGTTCTGTAATATCTCGTTTCGGGGATATCTCTAAAACACGACAAACTCCAACTAGAGATGGACTGGGAGGGCGTTTACCAGATATGCCGCCTCTGAAAAGAGGACGAAATCTGGAGGCTACTAGGCCCTTTCCAGACTCTGTCTAAGAGTGCGAGATAAACACACCTAGTGGTATAGAACTAGAATGCCCGAAAATATATAAAGATAACAGTGCAACATACATACAATAGCATAGAAAGAATGTACGACAAATCATCCAGAAATATAGAGCGAGAATGCTAAGCCATTTTATTAAAATGAGAAATATAATGAAGGACAATAGGTGATCAGAGTGATGGCACCTAAACTTGCTCAAAGCAAGTGAAGAAATACTCTCAGAATACACAGGAAATGGCTGCTCTCTGAACTGCGTCCCAGCTGCTGAAAACTGCCGTGTAGCTGCTACTGCTGAAATGAACTGATGACTAGGGGTTGTTCCCCTTGCCGGAATGAGCTGAAAATCTGGAATCCTCCTCTACTCACCAATCTCGGCAAAACCCAGAAACCATACCAGAAATGGCTGATCCCGAAAAACACCCCCTTGGGGAATTACACTGGCCTACAAGGCTCTGTGCAGAGGCTGAATAGGAATGAATAAAATACGGCCTCAAACTCCACCAAAATCCTCCTAAAGGCAAAGGCTGGCCCTCTGCTCAATACCCTGGCTCAAAACCCCTACAAAAATCCCAATCCGAAGCTCATCCTAGATGGACTGCGTCCTCCCTCTCAATGACTACGCAGTCTCTCTAAATGCTCGGCTCCGCAACAAAGCAAAACACCAAACCTCCCACAAAATGCTAAAGAAACTACCTTGCCCGAGCAGGCACTCGAAGTCCCCAAGGGCTAAGGGCGAGATCTCTGATCGGAGACACTCAACGCACTAAACAGTGCTACAGACAGGCTAAACAGCCAGCGTGCTCAAGAAGTCAAAACGACTAGCTCAATATCATCAACAACGAATGAATGAAATGAGGAGGCTCCTCCCTCTTTTATAATGTTGGCCTTCCTCCAAACCCTAACGCTTATCTCCTCAACGTAGCCTCCCTCTTGCCACGTGCTCATCCTCATCTGCGCAGTCTCTCCTAGTGCATACGTGGGCCCTCTCTCTACGTGGTGCTTGGCCCCCCCTTGGCTCCCTTTAAGTCACAACGTTGTGCTATTAGAGAGTGGGTTTTATTCCACTAAGTGAGTTAGTCCCTCTCTACTCACCTTTTTATTTATTAATAAACTATAAACGGAAAAATTGAGCAAAATCGAATATTCCAATTAGCCATTGCTAATTAGGAATATTACAGTCTCCCCCGGCAAAATGTTGCTTGTCCTCAAGCAACTGAAGTGATGGATGCTACAAAATCTTCTCACTCTCCCAAGTGGCATCCTCATCCGGCAAATTCTTCCACCTCACCAAGAATTCCCGGACTGTCTTGCTCCGTAGCTGCCTCTCCCTGGTATCAATAATAGCCTCTGGCTGCAACACCAAATGCCCCTCATCATCCGTGGGTGGTAGCTCATCTATCACTGTCACCTGCTGCCCCAGTTCCTTCTTTAGGCGTGATACATGAAAAACGTTATGGATCTTGCTGCCTTGGGGCAGCTCCAACTCATACGCAACCTGTCCAATCCTGCGTATCACCCTGTATGGCCCGTAAAAGCGGGGCCTGAGCTTTTCAACTCCCTTCTGCTTTAGTGACGACTGTCGGTATGGCTGTAATCGTAGGTAGACCAAGTCCCCTACCTCAAACTGTCTCTCCACCCGACCTCTGTCAGCATACAGCTTCTGTTGGTTCTGCACTATGGCCATATTATCCTTGAGAGCTCAGAGAATATCCTGACTCTCTTGGATCCAAATCTTGGCTCTCGGAGCCTTGCTAGCACCAAACATCACGTCAGCAAAAGACAAAGAGTGATATCCATATAAAGCGTAGAATGGAGACATACCAATGGACATGTGATGTGTAGTGTTGTAGCAGTACTCCCCCAAATGCAACCACTTCAGCCATGCTCGCTGCTGCCCACTGACATAGTTACGCAAGTAGCCCTCCAGCCACTTGTTAACTATCTCCGTCTGCCCATCCGTCTATGGGTGATAACTGGTACTTGGTGTCAACTCTGTCCCCACTAGCCGGAAAAGCTCCTACCAAAATCCGCCCATGAAGCGGCTGTCCCTGTCACTAATGATGGTCTTAGGAAGACCATGTAGCCTGAAAACTTCTCTGAAGAACAGCTCGGCCACCTGTGCTGCTGTGTAGTGCGCGGATATGGCGAAAAAATGCGCATACTTTGTCAGTCGATCAACGACGACAAAGATACAATCCTTGCCCTGCACCATGGGCAACCCTGTGATGAAGTCCATCGATATACTCTCCCATTTCCCCTCCGGAATGGGAAGAGGCTACAATAATCCTGTGGGATGGCTCATCTCCCCCTTGTTCCTCTGGCAAACATCGCACACCCTGATGTGCTGGAGTACGTCCTCCTTGAGGCCCTTCCATGAGAACCTCTCTCTAATGGCCCTGTAGGTTTTGGTAAACCCCTGATGGCCAGCCAATGGTGAATCATGTGATGCCTAAAGTATCTTCCTCTTGAGCTGAGATCCCTCAGTCAAGAAGATCCTGTCCCTATAGTAGATGATCTCATCGACCAGCTTGTACCTGTCATCCGCCACCTGTCCATCCAGAACCTCACATGCAAATTTGTCCTTGGAGTACTCCACTAAAAGTCGAGCCCTCCAATCTGTATCCAAGCTCATAAGAGATAACGTGGCTGGTCTACGTGAAAGGGCATCTGCTACCACGTTATTCTTACCCTTGACATACTCAATGTCAAAGTCATATGCTTGGATCTTATTGATCCACTTCTGCTGCCTCTCCTGTAGCTGCTTCTGCTCCAAAAAGAACCTGAGGCTGTTGTGATCAGTCCTCACCCTGAACCTGTTCCCCACCAAATACTGTCAGAATTTGGCCAATGCATGCATAATGGCCAACATCTCCTTGTTGTATATAGAATACAACCTCTCATGTGGAAGGAGCTTCCGGCTCTCAAAGGCTATAGGGTGTCCTCCCTGCATCAATACTGCCCCGATCCCCTCTCCCGACGCATCACACTCTAAAACAAATGGCTGCGTAAAATCCGGCAATGCAAGCACTGGGCAGCTACTCATCACCTCCTTGAGCCTGTCAAAGGCTCGCTGCGTTGTATACAACCAACTAAATGCCCCCTTCTTCATCAAATCTGTGAAGGGTGCAACAAGCTATGAGAAACTCTTGACGAACTTCCTGTAATAAGTACATATGCCAATGAATCCTTGAAGTTTTGTCACGTTCCTCGGCTCCGGCCAATCTCTGATGGCCCTGATCTTCTCCTCATGGACTCTCACTCCGTCCACTCCAATAATGTGACCCAAATACAACATCTTCGTCATCCCAAACTCACACTTGGAGAGCTTAGCATAAAACTGTTGCTCTTCCAAGATATGTAATACTGCCTCTATATGCTGGAGATGCTCCTCCCAAGTCCTGCTATATATGAGTATGTCATCGAAAAATACCAATACAAACTTCTTAAGATGACTGCGGAAGATATGGTTCATGCAAGACTGAAAAGTAGCTGGGGCATTGGTTAGCCCGAAGGGAATAACTAGAAAATCAAAGTGCCCATAATGACACCTGAAGGCGGTCTTGTGAATGTCCTGTTCCCTCACGCGAATCTGATGGTACCCTGATCTGAAATCAATCTTTGAGAAGAACTCGGCTCCTCTCAGCTCATCCATCAACTCATCGATCCTGGGTATAGGATACCTGTTCTTCAGGGTCTTCTTGTTCAGGGCCCTGTAGTCAATACACATCCTCAAGGTGTCGTCCTTCTTCTTCACCAACACCACGGAAGAAGCAAACGGACTCGTGCTTGGTCTGATGTGCCCAAGAGCCAGCAATTCCTGGATGGCCTGCTCAATCTCATCCCGATAGGCTTTGGGATGCCTATAGGGGGTAGTAATCACTGCCTAAATGCCTTGCTCAAGCTCAATGGTGTGCTCGAACCCTCGGTCCGAGGGCCAACCTGGTGGTATATCCCCAAACACTGCATCATACCTGTCAAGGATGGCCTGTATATCAGGATGAACTGCCTGACCGTGGTCTCTGCCTCTGATGCCCGCAACTCAACCGCCCACTCTATGTCTGCCTTCCGGAAATCTGCCTCCATCCGGTGAGCCGAAACAGTCTAAGGTGGGTAAGTGTGCATCCTGCGGATCTTCTCATGCTTCCCGGTCTTCTTATCATCCCACTCCATCTCTAAGGCCTCCCAATCTGTGGTGGCCTTCCCCAGAGTAATCAACCACTGAACACCCAATACCACATTGGTATTTGGTATGTTGACCACGAAAAAGTGGTCGGTCACGGTTTAGGTACCCATCGTCACTGCTAACTCTGGAACATACCGGGCACACTGCATTGTCTGAGCTCCTGGGACTAGAACTGAAAATCCATCAAAGCTCTCAGTCGGTATACCTCTCCGCTCGACCATCTGCGCATCAATGAAGTTGTGGGTTGCCCCACTGTCAACCAAAACGGATACTCGCTGGTCACGTACTGTCCCTCGTACGCACAGCGTCAAATACTTGGGAACTCCTCGCAATGCTGCAAGGGTCCCTCCTGTGGGTGCAAAAGCTGCACCTCCTGTTCCTGGAGGTGGGGGTGGCAACTGATCCTGGGCTGTCTGACTATCTCCTGCCTCCTCGTCATCCTCCTCATCCTCTCCCCCGCTATCCTCGGAGAAGACCTCAATGAAGTGTGCTTTGCCAGCAGCACACCTATGTCCTGGTGCCCACTGCTCCTGACAAGTAAAGCACAGCCGCATCTTCTTCAGCTCCCTCCTAGCATCATCATCTGTCTGTGCCCGTCATGGATTCCACTTTGGAGGCGGAATCCTCACATCCTTCCCCTTGGGCTGGAAGCCCTGTCTCTGGGGGTAAGGTGTCCGAGTCCTGGGCAATGCATTCTGTAAATCCCGGGTCCTGCTAATAGCATCCTAGAGTGTAGCTGGTCTAGTAGATCTGACTAGACCCCAAAGTGGCTCTACTAACCCCTCCACAAACATATAGATCATCCGTGCTGCGGATAGATCTGGCACCATCACTGAAACCCTCAAGAAATCTGCAATGTATGTCTCGGGGCTCCCAGTCTGCTTGAGCCTCGTCAGCTCAACAAAGTGTTGTTCCGAATCCCTCTGGTCGAATCGCTCCATCAACCTCCTGGTAAACTCGGCATATGTTGTAACTGTAGAATGTCCGACTGTAACCATCCCATGGAACCACCAGTCTTGGGCCTCACTATCCAAATGTAATGTCACCACCTTGATGGCCTCCATCTCCGACATCTGGTTAAGCTGGAAATAGATGTCCAGCTTCTCCACCCAAGACTTTGCCGAACTGTTTGATGAACCATCAAACGTAGGCAAATGGAATCTGCTAGATGTGTGGTGTGTATCTCCATCATGATAATGCCGGTGCCCTCTATGATGGTCGCGGGGTCTACTGTCCCGCTGGAGCTGAACAAAATCTTTGAACGAGAGTGCATCCCTGAACTCCTGCCTGATACTCTGCAAAATAATCGCCCATGTGTCCGGGCTCTGCCTCCTGCTGGGCTCCTGCCCCTGTGTCTGCTCCCAAGAAAGTGGGCATGGTAGAGCGTGTAGGTGCATGTGAAGCCATCGGCTGAGTAGTATCACGCTGAGCAGCAACATGCTTCGGCAAATGGTGGGATGTCCCTGATCCCTCACCTACCTGGAATACTCGTGGGGTCTCACGCTGTCTAGCCTCTACAGCGGTGAATCTCTGACCTATCACCTCAATCTGTCTTGCTAAATCCTGCACCGATTTGAGGAGTGCCTCCCCAAATTGTTTGGCCTCAGTGTAATCTGCCATTGGCTCTCTCTGCTCTGAATCTAACACAGGCTCCTCCTGCTTTGTGTCCACCACCCGAACACAGTCTCCCTCTATGTAGGTGTTCTCCAACCTATGCTCACGATCTCTGTACTTTCTGCCTTTGTAACAAATGTAGGGCCTCTTCCCCAGTGTCATAGACAACTAGCTCCACAGGCTGAGCCAGAACTATGCTCTGATACCACTGTAATATCCCGTTTTGGGGATATCTCTAAAACACGGCAAACTCCAACCAGAGATGGACTGGGAGGGCATTTACCAGATATGCCGCCTCTGAAAAGAGGACGAAATCTGGAGGCTACCTGGCCCTTTCTAGACTCTGTCTAAAAGTATGAGATAAACACACCAAGTGGTATAGAACTAGAATGCTCGAAAATATATAAAGATAACAGTGCAGCAGACATACAATAGCATAGAAAGAATGTACGACAAATCATCCATAAATATAGAGAGAGAATGCTAAGCCATTTTATTAAACAGAGAAATATAATGAAGTACAATAGGTGATCAGAGTGATGGCACCTAAACTTGCTCAAAGCAAGTGAAGAAATACTCTCAGAATACACAGGAAATGGCTGCTCTCTGAACTGCGTCCTAGCTGCTGAAAACTGTCGTGTAGATGCTACTGGCTAAATGAACTGACGACTAGGGGCTGTTCCCCTTGCCGGAATGAGCTGAAAATCTGGAATCCTCCTCTACTCACCAAACTCAGCAAAACCCAGAAACCATATCAGAAATGGCTAACCCTCGAAAAACACCCCCTTGGGGAATTACGCTGGCCTCCAAGGCTCTGGGCAGAGGCTGAATAGGAATGAATAAAATACGGCCTCAAACTCCACCAAAATCCTCCCAAAGGCAAAGGCTGACCCTCTGCTCAATCCCCCGGCTCAAAACCCCTGCAAAAATCCCAATCCGGAGGTCCTCCTAGATGGATTGCGTCCTCCCTCTCAATGATTGCGCAGTCTCTCTGAATGCTCGGCTCCGCAACAAAGCAAAACACCAAACCTCCCGCAAAATGCTGAAGAAACTACCTTGCCCGAGCAGGCACTCGAAGTTCCCCGGGGCTAAGGGCAAGATCTCCAATCGGAGACACTCAACGCACTAAACAGTGCTACAGACAGGTTAAAAAGCCAGTGTGCTCAAGAAGTCAAAAATACCAGCTCAATATCATCAACAACGAATAAATGAAATGAGGAGGCTCCTCCCTCTTTTATAACGTTGACCTTCCTCCAAACCCTAACGCTTATCTCTTCAACGTAGCCTCCCTCTTGCCATGTGCTCATCCTCATCTGCGCAGTCTCTCCTAGTGCATACGTGGGCCGCCTCTCTACGTGCTGCTTGGCCCCCCCTTGGCTCCCTTTAAGTCACAACGTTATGCTACTAGGGAGTGGTTTTTATTCCACTAAGTGAGTTAGTCCCTCTCTACTCACCTTTTTATTTATTAATAAACTATAGATGGCAAAATTGAGCAAAATCGAATATTCCAATTAGCCACTACTAATGAGGAATATTACATGTTCAGATCTGCCTCTGTTTCTGCTTCATCTATGATCTATGCACCCACTGCTCTACTTGTCTCGTTACTGTCTTAAGGCTATCGTAGCTCGCATGTGATCCAAGAGATCAGCTACTCAAGGATCCCGCCTTACTTCTATGTAGCTCTATTGACCACACTTTGTCAACGACCCCATAGCAGTACACCCCCATTTTTTCAAATGGAACCTATCATGTTCGAGGCTCGTGTCATCCAGATTTCATCGCCGATCGACAGTTTTTTATAATGATGTAAACTCATTCTGCATGTTATGATGTAAATGATCTAAGTAAGACCGTCAATGTATGTAACAACCTAGGTAAGCCTAGTATGTTGTTGATGATCTCTATCCTAGGAGGTTTTTTGTCTCACTGATTCACGAAAGTGATCAGCAGAGTTTTTCCCTCCAGCCTCACCCCAAAGCTAGGGTGGATTTTGTCATCAGCATACTAAGTGAGTCCTAGTGTTCTATCGAGTCCTTATAAAAGTAGTTTGAACTACTTGGTCTACTAGATCATATGTTGAGTCGCAGAACTGGGTATTTATTTGAGGGTCTATACGAATGGGTTTTCCCCCTTCATGTATGTAAATGTATTATCTCATGTAAAAGAGGGTTGGAAAAATAAATATAATCCCCTCTTAGTCAATTAATTAAATTTTCTGGTCAATTAATTAATAAAATCTTAAACCAGAAATTTAATTAATTTAGGGTCCTAAGTTAGGATTAAATTTTTAAAGGCAAAATTTGTGGGTCCTTGGAAAATGATTTTGAAAGCCCCAGGCCAAGGGAATATTGAGAATTTTAAGAAATTTTGGACCCTTGGGCCTTGGTGGTTAAGTCAAAGTCAAAATTTTGGGGTAATTAACTCAAAAATAATATTTTTGAGTGAATTAAAATTGAATTAAATGATAAATTCGTTTTTTCCCCAAAATTTTAATTTCAACGCTCCGGATTAAAAGATAATTAAATCTTTTGGACGGTTGAGATTATTTTGACGAGGATCATCCAAACTAGCCGTTAGAGATTTTGTCCTATAAATTTAGGGGTTACACAGTAATTTGTCACCGTCCCTGCAATCCCCGTCCCGCACATTGGAGGGCTCATTCCGTGACCTGTGAGTAGTGACATGGCTTGAAATCACTTTCATGACATCCCTCTGAACAAGAGCTTTCATTGCCCTGAAGACATCTCCTTGTGAAAAACCCTAAAAATGGCCCTTTTTGCATTGGCGCGGGCAGACAGTTCAGTACCCGCGCCAATGGGGAAAATCCTTCAAAGAGGTCGCGCCAATTGGCGCTCTGTCCCAGAGTCGCACTCACGCCAGCCAATTTAAGGAGTGTTTTTTAAAAAATAAATGGCGGAAGTTTCATCCTAACCAATTCATGAGCTGGTATCTATCTTGAGTTGGGAGGTTTGGCTACGGATCTCCATAGAGAGGAAGTGGTTTGCCACCTCTCATGGAAGCTTCCTTGAGGATAGGGCCAATCCCATAATTATAGGGATCCCAACTTCCCTTCCTCCATCTATAAAAGCTTGCCCATCTCCATTGCAAGCTAGTCTTGAAGTTCCCAAATTCCCAAGAGCCTTATGCTGCAAGAGCCTCCATAATTCCCTTAAGGCCAAATCCAAGCAAGGAGACTATTATCAAGATCCGAAGAGAGAGGTTTGTCCCATCCTTGACAGGATTTTCGAGACGTGTTCTGCTGGCAACCCTCCGAAGGAGAATTCAGCGTCAGAACTTGGTTGTAATTTTCCTTTGATTGATTAATAATAAGCGACTATTGGTTATGGTTCCACTCTTGTTATTGTTTATGATGATGAGTTATGTCCTTTCTGACTGACATATAGTTGCATCTACTGGATTTTACGCTTGCGTTTGTTTTGTTTCTCGCGTGTGCAGGTGTCCTATCAAGGAGATCGTGGGGATCGTGATCTGCCAGAGCTAAGGAATGGGAGCGCTACCTCTTCTGCAAGCAACAGCGTTGGATTCCAGGTAGGCCTTCATCGCTAGTTGGTTTAATTGCAATTAGGAACCTGCACTATAGCGTGAACGATTGTTGCTAGACCTGGTCTGGGCTACTAGGGATCGCCTCTGTCCGCATAGGGGATTTACCTCCACAACAAATTGGCGACTCCGCTGGGGACGTCTAGCTTGTTGTTGTTGGTTTTATGAGCTATAGACGGAGCCTAAAGTTGGCCAGATAGCAGTCGAAACGCTTTTGCTCTGCAATTGCGAAGTAGATCAAAGCCGCTTCAGTCAATCTCCGGTGTAGTTTGTAAACTGAACATTTGGAGCACTGTCTTGTCTTTTCGGTTGATTCTCGATTCTACTTGCTTGATCAGCTCTTTTCGGCTGGTTATTTCTGTGAATTTGGGTTTTTGATAGCTCCAAACATCACTGGTCTAATCTTGGATTGCTTATTTTTTATTTTGTCATAGCAAACTTGACTGGCGCGTTTTTTAGCGTGACAGTCGCGCCAATTGGCGCTAGTTGTCAATGTATTACCCGGGCCAATCCTGATATGGCACTAGTTTCAGCCTGACAGTCGCACCAGTGCTGGGGACTGCTAGGGTTTGCTTGTTTTTGACCTTCCTGAGCTTGATCAATGTGTTTTATTGCGTTATTTGAGTGATTGGTTTCTTCTTCATTCGAATTCCGCTTTGTCTCGCTTTGGGCCTAGATTACATGGTTCATTTGAGTCTTGGAGATTCTGCTTGAAGTGGTGAGTCTGGTCTTGGTTGGGAGAAATTCTTTGTTTTTTCCATTTTCAGGCGTTGGCGCTTGTTGTCAGTTAGCAACCCGCGCCAATTCGGCATTGGTGCTAGTTGTCAGTGAGCAATTCGCGCTAGTTGTCAATGACAAAGTCGGGCCAATTTCAGAGTGTGTGAAAATTGAGACTTTTTCCCTGAATCCTTCACCAGTGTGACTTTCCCTTCTGGTCTTTTCACTATATCAGCATAGATTACATTGCTCATTGTTTGAAATGTCTTATTTCCATGATTGTTTGATGAAAAAGGGAATGAATGCCTTGTTTTGATCTCTAGCTTTGGAAGTCCTCTTTGTGTTTGACCTCATATGTCTTGTCGCCTTTTGAGGGATTTCGTGACAAAGTGTTTGAAACAACGATTGCATTCTTAGTGTTTGTTTACATCTCTTTTGCATTCATCCTTCATTAAGGAGATTTGCGTTCTTTTAGTTTTCGTCTCATAGTTTGCTTTTCGTTAAAATGCATTAGATCACATTGTGTTGAAAAGTATTTTTTGAGATCCATCATTGAACTTAGATTACATTGTTTAATGATCGAAAACTAGAAATCGCTTTGAGTGCATTCTCTTTCATTAAAAGCATGCATTAAGTAGATTCTCATTTCATCGAAAAATGCATTGAGTGCATTCTTATAATTTGAAAAAGAAAAAGGAAATTGTGCATAGATTACAATTGCATAGTTTTCGAAAAAGAGAATTTTGCATAGATTGCATTGCATTATTCGCATCGTTGAATGTTTGAAATTACTTTTGGATAGTGAAAGTCATCTAGTTTGGAAAAAATTTCGTTTGCGGGGTTGTTGTATGTTGCATCATTGTTTGAAACTCTTCCCTTAACTAGATAGCATTCATCGAATTGAAAGATTTCTTTTCTCATATAGCTGCATACAGGAGATTTTCAGATGACATTCAGTAGGGCCTGAAACCGAGACATAATTGAAGATCAACATTAAAATTTATTCAATTTACACTAAGGCAGCATTGAAACATTAACGCAACATTTAAAGGTCTAGGCTAGAGACGTGTTCCAGCGTCTTTAAACCTAGCAGCTGTCGTTCGCCTCTTGGCTTTAGACAGCGCTAGTACGGACTTGTGCTCCCCGTACCGTCGCGTATATAAAGGGAGACCCCACTAGGTTTCTATCCTTTATCCATAGGAAGCTGAGTCTACCGCCCTATACCCGTGATACACCGGACACAGCATTCGGGGAGATTGCCTACACGTACGTTAAATCCTTGGTCGATTTCTCTTTCATTTTGAAACCAAGGTGTATATTGCAGTTCACAGTTATGTCCTAGCGTACCTGAGTAGTCATTTCGATCTTTTCTAACTCTTTAAATTTGAAAAGGTCATCAAGCGCTTGTCCTTTCACGCTTGTTTCCAATCTGAAAGTGATAGAGTCATCTTTCATCCGTTTCTCGACTCTTAAAACATGAAACGGTGAAGTTTCTAAGTTTCAATGTGGTAAAATAAATCGCCTGCAATCACACGCCCTGTTAGAATTTGCTTGTTGGCCGTTTGATTGTGTGCCTTGATTTTTAGCCCGTGTGCGGTTTTGAGTTGTTGATGGCAACTTTTCCAGAGTTCACCAACTAAGGAATCCCCTCCGATGGGAATCCTGGTCATTTTCCTCCTTTTGGAAATGTTGGTGCTCCTTATATGGCAACGTTGTCCCTTCCTGGGTTAACTGTTGGGTTGCCTGTTTGGTTGTTCTCAACCTCTGTAGTCCCGAATGTCTCGGCTACTGTTCAATCAGTTCCTCCGCCTGAACAACACCATGTTGATTCCAAGGTGGACCTCTCCCCTTCTTCGCCTGTTTCTGCGTCCTCCTCTTCTACTTCGCCTGGTGAAAGTCTGGATTTGAGTAACCAGGTGGCTAAGAAGAAGAAGAAGAAGACAAAGAAGAAGAAGTCCGATAAGAGAGAGGCTAAGAGTGTAGCTACTGCTTCCGAAACACCACCTCTTGATAAACCTTCCAACCCTCCGCGGAAAGTCAAGTTCCCTTTCATGTTGTGCACGGGAGACCATCTTCTTCGAGATTGCCCTGGCATTCCCAAGGTGCTTGAAGCATGGTCCAACGGTCGCCCGCCGTTGCCTTTGGCTTCTGGGAGTCAAGTTGGGGGCACAGCTTCAACTGGTGTTGGTAAGGCTCCTAAGAAGCAGGGTAAGATTACCAATCCCTGTAAGTTGTGTGAAGGGCACCATGCCATTCACCTTTGTCCGTATATGGATGAAGCCAAGCGAGTTTTGGACAACTCAGCTGTTTCTGCGTCGTGCCTTCCGGCTGGTTACAAACAACTTTCTTTGAGTCCTCCATCATTTGATCCTACGATTGGCCAAGAGTCATCCTTGGTCGATCCCGCTCCCTCGGAAATTCAAATTTAGGAATCCGTTCCCCACCAACCATTGGTCATGGGATCGGTTGAACTGGCCCCGTCTGCGGTGCACCAGGTCTTTTCCGTCGAGAGTGGATATCACATCCCTCAGGTTCTTCTTGTTTCTTCAGATTCCTCGGACTTGGAGAAAGATTCTCCTGTCCCTATACCTTAAGAAGCTGCTCCTCCGCCTCCCGTGATGGAGGTCCCAGAGGATACTCCTCCTGCCTTTGAGATGGAGGTCGTGGAGGATGCTTCTTCTTCCGTAATACCAGGGGAAGACCATCTCAGTTCAATGGTAGCCCCTCCAAGTAGTTTGGTCGCTTCCTTCGATTGGAGTCGATTTGCAGGATACCGCCTTCCGTCTTATGTGCCTTTCGAGATCACAGTACAGGCTTTTGGTCTGGTCGTACCCAGCACCATTATAGACGAAGGTGCGTCTGTTAGTGCTCTATCCTCGACTACTTGGAAAGCTTTCGGTTCACCGCCGCTTGCGCCTGTTACGCAGAATCTGTTGGCATTTAACAGAAGAACGAGTCAACCGTTAGGGATCCTTCCAAGGTTACCTATTACTTTGGGAGGTAAAACCGTCCATATCGACGTGATGGTTGTTCCAGGCCCCTTGGATTTCAATTTGCTTTTGGGGTGTGATTACACCTATGCCATGGGAGCGCTTGTCTCCTCCCTTTTTCGTGTGGTCTGTTTTCCGCATGAAGGACGGATCGTGACCATTGATCAGCTTTTGTTCTTTGGTCCCGATGCGGCAGCCGGGCCGCCATCATCCCTTCCTGGTTTTTATCCACCCGTTGTATCTACCCCACCGTAGGTCAACTATGTGGCTACCTACCCCGTGCCTGTACTCAGTGATAGTGCCGTTGTGCATCAGGTGCTGGGGGCATTGGGTCCTGACTTCTAGGATGTTTTCCTTCCATCGAGAGTGGAGATCTTGGAAGCGATCACTTCTTGTTCATTATGATGAGGTCGTTCGGAGCATAGTTCGTTTTCTTGTGTCAAGCTCCTTAAAAAATGAAACAAGTTTGTCGGAGCAGGGTTCTTTTCCTTGTGTCAAGCTCCTTAAAAAATGAAACAAGCTGGTTGGAGCAGAGTTCCTTGTCTTGTGTCAAGCTCCTTAAAAAATGAAACAAGGTCGTGGGAGCAGAGTTCCTTGTCTTGTGTCAAGCTCCTTAAAAAATGAAACAAGGGTGTCTGAGGATAGTTCTTTTAATGTGTCAACCTCGTTAAAACAATGAAACACGTTCTTGTTCAATTCAAGTCTTTGATCAGATCTCGTAAAATCCCAGTCAAGTCTTTCTTAGATCTCGTAACTTGAACCTTCACTCCCTCCATCTGTTTACTCAGGTGCATGGATTGAAGCTTGGGGGGCATGTACCTCGAATTGAGTCACCATGCTGGGGGCATGCTTACTTTTTCAAGCATAGCTTGTTTCCGTTTCAAGTTTGTGTAAAAATGAAACCGGTTTCAATCATAGTTTATCTTTGTTTCAAGCTTGTGTAAAAATGAAACCAACTTCAAGCAGAGTTTCTTGATTTCAAGCTTGTGTAAAAATAAAAGCTTTCCCATTTTACCTCTTGTGATTGCCATTTTATCACTGTTGGGCTGATGAGCCTTGGGTTTTCTCAATTCATCAGTTACCTGCCATTCCGTTTAGCCGATCATATGCCTTCACTTGGTTGTTTTACCCATTCCTGAGGAACCGCTGCGATGAGTGGTCTTGTTAGCAGCCTCTTAACCTTTACTTGTGTTGAGCAGTTCCACCATTACCGGAACCAGTTGCTACCCTTTATACCACTCGTTCCTCCAGGAGGAGTCATCTTTCAGCTCTTTTCTGACTCTCTAAATATGAAAAGATTGCCGAGTCCCTTGTCGTTTTGATCTCGTTAAAGTGGCTGCAAAACGGCATCTACCCAGTATATGTTTACCCATCTACCCAGTATATGTTTACCCCTTTTTCGGGCTGGGATAGATTATTTACGAAAAAGGAATACCCTAACCTGTCGCGACTAGGAGGCTTTCTCAGACATAGTTTTCTACCTTTTCGGATCTGAGGAACTATTTACGAAAAGGGACTGTTGGAGTTTACTTTTCTGCTGTCTTTTCAAACTCTCTAAACATGAAAAGACGCCGAGTTCTTCCTTTGTCAGACTCGTTAAACCCTGATGACATCGGATTCAGTCATAATGACGATATTCGAGTTTCTCCTTCCTAGGGCTCGTTAAATGTACTAGGATGGACTTATATTACAAGCATATTCTATCCCCTTCAAGCTTGTTATAAAAAATAATTGGGGTACTCACCAGAAATGGCGGGGAAAAATGGAACCAGCATCATTGTCGTGTCGGCAGTATGTCGCTCTTGAACATGGTACTTGTCTGCATTCGTGTCGGGTTGGGGACATCTCATCTCGTTTTTCACTTGCCTCCGTGGGTTTGGGTAACCCCTTTTGACCTCTCATCTGCTCTTTGCCTCGTCACTATGACCTCTGATCTTTTGATGTCAAAATACTGCCAAGTCCACTCTCGTGCCGTTCATATGTTCAAGACAAGTTGACCTCTGCAAGTACCAACCTTCCTCTGATTCTCATCTGATCGTGAATCACAAAAAAATTATGTCCCTCTATCTCGTGTCGATGATGTGGGAAACATTATGACCCACCTTCGGTCAAGGTCACTTCCTGTCAACTTCAGCTCATTATCCGGGAGGCTGATCTAGAGACTCCCTTTTGGTACCTTGGAGCCTACATGCCTCAATGGTAGGTTCTTCGCATTCGACGCGAGGTTTTCATCATTGGCCTCCGATCGAGTGATTCTACGGGTGTTCGACGCCAGCTCATTGATTCACATGCCGTAGATTGTACCTGTAGTACCTTGAGGGCCATCGTCATTATTGGTGGTACCTCTCGCGTCTGTTAACAGCTTTCATCATTGGCTGGTAATCAGACGATGTTCTCGCATGTTCGACTTCAGCTCATTTATTCACATGCTTGGACTTGTACTGTGTTTGGGTCGAGATGGAGTGCAAGACCCTGGATTGTGTCTGTTGTAATCCAAGCTACGATTTTGTGGATTATTATGATTGGTTACATGACTCACTTACTGGATGGCTGCGACCATACCTGAGTCTATTTATCGATCCTCACTGGATGGCTGCGTCCATGCCTTGGATCTGGATTATTGTATACTCTGTTATGGATGGCTGCGCCCATACCACATATATATCATGTATTTGAGACATCAGTTGTACTTCTTCACGCAGGTTTTCCGATGGCGGAGTTTTCAGTTGGACACGTTCTCGTAAAGCATTTCACCCCTCTCTCTCTCTCGGGCCTCATGCTTTAGGGGGCATCTGTTACACAGTAATTTGTCACCGTCCCTGCAATCCCCGTCCCGCACATTGGAGGGCTCATTTTGTGACCTGTGAGCAGTGACATGGCTTGAAACCACTTTCATGACATCCCTCTGAACAAGAGCTTTCATTTCCCTGAAGACATCTCCTTGTGAAAAACCCTAAAAATGGCCCTTTTTGCATTGGCGCGGGCAGACAGTTCAGAACCCGCGCCAATGGGGGAAATCCTTCAAAGAGGCCGCGCCAATTGGCGCTCTGTCCCAGATTCGCACTCGCGCCAGCCAATTTAAGGAGTGTTTAAAAAAAATAAATGGCGGAAGTTTCATCCTAACCAATTCATGAACTGGTATCTATCTTGAGTTGGGAGGTTTGGCTATGGATCTCCATAGAGAGGAAGTGGTTTTCCACCTCTCATGGAAGCTTCCTTGATGATAGGGCCAATCCCATGATTATAGGGATCCCAACTCCCCTTCCTCCATCTATAAAAGCTTGCCCATCTCCATTGCAAGCTAGTCTTCAAGTTCCCAAATTCCCACGAGCCTTATGCTGCAAGAGCCTCCATAATTCCCTTAAGGCCAAATCCAAGCAAGGAGACTATTGTCAAGATCCGAAGAGAGAGGTTTGTCCCATCCTTGACAGGCTTTTCGAGATGTGTTCTGCTGGCGACCCTCCGAAGGAGAATTCAGCATCAGAACTTGGTTGTAAATTTCCTTTGATTGATTAATAATAAGTGACTATTGGTTATGGTTCCACTCTTATTATTGTTTATGATGATGAGTTATGTCCTTTCTGACTGACATATAGTTGCATCTACTGGATTTTACGCTTGCGTTTGTTTTATTTCTCGCGTGTGCAGGGTCCTATCACGGAGATCGTGGGGATCGTGATCTGCCAGAGCTAAGGAATGGGAGCGCTACCTCTTCTGCAAGCAACAACGTTGGATTCCAGGTAGGCCTTCATCGCTAGTTGGTTTATTTGCAATTAGGAACCTGCACTATAGCGTGAATTATTGTTGCTAGACCCGGTCTGGGCTAGTAGGGATCACCTCTGTCCGCAGAGGGGATTTACCTCCACAACAAGGGGTCTTTGTCATTCTTCAGTCATCCGATCTCAGGATCGTGCACTTTTTCTTAGAAGCTCTTGCAAATTTTTTGAGGAATAAAGCATAAAGACTTTGGGGTTACAAATCTGGATGTTCCTTCTTAGATCTATGTGGTGAATTGTCTCTAAACTCTGCTACTTTGTTTCTTGTATTTTATGGTTGATTGTAATATTCCGAATAGGAAATAGACAACAATACACAGCAATACAAGCATACAACTATATAGGAAAATGCCGGAAATAGAATATAGAGCAAGTACACATAAAAATACCAGAAATGCTAAGCCATTTTATTAGTCTGAGAATATATATGGGTACAACAGATAATCAGAATAAGTGCACCTATCCTTGCACAAGGCAAGTGAAGAACCCTCTCAGAACAGGAAATGGCTGCTATAGAGACTGCGTCCCAGCTGCTGGAAGAATCTGCCGTAGAATGCTGCTGCTGCAATGAACTGGAACTAGGGGCTGATCCCCTCGCCGGAATGAGCTGAAAATCGGTAGATCGCCTGTACTCTCTGCTCCGGACAAAACCCAGAAACCATGAAGCAAATGGACCACCTTCGAAAAACACCCCAGAAGCCCTCCTCAAGGAAAACGCTGTCCCTCCAGGCCCAGCGCAGATGCCAAAAGAAGAACGCTGAGAAAGAGCCACAAATCCCTCTGCAAACTCTCCAACTGAAAGAGACTAACCCTCCAAGCTGAAACACACTGAATCTCCCACGAAAATCCCCACAACTGAGCTGCTCTAACTCAAACTGCGTCCTCCCTCCAAGACTGCGCAGTCACCCAATGAAGCTCAGCTCCTCTGCAAAACGTCCAACCAAATCACCTGCAAATCAACTACTAAAGACTGAAGGAATACCTTGCCCAAGCAGGCACTCGAAGTCCCCCGGGCCAAGGGTGAGATCTCTGACCGGAGACACTCAGTCGCACTAAACAGTGCTGTAGACCGACTAAACAGCCAGCGTGCTCAAGTAGACAGAAGTCTAGCTCAAAATATCATCAACATATCAATAATGCCAAATGGAGTGGCTCTCCCACCTTTTATAGTGCTAGCTCCCCTCAAAACCCTAACTACGTCCCCTCTCTCCACGTGCTCCTCCTAAGCCTGCGCAGTTGCTCCTAGAGCCTACGTGAGGCCTCCCTCATACATGGTGTGGACCCCCAAGGCTTCCCTTTAAGTCATAACGTTGCTCCTACTAGGGAAGTGCTTTATTTTATTAAAGTGAGTTGACCCCTCTTTCTCACTTTTATTTATTAATTAGCTATAGGTGGCAAAACTATACAAAAATGAAATATTCCAATTAGCGGTGCTAATTAGGAATATTACAGTCTCCCCCGGTAGAACGTTGCTTGTCCTCAAGCAACTGAAGTGATGGATGCTGCAAAATCTTCTCATCCTCCCAAGTGGCATCCTCATCCGGCAAATTCTTCCACCTCACCAAGAATTCCCGGATCGTCCTGCTCCGCAACTGCCTCTCCCTGGTATCAATAATAGCCTCCGGCTGCAACACCAGATGCCCCTCATCATCCGTGGGTGGTAGCTCATCCGTGACTGTCACCTGCTGGCCCAACGCCTTTTTCAGGCATGATACATGGAAAATATTATGGATCTTGCTGCCTTGGGTTAGCTCCAACTCGTATGCAACCTGCCCAATCCTGCGTATCACCCTGTATGGCCCATAAAAACGGGGCTTAAGCTTCTCAGCCCCCTTCTGCTTAAGTGAAGACTATTGGTATGGCTGTAGTCGTAGGTAGACCAAGTCTCCTACCTCAAAGTGTCTCTCCACCCGACCCCTATCAGCATACAACTTCTGCTGATTCTGCGCTGTGGCTATGTTATCCTTGAGAGCTCGGAGGATATCCTGGCTCTCTTGGATCCAGATCTTGGCTCTCGGAGCCCTACTAGCACCAAACATCATGTCCACAAAAGATAAAGGATGATATCCATACAAAGCATAGAAAGGTGACATACCAATGGACATGTGATGCATCGTGTTGTAGCAGTACTCTCCCAGATGCAGCCACTTCAGCCATGCCCTCTGCTGCCCACTGACGTAGTTACGCAAGTAGCCCTCCAGCCACTTGTTAACTATCTCTGTCTGTCCGTCCGTCTGGGGGTGATAACTAGTGCTCGGCGTCAACTCTGTCCCCACTAGCCGGAAGAGCTCCTGCCAGAATCCGCCCATGAAGCGGTTGTCCCTGTCACTGACAATGGTCTTGGGTAGACCATGCAACCTGAAAATCTCCCTGAAGAACAGCTCGGCCACCTGTGCTGCTGTGTGGTGTGCGGATATGGCGAAAAAATGAGCATACTTCGTCAGTCGGTCGACGACGACATAGATGCAGTCCTTGCCCTGCACCATGGGCAACCCTGTGATGAAGTCCATCAATATGCTCTCCCATTTCCCCTCTGGAATGGGAAGAGGCTGCAACAACCCTGCCGGATGGCTCATCTCTCCCTTGTTTCTCTGGCAAACATCGCACTCCCTGACATGCTGGAGTACGTCCTCCTTGAGGCCCTTCCATGAGAACCTCTCCCTGATGGCCCTGTAAGTCTTGGCGAACCCCTGATGGCCCGCCAATGGAGAATCGTGTGAAGCCTGGAGTATCTTCTTCTTGCGCTGAGATCCCTCAGTCAAGAAGATCCTGTCCCTGTAATAGATGATCTCGTCGACCACCCTGTACTTGTCATCTGCTACCTGCCCATCCAACACCTCACACGCAAACCTGTCCTTGGAGTACTCTACCAACAGTCGAGCCCTCCAATCAGCGTCCAAGCTCATAAGAGATAACGTGGCCGGTCTACGGGAAAGGGCATCAGCTACCACGTTATTCTTGCCTTTGACGTACTCTATGTCAAAGTCATAGGCTTGGATCTTACCGATCCACTTCTGCTGCCTCTCCTGCAACTGCTTCTGCTCCAGAAAGTACCTGAGGCTGTTGTGATCTGATCTCACCCTGAATCTGCTGCCCACTAAATACTGCCGGTATTTGGCCAATGCATGCATGATGGCCAACATCTCCTTGTCGTATATGGAATACAACCTCTCATGCGGAAGGAGCTTCCGGCTCTCAAAAGCTATAGGGTGACCGCCCTGCATCAATACCGCACCAATCCCCTCTCCTGATGCATCACACTCCAGGACAAAGGGCTGCGTGAAATCCGGCAATGCAAGCACGGGGCAGCTACTCATCACCTCCTTGAGCTTATCAAAAGCTCGCTGTGCTGTATCCGACCAACTGAATGCCCCCTTCCTCGTCAAGTCTGTGAGAGGTGCAGCAAGCTGTGAGAAGCCCTTGACGAACTTCCTGTAGTAAGTGCAAATGCCAATAAATCCCCGAAGCTCCGTCACATTCCTCGGCTCTGGCCAATCTCTGATGGCCCTGATTTTCTCCTCGTGGACTCTCACCCCGTCCACTCCTATAATATGCCCCAAGTATAGCATCTCCGTCAAGCCGAACTCACATTTGGAGAGCTTGGCATAGAACTGCTGCTCCTCCAAGATGCGCAAAACTGTCTCAATGTGTTGGAGATGCTCCTCCCAAGTCCTGCTATATATAAGTATGTCATTGAAGAAGACCAGCACAAACTTCCTCACATGACCCCTGAAGATGTGGTTCATGCACGACTGAAAGGTAGCGGGTGCATTGGTCAACCCAAAAGGCATAACCAGAAACTCGAAGTGCCCATAATGACACCGGAAGGCGGTCTTGGGAATATCCTGTTCCCTCACGCGTATCTGATGGTACCCAGATCTCAAATCAATCTTTGAGAAGAACCGTGCTCCTCTCAACTCCTCCATCAGCTCATCAATCCTGGGAATGGGGTACCTGTTCTTCAGGGTCTTCTTGTTCAGAGCCCTGTAGTCAATGCACATCCGCAATGTGCCGTCCTTCTTCTTCACCAACACCACGGAAGAAGCAAAAGGACTCGTGCTTGGTCGAATGTGACCAAGGGCCAGCAACTCCTGAATAGCACGCTCTATCTCATCCCGATAGGCCTTGGGATGCCTATACGGTGTGGTGATCACTGCCTGTATACCCTGCTCAAGCTCAATAGTATGCTCAAACCCCCGATCTAGTGGCTGCCCTGGTGGAATATCCCCGAACACTACGGCGTACCTGTCGAGGATAGTCTGTAACTCAGGGTGCACTGCCTGACCTGTATCTACTGCCTCTGAAGCTCGCAACTCTACGGCCCACTCTATGTCTCCCTTGCGGAAGGTTGCCTCCATCCTATGTGCCGACACTGTCTGAGGCGGGTATGTGTGCTGTCCCCGTATCTTCTCGTGCCTCCCTGTCTTGGGATCATCCCACTCCATCTCTAGGGCCTTCCAATCTGTCGTGACCTTCCCTAGAGTAATGAGCCACTGAACACCCAATATCATGTTGGTGTCCGGGATATCCACCACGAAAAAATGATCTGTCAATGTATAAGTGCCCATTGTCACTGATAACTCTGGGACATACCGAGCACACACCATAGTCTGATCTCCTGGGACCAAAACGGAAAATCCATCAAAACTCTCAGTCTGTATGCCTCTCCGCTCAACCATCTGCGCATCAATAAAGTTGTGGGTGGCCCCACTATCAACCAAGACCGAGACCCGCTGTCCACGTACTGTCCCCCGTACGCGCAGCGTCAAATACTTGGGAACTCCCCGCAATGCGGCTAGAGC
This sequence comes from Pinus albicaulis, assembly GCA_034641835.2. Taxonomy (NCBI): domain Eukaryota; kingdom Viridiplantae; phylum Streptophyta; class Pinopsida; order Pinales; family Pinaceae; genus Pinus; species Pinus albicaulis. The sequence goes on from CM076572.1 coordinate 407,874,949, forward strand.
TCCTCCAGTGGGTGCAAATGATGCACCACCTGCTGCGGGTGGTGGAGGTGGTAAGGTATCCTGCGCTGCATAACAATCTCCTGCCTCCACGTCATCCCCCTCATCCTCTTCCCCGCTGCTCTCGGAGAAGACCTCAATGAAATGTGCTTTCCCCGCAGCACATCTATGTCCCGGTGCCCATGGCTCCTGGCAAGTGAAGCACAACCGCTTCCTCCTCAACTCTCTCCTGGCCTCATCATCAAACTGCCCTCGCCTAGGATTCGCCTTGGGAGGCGGAATCCTTGTGTCCTTCCCCTTAGGCTGGAAGGCCTGTCTCTGGGGGTAAGGTGTCCGAGTCCTGGGCAAGACATCCTGTAAATCCCGAGTCCTGCTGATGGCATCCTGAAGTGTAGCTGGTCTAGTCGACCGGACTAGGCCACGTAGTGGCTCTGTCAACCCCTCCACAAACATGTAGACCATCCGAGCCGCGGATAGATCAGGCACCATCACTGAAACCCTCAAGAAATCTGAAATGTAAGTCTCTGGGCTCCTAGTCTGTTTGAGCTTCGTCAGCTCAACAAAGTGCTGCTCCGGATCCCTCCTGTCGAAACGCTCTATCACCCTCCGGGTAAACTCGACATATGTCCCCATTGTAGAATGCCCGAGTGTAGTCATCCCATGAAACCACCAGTCCTGGGCCTCACCCTCCAGATGTAATGTTGCCACCTTAATGGCCTCTGACTGCGACATCTGATTGAGCTGGAAATAGATATCCAACTTCTCTACCCAAGACTTTGCCGACATGTTTGATGTGCCATCAAACGTGGGCAAATGAAATCTGCTAGCTGCGCGGTGGTCATCATGATAATGTCTGTGCCCCGTGTGATGATCACGGGGCCTACCATCACGCTGGAGCTGAACATAATCTCTGAATGAGATAAGATCTCTGATCGCCGGCCCGCGTGCCAGGGACTCTGCAATGTAGGTGTCCATCTAGGCAGGGTCAACCTCCGGCTCCCGCTGTGCTGCTGCCCCTGTGTCCTCTGCTAGGAAGGTAGGCATGGTGGATCGCGTGGGTGTTGGAATATCCCTCTGTGCTCCTGCCCCTGTGTCCTCTGCTAAGAATGTGGGCATAGTGGATCGCGTGGGTGCATGCGATGCCATGATGGAGATAGCATCACGCTCCGGCACATGATGGGACGTACCCGATCCCTCACCGATCTGAAAACCCCTTGGGGGTTTCCCGCTGCTTGATCTCTATCGCCGTGAGTCTCTGTGACACTTCCTGCATGTGTTGGAGGAGCGCCTCTCTAAATCTCCTCGAATCCTCCTCGTCTGCCATAGGACCCCACTGTTCTGCGTACCCCACAGGCTGCTCCTGCTCTGAATCTGTCTCAGGCTGCTCCTGATCGGAATCCGTCACAGGCTGCCCCTGATCTCTGTATAGCTCGGGCTGTTCCCGATCTGTGTCCACCACTCGAACACAGTCCCCCTCTCCGTAGGTGTTCTCCAACCTACGCTCAACGTCTCTGTATCTCTTGCTCCTATAACAGATGTAGGGTTTATCCCCCGGCGTCATAGACTGCTAGCTCCACAGGCTGAGCCAGAACTATGCTCTGATACCACTGTAATATTCCGAATAGGAAATAGACAGCAATACACAGCAATACAAGCATACAACTATATAGGAAAATGCCGGAAATAGAATATAGAGCAAGTACACATAAAAATACCAGAAATGATAAGCCATTTTATTAGTCTGAGAATATATATGGGTACAACAGATAATCAGAATAAGTGCACCTATCCTTGCACAAGGCAAGTGGAGAACCCTCTCAGAACAGGAAATGGCTGCTATAGAGGCTGCGTCCCAGCTGCTGGAAGAATCTACCGTAGAATGTTGCTGCTGCAATGAACTGGAACTAGGGGCTGATCCCCTCGTCGGAATGAGCTGAAAATCGGTAGATCGCCTGTACTCTCTTCTCCAGACAAAACCCAGAAACCATGAAGCAAATGGACCACCTCCGAAAAACACCCCAGAAGCCCTCCTCAAGGAAAACGCTGTCCCTCCAGGCCCAGCGCAGATGCCAAAAGAAGAATGCCGAGAAAGAGCCACAAATCCCTCTGCAAACTCTCCAAGTGAAAGAGACTAACCCTCCAAGCTGAAACACTCTGAATCTCCCACGCAAATCCCCACAACTGAGCTGCTCTAACTCAAGCTGCGTCCTCCCTCCAAGACTGCGCAGTCACCCAATGAAGCTACGCTCCTCAGCAAAACGTCCCACCAAATCACCTGCAAATCAACTGCTAAAGACTGAAGGAATACCTTGCCCGAGCAGGCACTCGAAGTCCCCCAGGGCCAAGGGTGAGATCTCCGACCGGAGACACTCAGTCACACTAAACAGTGCTGCAGACCGACTAAACAGCCAGCGTGCTCAAGTAGATAGAAGTCTAACTCAAAATATCATCAACATATCAATAATGCCAAATGGAGTGACTCTCCCACCTTTTATAGTGCTAGCTCCCCTCAAAACCCTAACTGCGTCCACTCTCTCCACGTGCTCCTCCTATGCCTGCGCAGTTGCTCTTAGAGCCTACGTGAGGCCTCCCTCATACATGGTGTGGACCCCCAAGGCTTCCCTTTAAGTCATAACGTTGCTCCTACTAGGGAAGTGCTTTATTTTATTAAAGTGAGTTGACCCCTCTTTCTCACTTTTATTTATTAATTAGCTATAGGCGGCAAAACTATACAAAAATCAAATATTCCAATTAGCGGTGCTAATTAGGAATATTACATTGATGGCCTTCATGTATTAATCTGCATACAAGTATCTTGTGCAGTTTTCTGGGTTTATAAAATAACATTCTGATTTTTTTGCAAAGGTCTCATGTTGTTTTCTTAAATCTCTATCAATCTAAGATTCAGATCTAAGTGTGCAGGGAATTTTTTTTTTAATATTGGGCGTCTAGGGAAGTCTTCGGTTGGACCAGCGGACTCTCAATAAACATAAATCTGATAAGCTCTTTATTTGTTAAATTCCAGGTCTATCTTACGATATTTGTGATTTTGCAGGGTTTCAAAGGCTTGTGTCTCGCATTTAAAAATTTTAAATCTCTAAAAATTGTGCTGAAATAAATTTAAGTCTAGCTATGAGAGCCTCCCAAATTGTAAATTAGTCTTGTAAATTTGGAATTATTTCTTGGATCTGATAGTTTGTTTTTGTATACAGTTTTGGTTCTTTTCGGGTTATTGCAGGAGTGCAGGAAGTTTTTTTCTCAAAATATCTTTAAATCGGAGCAGGATCTGGCCTCAAGATTGGGTCAGCTTCCAGATCCGGGCACAATTTCAAAGGAAAAGATCTCTGGTGCATTTAATTAGCATAAAAATCTGAGTTTTGAAAGAAAGAAAAAATTTAAGTCTGTTGGGCAGATTTTTCGAATGTACTGTATTTTATTCACGCTGCATTCCATTTATTTTGCAACTCTCATCCAACAGATTTATCTCTGCAATCGCTTATCTTTGCAATCGATCCTTGCCTCTGCCGTCAACCGTCCATCTCCCTTCAGCAAATCGATTCCGCCCTCAGCTCCGTTCTCCTTTGCCATCGTGCTCTGCTTCCTCACGAGATCTTCATTGCTGCTGCTGTCCGATCCAAGCTTCTTTCCCTGCCGTCAACACTCCTCACGCCGTCCGCTCCTCAATCTGCAAAATGAAAGCGTAAACAAAAAAAAACGAGCCATGTTTTTGTGTTGGGTTGTAAATTCGATTTTAAGACTTGGTTTTAATTTTCAGAGTATAGTGTAGTTTAGACGTAGGTTTTATTTTTTTTAATTGATAGCTTTAAGTTTTAATTTCATTGATAGTTTAATTTTATATTCTAATTTAGCTTTGGCGTACGTTTAGATTTAGGATTTAGATTTGCCTTTTTTTAATTGTTTTAGTTTAAATTTTTAGTTTTAGCTTTAGATTTCAAATTTTAATTTAGTTTCATTTAGTTTATTTTTAAATTTTAATTTTTTAAATCTAGCTTTTAGTTTTAATTTAATTTAGATTTTAAATTTATTTTAGATTTTAGATTAGAACTTTTATTTCATTTTAGATTTTTGAGATTTTCATTTAAATATAAAATAAAAAATAATAAAAAAATTTCAAATTTTAAAAATCTGGTAAATACAAAAAATACAAAATTATAACTTTTCTATAGTCAAATGTGCTAAAATTTGTATTCTAAAGTTTGACTGTGGAACATTTTGATTTTCGAACTGGGTTATAATTGGAATATCTTATTTTTCGGAAATCTTTCAAGCATCTGGCATTCTCATATTATTGTTATTTATGGTTGTGGCATTTTCAATTAAATATCATTGTGATCAATCGTGTTTTAATAAGCAGCAGTTAATTGTCACTTGTTTATAACTGCATAACGGGATTTTGTTTGACTCCATAAGGCACTGGTCTTAAAGTGTGAAATCTAATTTAGATCTGTGGAATCTCGTTCATTTCTATCAAGTATTTGATGTTTTCGCTGTGTCTACTGGATTTGTCATCCTCATTTATAATAGGGTCTACCTCCCTTAGCTTGCAAGGAGACAGTTTAAATAGAGAGATTGGGGATGAGAGTGAAAGCCCCCAATCTGAGTCGTTGTCGCGGTGCCTTGACAATCTGTGCGACAACATTTTTTGGCGCCGTTGCCGGGGATAGAGTTTTTCTGTCCTTGGTCTTAACGACATTATATAATCTTCTGATCTTGCATCGCCATTCATTAGCTTGTCGCAAGGGATCACATTTCTTGGCAACTTTTCATCTCTTCATATTTTCATCGTCTTATCTTTCGTCATATCACTAATCATTTCATCATCGTATTTTTAGCACCTGGACATTTCGGTTGGCTTCTTGTTTGGGTGGCGACTCCACTTATTCATCTTTTTATTCCCAGAAAAGAATCCCCCCCTGATATCCATCTGCTATCTCTCGATTATTTCTCCTGTTTTAGAATTAGTTTCATGTTCAAGTGGTGACTCCAATTCTTTCATTTCTTACAAGAGTTCCTGCTAAGAAGTTCGCTTCTTGAGGACCTTTTGACTATTCTTGAACACAAATCTATTTCTAAAATCCTAAAAACGATATCATGAATGTTTTTGCCCTGTGTAATTTTGCTAATATTCAGGGTTATCCCCATGATCTCCCTCAAATGGATAAATTACTTATCTTTCAAGGAAATGATGCAGTTAGTGTTAAATCTCATTTATTTGCTTTCACTAACTGGTGGAATAGATTTGCAATTGCGAATATTAATTTTGATGATGTAAAGATGAAAACTTTTGTTCTTACTTTTGGTGAGGATGTTGCTGAATGGTTCATGGAAAAACCTGATAATTTGTTTGATACTTTTGAATCAATTGTAGCTGCCTTTAAGGAAAAGTACGATGATAAAAGGGAAGATAGGCATTTGGTAAGAGAAATCAGCACCATAAAAAAGAAAGAAAATGAAACAATTGAAGAATTTAACAGGAGATTTAATGGTATCCTTAGAGAAATATCTCAAACTCATAAACCTCCTGATGGATCTCTTATGAATTTTTACATTGATGCTTTTGATTCTGATAGTTCATATGAGTTAAGGCGGGCTAAAACTGCAAATTATAAGGCTTGTCAATCTTTGGCTGAGGAGATTGAAAAAGATAAAAGGGCATCTAGGAAATCTGAAATTCCTGGTTTTGATAGGTCTTTGACAGAATCTAAGTTAAAAGAACCTCTAGAAGATGATGATGACCCTATGAAAAGGTTAATGCAAAAACTTGAAAGCATGGAGCTTAATCATGCTAAGAAACTTGAAAGCATGGAGCTTAATCATGCTAAGGAAATAAGTGTCTTACAGGCTAGGTTGGTTCAAATGGAAAGGGCTCAAACGCAGAATTCCCAACCTAGAAATAATAATGTTTTGCAGGAAAGAGGCTTATCTAACGAGCAGAGACTGACAAATCAACTTGAGTTTGCAAATCTTGTGGATGAAGCTCTGCCTTATTGTAGAGCCTGTAATGCTCTTCATGAAGAGGTTACTTTCCATGTTGTCAAAAGAATCATAGCTAGTAGAATGGCAAGGTCAAGTCATCAAATTAATGTTGTTGGTAAGGACTATCACATGCATATAGAAGATCATGAAAGTCAAGTTAAGGAACCAGCTCAGATGATTAAGGATGTGCAACCCAATCATATGCAAATGATTCAAAACATGGAAGCTAACCAAATCAATCTTCAAAATAAGATAACTTCCATGGAAACAAGTCATGCACAGGAAATAAATGTCATGGAAAACAGGTTAAAGATCATGGAATTTAATCACTCCAATCAAATAATTGCCATGGAAGAAAAACATGTTAAGGAAATGACGATCATGGAAACAAATCATAAGAAAGAGATGAGCTGTATGCATAGTTTCTTCATGGCCATGAAAGCAGATAATGATGAATCAATAAAAAACATGGAACATAGATTGATGATAATTGAAGAGAGTCATGCGAAGGAAATGACTGTTGTCCAAAAGAAGTTGGAAAGAATGGAAAGATCACACATGCAGAATTTCCAACCCAAGTCAGATTTGTCAACAGATCATAAGACTTCTTGTCTGCTAAAGCCATTCCCATCTCATCACACAGAGAACTTAACTATGGTTTCAAAGGATGTTGAGAAAGACCAAGCTTATGTGTCACCATTGACAGATTATATCCAGAATAATATTGGTCACGCTCCAGGTTCTTCAGATATTTTGTACAAACATCTTCAAGATGAGGACAAGGAGTTTACATTGGTCTCATTGCTGACATCACAACCCACTTAGAAGAAGAGAAAGAAGCAAAAAAGAAGTAAGTGGTTTGATTCGTCTAATGGTCGAGGGCAGCTTGATATTTGGATAAGACAGAGTCCTACAATTAGCAAGATTGGACATGGCACATCTGAAATGCAGCCTACAGACTTGCCTGAAAGCAGGCAAATGCTCAGCATGCACTATATTGAGCACATCTGATGCCATTTGGGCATCCTCTGTATTGTATTTCTAACCCTATTCCTTGTTATTTCAGCATTTCATTTTGTAGTTAGAGTAGATTTATTTTTCATGTTAAGTAGAATAATGAATAAAAGAAGAGCTTCTATTTTTCATGTACTTAATGTTATATGATGATATTTGGATGGACACTACTTATATAATTTTGTGTGTTGCTTGGATGTAGATTCTGGATTCTCACATTCCTTCGATGAAGCAACGTGTCCCCAAGTAGAGCCAGATGTTGACCACATTTTGTCAATGACCCCATAGCAGTACACCCCCATTTTTTCAAATGGGACTTATCATGTTCGAGGCTCGTGTCATCCAGATTTCATCGCCAATCGACAGTTTTTATATGATGTAAACCCATTCTGCATTTTATGATGTAAATGATCTAAGTAAGACCGTCCATGTATGTAACAACCTAGGTAAGCCTAGCATGTTGTTGATGACTCCCATCCTAGGAGGTTTTTTGTCTCACTGATTCACGAAAGTAATCGGCAGAGTTTTTCCCTCCAGCCTCACCCCAAAGCTAGGGTGGAATTTGTCATCAACATGCTAAGTGAGTCCTAGTGTTTTTTATCGAGTCCTTGTAAAAGTAGTTTCAACTACTTGGTCTACTAGATCATGTTTTGAGTCGCAGAATTGGGTATTTATTTGAGGGTCTCTACGAATGGGTATTCCCCCTTCATGTATGTAAATGTATTATCTCATGTAAAAGAGGGTTGGAAAATTAATTATAATCCCCTCTTAGTCAATTAATTAAATTTTCTGGTCAATTAATTAATAAAATCTTAAACCAGAAATTTAATTAATTTAGGGTCCTAAGTTAGGATTAAATCTTTAAAAGCAAAATTTGTGGGTCCTTGGAAAATGATTTTGAAAGCCCCAGGCCAAGGGAATATTGAGAATTTTAAGAAATTTTGGATCTTTGGGCCTTGGTGGTTAAGTCAAAGTCAAAATTTTGGGGTAATTAACTCAAAAATAATATTTTTGAGTTAATTAAAATTGAATTAAATAATAAATTCGTTTTTTCCCCAAAATTTTAATTTCAACGCTCCGGATTAAAAGATAATTAAATCTTTTGGACGGTTGAGATTATTTTGACGAGGATCATCCAAACTAGCCGTTAGAGATCTTGTCCTATAAATTTAGAGGTCTTTGTCATTCTTGAGTCATCCGATCTCAGGATCGTGCACTTGTTCTTAGAAGCTCTTGTAAATTTTTGAGGAATAAAGCATAAAGACTTTGGGGTTACAAATCTTGATGTTCCTTCTCAAATTTATGTGGTGAATTGTCTCTAAACTCTGCTACTTGGTTTCTTGCATTTTATGGTTGATGGCCTACATGGATTAATCTGCATACAGGTATCTTGTGCAGTTTTCTGGGTTTATAAAATAACATTCTGATTTTTCCAAGGGTCTCATGTTGTTTTCTTAAATCTCTATCAGTCTAAAGTTCAGATCTAAGTGTGCAGGGAAATTTTTTTTAAGATTGGGCGTCTGGGGAAGTCTTCGGTTGGACCAGCCGACTCTCAATAAGCATAAATCTGATAAGCTCTTTATTTGTTAAATTCCAGGTCTATCTTATGATATTTGTGATTTTGCAGGGTTTCAAAGGCTTGTGCCTCTCATTTAAAAATTTTAAATCTCTAAAAAATTGTGCTAAAATAAATTTAAATCTGGCTATGAGAGCCTCCCAAATTGTAAATTAGTCTTGTAAATTTGGAATTATTTCTTGGATCTGATAGTTTGTTTCTGTATACAGTTTTGGTTCTTTTCGGGTTTATTGCAGGAGTGCAGGAAGTTTTTTTTCTCAAAATATCTTTAAATCTGAGCAGGATCTGGCCTCAAGATTGGGTCAGCTTCCAGATCCGGGCACAATTTCAAAGGAAAAGATCTCTGGTGCATTTAATCAGCATAAAAATCTGAGTTTTGAAAGAAAGAAAAAATTTAAGTTTGCTGGGCAGATTTTTCGAATGTACTGGGTTTTATTCACGCTGCATTCCCTTTGTTTTGCAACTCTCATCCAATAGATTTATCTCTGCAATCGATCCTTGCCTCTGCCGTCAACCGTCCATCTCCCTTCAGCAAATCGATTCCGCCCTCAGTTCTGTTCTCCTTTGCCATCGTGCTCTGCTTCCTCACGAGATCTTCATTGTTGCTGCTGTCCGATCCAAGCTTCTTTCCCTGCCGTCAACACTCCTCACGCCGTCCGCTCCTCAATCTGCAAAATGAAAGCGTAAACAAAAAAAAACGAGCCATGTTTTTGTGTTGGGTTGTAAATTCGATTTTAAGACTTGGTTTTAATTTTCAGAGTATAGTGTAGTTTATACGTAGGTTTTATTTTTTTTAATTGATAGCTTTAAATTTTTATTTCATTGATAGTTTAATTTTAGATTCTAATTTAGCTTTGGCGTAGGTTTAGAGTTACGATTTAGATTTGCCTTTTTTTAATTGTTTTAGTTTAAATTTTTAGTTTTAGCTTTAGATTTCAAATTTTAATTTAGTTTCATTTAGTTTATTTTTTAAATTTTAATTTTTTAAATCTAGCTTTTAGTTTTAATTTAATTTAGATTTTAAATTTAATTTAGATTTTAGATTAGAACTTTCATTTCATTTTAGATTTTTGAGATTTTCATTTAAATATAAAATAAAAAATAATAAAAAAATTTCAAATTTTAAAAATCTGGTAAATACAAAAAATACAAAATTATAAATTTTCTATAGCCAAATGTGCTAAAATTTTTATTCTAAAGTTTGACTGTGGAACATATTGATTTTCGAACTAGGTTATAATTGAAATATCTTATTTTTCGGAAATCTTTCAAGCATCTAGCATTCTCATGTTATTGTTATTCATGGTTGTGGCATTTTCAATTAAATATCATTGTGATCAATCGTGTTTTAATAAGCAGCAGTTAATCGTCACTTACTTGTTTATAACTGCATAACGGGATTTTGTTTGACTCCATAAGGCACTGGTCTTAAAGTGTGAAATCTAATTTAGATCTGTGGAATCTCGTTCATTTCTATCAAGTATTTGATGTTTTAGCTATGTCTCCTGGATTTGTCATCCTCATTTATAATAGGGTCTACCTCCCTTCGCTTGCAAGGAGACAGCTTAAATAGAGATTGGGGATAAGAGTGACAGCCCCCAATCTGAGCCTTTGTCGCGGTGCCTTGACAATCTGTGCGACAACATTTTTTGGCGCCGTTCCCGGGGATAGAGTTTTTTTGTCCTTGGTCTTAACGACATTATATAATCTTCTAATCTTGCATCGCCATTCATTAGCTTGTCGCAAGGGATCACATTTCCTGGCAACTTTTCATCTCTTCATATTTTCATCGTCTTATCTTTCGTCATATCACTAATCATTTCATCATCGTATCTTTAGCACCTGGACATTTCGGTTGGCTTCTTGTTTGGGTGGCGACTCCACTTATTCATCTTTTTATTCCCAGACAAGAATCCCCCCCGATATCCATCTGCTATCTCTCGATTATTTCTCCTGTTTTAGAATTAGTTTCATGTTCAAGTGGCGACTCCAATTCTTTCATTTCTTACAAGAGTTCCTGCTAAGAAGTTCGCTTCTTGAGGACCTTTTGACTATTCCTGAACACGGATCTATTTCTAAAATCCTAAAAACAATATCATGGATGTTTTTGCCCCATGTAATTTTGCTAATATTCAAGGTTATCCCCATGATCCCCCTCAAATGGATAAATTACCTATCTTTCAAGGAAATGATGCAGTTAGTGTTAAATCTCATTTATTTGCTTTCACTAACTGGTGGAATAGATTTGCAGTTGCAAAAAATAATTTCGAGGATGTAAAGATGAAAACTTTTGTTCTTACTTTTGGTGAGGATGTTGCTGAATGGTTTACGGAAAAACCTGATAATTCATTTGATACTTTTGAATCAATTGTAGCTGCCTTTAAGGAAAAGTACGGTGATAAAAGGGAAGATAGGCATTTGGTAAGAGAAATCAGCACCATAAAAAAGAAAGAAAATGAAACAATTGAAGAATTTAACAAGAGATTTAATGGTATCCTTAGAGAAATATCTCAAACTCATAAACCTCCTGATGGATCTCTTATGAATTTTTACATTGATCCTTTTGATTCTGATACTTCATATGAGTTAAGGTGGGCTAAAACTGCAAATTATAAGGCTTGTCAATCTTTGGCTGAGGAGATTGAAAAAGATAAAAGGGCATCTGGGAAATCTGAAATTCCTAGTTTTGATAGGTCTTTGACAGAATCTAAGTTAAAAGAACCTCTAGAAGATGATGATGACCCTATGAAAAGGTTAATGCAAAAACTTGAAAGCATGGAGCTTAATCATGCTAAGGAAATAAGTGTCTTACAGGCTAGGTTGGTTCAAATGGAAAGGGCTCAAACGCAGAATTCCCAACCTAGAAATAATAATGCTTTGCAGGAAAGAGGCCTATCTAATGAGCAGAGACCGACAAATCAACTTGAGTTTGCAAATCTTGTGGATGAAGCTCTGCCTTATTGTAGAGCCTGTAATGCTCTTCATGAAGAGGTTACTTGCCATGTTGTCAAAAGAATCATAGCTTGTAGAATGGCAAGGTCAAGTCATCAAATTAATGTTGTTGGTAAGGACTATCACATGCATATAGAAGATCATGAAAGTCAGGTTAAGGAACCAGCTCAGATGATTAAGAATGTGCAACCCAATCATATGCAAATGATTCAAAACATGTAAGCTAACCAAATCAATTTTCAAAATAAGATAACTTCCATGGAAGCAAGTCATGCACAGGAAATAAATGTCATGGAAAACAGGTTAAAGATCATGGAATTTAATCACTCCAATCAAATAATTGCCATGGAAGAAAAACATGTTAAGGAAATGACGATCATGGAAACAAATCATAAGAAAGAGATGAGCTGTATTCATAGTTTCTTCATGGCCATGAAAGCAGATAATGATGAATCAATAAAAAACATGGAACATAGATTGTTGATGATTGAAGAGAGTCATGCGAAGGAAATGACTGTTGTCCAAAAGAAGTTGGAAAGAATGGAAAGATCACACATGTAGAATTTCCAACCCAAGTCAGATTTGTCAACAGATCATAAGACTTCTTGTCTACTAAAGCCATTCCCATCTCATCACACGGAGAACTTAACTATGGTTTCAAAGGATGTTGAGAAACACCAAGCTTATGTGTCACCATTGACAGATTATATCCAGAATAATATTGATCACGCTCCAGGTTCTTCACATATTTTGTACAAACATCTTCAAGATGAGGACAAGGAGTTTACAGTGGTCTCATTGTTGACATCACAACCCACTCAGAAGAAGAGAAAGAAGCAAAAAAGAAGTACGTGGATTGATTTGTCTGATGGTCGAGAGCAGCTTGATATTTGGATAAGACAGAGTCCTACAATTAGCAAGATTGGACATGGCACATCTGAAAAGCAGCCTACAGACTTGCCTGAAAGTAGGCAAATGCTCAGCATGCACTATATTGAGCACATCTGATGCCATTTGGGCATCCTCTGTATTGTATTTCTAACCCTATTCCTTGTTATTTCAGCGTTTCATTTGGTAGTTAGAGTAGATTTATTTTTCATGTTAAGTAGAATAATGAATAAAATAAGAGCTTCTACTTTTCATGTACTTAATGTTATATGATGATATTTGGATGGACACTATTTATATAATTTTGTGTGTTGCTTGGATGCAGATTCTGGATTCTCACATTCCTTCGATGAAGCAACGTGTCCCCAAGTAGAGCCAGATGTTGACCACACTTTGTCAACGACCCCATAGCAGTACACCCCCATTTTTTCAAATGGGACTTATCATGTTCGAGGCTCGTGTCATCCATATTTCATCGCCGATCGACAGTTTTTATAATGATGTAAACCCATTCTGCATTTTATGATGTAAATGATCTAAGTAAGACCGTCCATGTATGTAACAACCTAGGTAAGCCTAGTATGTTGTTGATGATTTCCATCCTAGGAGGTTTTTTGTCTCACTGATTCACGAAAGTGATCGGCAGAGTTTTTCCCTCCAGCCTCACCCCAAAGCTAGGGTGGATTTTATCATCAACATACTAAGTGAGTCCTAGTGTTCTATCGAGTCCTTGTAAAAGTAGTTTGAACTACTTGGTCTACTAGATCATATTTTGAGTCACAGAATTGGGTATTTATTTGAGGGTCTATATGAATGGGTTTTCCCCCTTTATGTATGTAAATGTATTATCTCATGTAAAAGAGGGTTGGAAAAATAATTATAATCCCCTCTTAGTCAATTAATTAAATTTTCTGGTCAATTAATTAATAAAATCTTAAACCAAAAATTTAATTAATTTAGGGTCCTAAGTTAGGATTAAATCTTTAAAGGCAAAATTTGTGGGTCCTTGGAAAATGATTTTGAAAGCCCCAAGCCAAGGGAATATTGAGAATTTTAAGAAATTTTGGACCTTTGGGCCTTGGTGGTTAAGTCAAAGTCAAAATTTTGGGGTAATTAACTCAAAAATAATATTTTTGAGTTAATTAAAAATTGAATTAAATGATAAATTCGTTTTTTCCCCAAAATTTTAATTTCAACGCTCCAGATTAAAAGATAATTAAATCTTTTGGACGATTGAGATTATTTTGACGAGGATCATCCAAACTAGCCGTTAGAGATCTTGTCCTATAAATTTAGAGGTCTTTTTCATTTTTGAGTCATCCGATCTCAGGATCGTGCACTTGCTCTTAGAAGCTCTTGTAAACTTTTGAGGAATAAAGCATAAAGACTTTGGGGTTACAAATCTGGATGTTCCTTCTCATATCTATGTGGTGAATTGTCTCTAAACTCGGCTACTTTGTTTCTTGTATTTTATGGTTGATGGCCTTCATAGATTAATCTGCATACAGGTATCTTGTGCAGTTTTCTGGGTTTATAAAATAACATTATGATTTTTTCTACAAAGGTCTCATGTTGTTTTCTTAAATCTCTATCAATCTAAGATTCAGATCTAAGTGTGCAGGGAATTTTTTTTTTTAGATTGGGCGTCTGGGGAAGTCTTCGGTTGGACCAGCCGACTCTCAATAAACATAAATCTGATAAGCTCTTTATTTGTTTTGTTAAATTCCAGGTCTATCTTACGATATTTGTGATTTTGCAGGGTTTCAAAGGCTTGTGCCTCTCACTAAAATTTTAAATCTCTGAAAATTGTTCTAAAATGGATTCAAATCTGACCATGAGGGTTTTAAATCTGTAAACAAGTTGTAAATTTGTAAATTTGGAATTATTTCTGGGATCCGATAGTTTGTTTCAGATAGCTGTATTGGTTCTTTCGGGTCTTTTGCAGAGTGTGAAGTTTTTGCTTTCTCAAAATATGAATCGTGAAAGCAGACTGGCCTCAAGATTGGGTCAGCCTATATCGTGGGCACAATTTCAAAGGAAAAGATCTTCCGTGCATTTAATCGCATAAAATCGTAGTTTTGAAAGAAAGAAAAAATTTAAGTTTGCTTGGCAGATTTTTCGAATGTACTGGGTTTTATTCACGCTGCATTCCCTTTGTTTTGCAACTCTCATCCAACAGATTTATCTCTACAATCGCTTATCTTTGCAATCGATCCTTGCCTCTGCCATCAACCATCCATCTCCCTTCAGCAAATCGATTCCGCCCTCAGCTCCGTTCTCCTTTGCCATCGTGCTCTGCTTCCTCACGAAATATTCATTGCTGCTGCTGTTCGATCCAAGCTTCTTTCCCTGCCGTCAACACTCCTCACGCCGGCCGCTCCTCAATCTGGAAAATGAAAGCGTAAACAAAAAAAAAACGAGCCATGTTTTTGTGTTGGGTTGTAAATTCGATTTTAAGACTTGGTTTTAATTTTCAGAGTATAGCATAGTTTAGACGTAGGTTTTATTTTTTTTTAATTGATAGCTTTAAGTTTTAATTTCTTTGATAGTTTAATTTTAGATTCTAATTTAGCTTTGGCGTAGGTTTAGAGTTACGATTTAGATTTGCCTTTTTTTAATTGTCTTAGTTTAAATTTTTAGTTTTAGCTTTAGATTTCAAATTTTAATTTAGTTTCATTTAGTTTATTTTTTAAATTTTAATTTTTTAAATCTAGCTTTTAGTTTTAATTTAATTTAGATTTTAAATTTAATTTAGATTTTAGATTAGAACTTTTATTTCATTTTAGATTTTTGAGATTTTCATTTAAATATAAAATAAAAAATAATAAAAAATTTTCAAATTTTAAAAATCTGGTAAATACAAAAAATACAAAATTATAAATTTTCTATAGTCAAATGTGCTAAAATTTTTATTCTAAAGTTTGACTATGGAACATTTTGATTTTCGAACTGGGTTATAATTGGAATATCTTATTTTTCGGAAATCTTTCAAGCATCTGGCATTCTCATGTTATTGTTATTCATGGTTGTGGCATTTTCAATTAAATATCATTGTGATCAATCGTGTTTTAATAAGCAGCAGTTAATCGTCACTCACTTGTTTATAACTGCATAACGGGATTTTGTTTGACTCCATAAGGCACTGGTCTTAAAAGTGTGAAATCTAATTTAGATCTGCGGAATCTCGTTCATTTCTATCAAGTATTTGATGTTTTAGCTGTGTCTCCTGGATTTGTCATCCTCATTTATAATAGGGTCTACCTCCCTTAGCTTGCAAGGAGACAACTTAAATAGAGAGATTGGGGATAAGAGTGACAGCCCCCAATCTGAGTCGTTGTCGCGGTGCCTTGACAATCTGTGCGACAACAAGCTCTTCTACATATCCATGTCCCCCCACCTCTGTGGTTCATGAGCACTCATGGCTGCATCATCTTCCGACCCATCATCTGCCACGGCTGCTTTGGAAGAAGATGCTTTCTTGTCCTTCTTCTTCTGAAGACAATTGCTGGAAAAATGTCCCATTTCACCACACTGGAAGCACTTGATCTTTGAGAGATCCTTCTTCTTTTTTGGCTGCTTCTTTGATGCCAAGGCTGCATCTTCCTCATCTTCCTTCTTCACTTTGCTCAATCCAGAGTTGTGCTACTTCATGGTGAATCTGCAGAGTTCTTCTTGAAGCAGAATTGACCACAAGTTGTCCCAATTGATTTCTTGTTTGTTAATATGTCTACCCATAGTGCATGTACTAGTTTCCTGTGCCATGACTTTTTATTCTCTTCCAGCAACTTTTTTATGATGTTCACCAAATTTTTGTTTGAGGACTCTACCAACCCATTACCTTAAGGGTAATAAGTTGTTGAATGTTCCAATGTAATCTAATATTTGTAGCAAAATTCCACCATTTTCTTGGATCTGAAGGCAACAACATTGTCAATGATAATCTTTCTAAGATAGCCAAATCTAGACAAAATATGGTTTTCAAGGAATTTGATGATTACTAAGTCGGTGGTAGTTCTAGAAGGGATGGCCTCTATCCATTTTGTAAAGTAGTCAGTTGCAGTGAGGATCCATTTGTGTTGGGCAGAGGAGGCAGGATGGATTTCTCCAATAAAATTTAGGCCCCGTTGTGGAAAAGGAGCTTCAACAGAGATAGGATGCAAAGGTAATGGCAGTAGTTTTCTTTTGCCTTTAAAGATTTGGCACTTATGACAGGAAATTACCATTTTATGGATGTCTTGAAAGAGGGTGGGCCAATAGTAACTAGCTCTAAGGATTTTGTTGACAGTAGTTTTCCAATAGAGGTGGCCACCACATTCTCCTTCATGAAACTCATGTTTGATCTTATCTGTATCATACTCAAGCAAGCATTTAAGCAATATAGCACTAGCATTTTTCCAATATAAAATTTTATCTACAATGTAGTAGTTTACAGCCTTCAACTTTAAGAATCTAGCCTTTGTTTTGGACGAACCAGGAGGAGCATTAAGATTAAAAAGCACATATAAAATATCAGCATACCAAGATGAATTCAAAAATGATTCTTCAATAAGTGGAGTTGCCAACTCCTCCTGTTCATCTAATGCATCAATTATATTCATGTCTAGTGCTTGAAAGTTTGTTTCAGCCATGAGTTTAACCAATCCTTGTCCCTTGATTGGTTTAGTGGGCTTGATTTCTAGATCATATTCTAATATAATAGCAATCCACTTACCTCTTTTTCCATCAGGATCTTGTGTGAGTATGTCTGTTACCACTGAGTTAGGCACAAATGCAATGATGTGTGAGTGTAAAATGTAAACTCTAAAATCTTTCAATGCCTTGATTAAGGCAAAAGCTTGTTTCTCCATTATGTTGTATTTCAAAGGTGCATCTCTTAATGCCTTGCTGAAAAATGCAATGCATTGTTCTTGTCCTTTTATATTTTTCTGCAGTAGGACAGCAGCCACTGTATGTTTTGATGCAAAGGAGAAGATGAATAAGTCTTTGGTAAAATCAGGTTTGATTAGAACTAGTGTTTGGGTGAGTGCTTGTTTTACCAGTTCAAAGAATTGCTTTGCTTCTATGGTCCATGTAATATTCCCAATTAGCGATAGCTAATTGGAAATATTAATTTTGACCAATTTTGCCTTGCTATAGTTGGAGCATGAATAAAGTGAGTGAAATATTAAATAACTCACTTAGGATAAAGTATTTCCCTAAGGTCCACATCGTATTTGAGGAAGTGGGGCCTAGTGGCCAAGTGGACAGCAGAGGGAGAAGAGGACGTGGACCATGTGGGCAGCGTGGGGCCTACCTCACGCAGTTGAGAGGGGCAGCGTGGGCCAAGGGGCACGTAGGAGATGGTGGGGCCTAGGGTTGAGAGAGGCCCATCGTGATAAAAGGGAGGAGAGCCTCTTCATTTGATCATTCATCTTTATGCATCTTGATCTTGTCATTTCGACTTGGAGCACACTCGCTGTTTAGCTTGTCTGCAGTACTGTTTAGTACACCAGGTGTCTCCGTGCGGAGATCCCAACCTCAACCCCGGGAGACTTCGAGTGTTTGCTCAGGTGAGGTATTCTACCATCATTTTTGCCGGAGGATTTGTAGTTGCCTTCATTGTGGAGCGGAGCATCTAGGGACTGCACAGTCTTGAGGGAGAGGACGCAGTTCATCTTGGGAGAGTTCCGGATTGGTGCCATTTTGGAGGATTCGAGCCGGAGGATTGAGCAAGGGGCCAGCCCTTGCCCATTGGAAATATTTGGGGGAGAGGGAGTCCCTATTTTGGAGGTTGTCATTTAGCACCAGCGTGGCTCTTGGGAGGATAGCATAGTTCCTCAAGGGAGGCATTTTCGGAGGTCGAGCATTTCAAAAACGCTTTCTGGGCTTTTCTGGGTATTGTGAGTAGAGACCGATTCCAGAGTATTAGCATTTTATGAGTAGGGGAGCAGCCCCAAATACTCATTTTGGTTCCAGCAGTTGCAACAGCACGACAGTATTTCAGCAGTTGGAGTTGGAGCAGAGAGTAGCCATTTCCTTTGACATTCTAAGAGTATTCCTACGCTTGCTTGGTGCAAGTCGAGGTGCCATCATTCCGATCATCTCTTGTATTTTTTTATATTTCTCAGTCTAATAAAATGGCTTAGCATTCTCTATTTCATGTGTATCTGCTTCATGGTCTGTTTCTAGCACTATATGTCTTGTTGTATGCTTTATATTACTGTCTATTTTCCTTTGGGATATTACAGTCCATTTGACTCTTATTTCTCTTTTTAGCATGTTTGTAATGTTTCCTAGGAGCTCTGCAAGGTTTGGTATGAACTCTTTTAAGAAATTTATTTTTCCAATGAAAGATTGCAGCGTTTTGATATTTCTAGGATGATTGATTTGCAATATTCCTTTAATCGTTTTTGGGTCTATCTTGATCCCTTCTTCAGATATGATATGGCCTAAAAGTTTTCCTTCTTGAAAGCAAAACAAAGTTTTCTTGGGATTTAAAGACAAACCATACTTTCTACATTTTTCAAAGGTTTTTCTTAAGTGCGCTGGGTGTTCTTCATATGTTTTTTAATAGACTGTTATGTCATCAAGGTAAATCACAATGAAGTAACCTATTTCTTCTGAGAAAGCAATGTTCATGGCTCTTTGAAAGGTGGCACCAACATTCATTAACCCAAAAGGCATTTTTGCATACATGAAAGTGCCCCAAGGTGTAGTGAAAGTTGTCTTGTGTTGATCATCTGGGTGTACCAGCACCTGATTGTATTATGAAAAGCCATCTAGAAAATAAATTCTTCTGGAACCTACTACCCTTTGTAAGATGTGATCCATTTTTGGTAAAGGGTAGTTGTCTTTTAAGGAGGCTTTGTTTAAATTTCTGAAGTCTATGCATAGCCTAATTTCTCCTGTTTTCTTCCTTACTGATACAATATTTGAAACCCATTGTGAGTATCTCAAAGGGACTATTATTCCAGCATCATACATTTTCTTAATTTCTTTCTCAACCAGGGGTAGTTGCACAGGGTTTATTCTGCGCAATTTCTGTTTAAAGGGCTTATGGTTTTCTTGGAGGGGTATCTTATGCTGAATTATCTCTGTATCATATGACTTTAAATCTTCATAACTCCAAGCAAAAACATAAGTAAATTCTCTAAAAAACTCAAGATATTTCTGTTTTATATGAGTTGGCAGTGTTTTAGATAGTTTTATCATTTTGGGTTTTCGTTCACTGTCTATATTGCATTCTTCTATTTCAGTTTCAGTGGGTTTCATCTTTGGTTGCTTAGCAACATCATTAAATTCAAACAATTCTTCTAGAGGCACCAATCCCTTTGGCAAGTTATCATTATTGGACTGTAGAACTTCAAAGTCTTCTTTCTCTAAATTAGTGCACAGCTCTATTTCATGTGTGTGTTATTTTGTTAACAGATTTATATCGGCAGTGTCAGGAGGTTCTTCTTTGCAAGATTGTTCCGCAGTAGGGCAGTCTTCTTCATACTTTGAGTCTGAATTTGGCATTTCAAACCCATTTCTGGACTGCAAGAAATTTTCTATCTGTTTATCTCCTTCAAAAACTTGCCAGTATTTTATGTTATCAGGAACTGCTGGTCTATATTTGACTTGGACTGTGTATTGCTTGTTTTGATAAGGCTTTTGACATGTGCTAACAACAAATGCTAATCCATTGACAAGGATGTTTTGGTTTCTAGGGACAAAGGTAAGCTCATATTCTGTGAAAGTTTTCAAGAGGTCAATAGCATCATCCCTATATGCTTTTAATCCTGGATGCTTGGTCGTGTATTCTCCATTTATCTGCCTAATAACTAACTCTGAATCTCCATGGACAGTTATCCTCTTGGC
The DNA here is from genome assembly GCA_034641835.2 of Pinus albicaulis. Taxonomy (NCBI): domain Eukaryota; kingdom Viridiplantae; phylum Streptophyta; class Pinopsida; order Pinales; family Pinaceae; genus Pinus; species Pinus albicaulis. The sequence goes on from CM076572.1 coordinate 407,895,212, forward strand.
TCCTAATTTCTTCAATAATTGTAGTCCTAAGAGGAGTGTCTCATATTCAGCTATGTTATTTGTGCATTGAAAGTTTAACTTGTATGAGTGACCTTCTGCATTATTGTTCTTTGTGTTATGCACCCATATTCCTGCTCCTGCACCAGTTTTGCTACAAGAACCATCAAAGCTCATACTCCAAAGAGGTTCAATTTCAGATTTGTCATTAAGCTGATCATGGTCCCCATCATGTTGTTTATAGTGGCTATCACTGTGTTGTTTATTATGCTGTTCTTCAGGGTCTGCACTATGTTTTTCATTGTTTTATTTTTCATGATCAACACTATGTTGATGGCTGCCTGGTTCCCTATGGTTTCCACTATGTTTGATGTAATATTCTATTTGGGCAAACTGCTTTGACTGTTCCTCCTCTTTTTCCTCTTCTTCTACAATTATTTTCTCATTTTCTGTTGTTTGTTCATTAACATTTTCATCATTGTAAAGGATAAATGAATCAAGATCTATATGGATGGAATAAAGAGGGAGTTATCTGTCTTTTCTTGACTGTTGACCATGTATTTCATGTGAATTTCCCTATATAGTCTTCTTGGTTGACTAGAGACAGGGATAGTAGCATAAGTCATGTCCATTTGTAGGGTACCTTGGAGTTTAGCACCCCATGATCTTGAAAGGAGCATGCCATATTTTGAAGGTATATCAGCCACTACAATGTCCATTACTAGGCTCTTGGCTGGTATTTGTGCTAAGTTGAGACATAGATCTTTGATTAGGCCTAGAAATTTAACTCTACTGGAATCAAAGAGTATAAATCTTTGTATGATCTAGTTATCTCAAGGCCTATTCTTTCCATTACTACTTTTGGCATAAGGTTGTGTGAAGCACCAGAATCTAACATGGCATTGTGGAGAATTTTATCATGGATGTTTAAACTGACATAAAATGGAGGAACACCTCTCTCTTGAAATTTTCTTTCTACTTTTGGTCCTAACAGAAGTTTAGGTTTGTCATCATTTAAATTAACAAAATCAGCATTCTCTCCTATGTTTAAAGATTTCAAAAATTGAGATCTATATACATCTTGAGTGACTAATTCAGTAAGAGGAATAGAGATTTTAATCTTGGCAATTTCATTCTCTATCCTAAACGGTGTCTGAGTTTTTGAAATGTTGAAATCAAGCTTTTCAGTCATTGTTTTCACAGCATTTTCAACTTGCTGGTTTTTATTAGGAATAGCAGTTAAAACAGTTTTATTAGGAGCATTAGCTGAGTTGCTAGTGCTGCTTTGGTCACCACTGTGTTTGGGATTAGGTTGGTTGTTTTTGTTTTTTTTTCTATTAGAACTTTCAGCCACTATGTTAGTATTTTCTGTTGTCTTTTTAGAAAAATTTTAGGGTTCTTTTTAGCAGAAATTTCAGAGGTCTTTCTTTTGGGAGTGTCTTGGTTTTTCTTGCTTTTAAGGTCATACTGTCTATGTACTTCCATGATGGAATTTTCAAAGCCTTGTTTATAATCTTCAGATTCTAGGCTTTCTTCCTCATATTGAGTTGGGGAAAACATACTTTTTTCTTCCTCTGTAAGGAAAACAGTATCCTCATTATTTACTCCCATTAGATTTATGTGATTTTCCTTTGTTTCTTCAATTATTCCCTCATCTTCATCAACGTAGTTTTCTTGGAAAGGAGGTCTGATTTGCTGATCAGGACCTCGTTGTTTAATTTGAGGAGGATTTCTCCTGAAGTTTTGGTTTTGGTTCTGATTTTGATTTCTGTTTTGAGGAGCTGTTTGGTTTTCTCTAGGATAAGCTCTCTCATTCATGTTTATTCTCTCTATCATCCTCTCCATGGTTCTAACTAGGCTGTCAATTTTAGCATCAGATGTGGAGGCCATAGTTTCCTCTTTGTATGTAACCTTCTTTTCTACTCTCAATCTAGCCCTTTTAGCAATTAGGTTGGCTTCTACACTTACTACTCCCCTTTGCATGTCTTCTAAGGTGAGGGGGTCTCTTTCTCTTAATTGATAAGACATGTTCGGATCAAATCCATCTGGAAATTTTACTAGGGTTAGGCCTTGTGGGGGTTTCATGTGGAGAGGGAGTGCATTATATACAATATTGAACCTAGTGTAGTAGTCTTGGACACTCTCTCCAACATTTCTCTTAAAGTTATCATACTCTGATAGGATTTGAAGAGGATTTTTCTTGACTTCCCATTTGTTTAAGAATAATTGATGAAAAGCAGGGAGGTCATTTATACTATTAGGGGTTAAGCCTTTGAACCATTTTCTTGCCTCTCCCCCTAAGCTTTGAGCAAACATTCTAAGTTTAACAGTCTCATCATCTATTTCTTGTCTGTCAAAGTAGTCATTCATCCTATCCACATGTTGTTGAGCAGTAGTAGAACTACTAGCATCATATAAAGGAATCTTGGACTGATAATCCTGTGGTAGAACAACTAAAGGTAAAGGAAGGACCAAGGGAGCATACCATGTTGCCATGATATGAGGTTGTGGAAACAATGGAGGGTTAACAAGTGGAGAGCTTACAAAAGGAGGTACAAGGTTAAATGGAGGAAAGTGAACAGTGGAAGATGAAGATAGTACAACAGAATCTCGTTGTAAGGTGGATAGATTTAGAACTATCTGGGTTATCCAATTCTGAGATCTAGCCCTAGACAAGCTTTGTTCTAGGGGTGAGTCAGATAGGATATTTTAGAAGTCTTTAAGGTTTTCAGGTAGGGAACTTGCTTTGTGGATTGGTCTGCTAACAGCTAAACTTTTGGATCTAGGAGACTTCCTAAGGATTCTTTCAGGATTATCAACTATAGCAGGAGGATTTGGGTCGGGATGGGATCTGGTATGAATTCTTCTAGAAGCCAGAACTTTGGACCCAAAAATCAGAAAGGTGTAGAGGTATAACAGTTTTAAGACACAAACCAAACTGTGAAAGAAATACTTAATCCACCAAGTATTCTTGACTGGGTATTTTTGATGTTTTGATGATAAAATAAGTTTCCCAGTAGAGTATATGGAAAGCCAGTGGAGTCAGTAGGCCTACTGAAAACCAGTGGAGTCAGCAGGCCTACTGAAAACCAGTGGAGTCACCAGATGGAGGATTTTTATTTGATTTATGGTTGATTGTTGTCCACCATCAGTAATTAGAAACCATTTTTGGCTAACACTTGATTCATCTGAGTTTAAAAATGAGGTTTCCTGAGTTTTTGAGGTTGTTTATTACTCAGTAGTCCCCAGTATGGTCGCCACTATGTTGGCTCCCTGTGATTTGCAAGATTGGCAAGAACAAACACTGCAGGGCCACATCAGAACCACTTTGGAATCCTAGGACCTAGCCTTCCTGGATTCAGAGAGGGATCTCTCTATGTATGTGTTTTCAAATGATATGTCTCTATGCTTTTGTTTTATGATATTAGGCTAGTTATGAAGTTCTAAGGACTTGTTTGTTTTGGTTGATTAATCGATAGGTTGACAAATATGTGGTGTGATTAGTTGAGGGGGGTGTTTCAGCTGAATAGATAGACCATGAGAAAACATTAATCCATTGGGCTATGGAGTCATAAAAGGATTTAATTGTTCATCAACTCTGCAAGGGTTTTCATAGGGTAAGCTAACTATATCAAGTGGATCTCTTAGATTAGTTTGTGATATGAAATAACAATAAGTTGTGAGGGCAGTAGAACTATAGTCAGTTAAGAATCTTCTAGCTCTACTTTAACAAGAAAATCCTTTTAGGTAACTGTTTGAGGAAAACCAAAGGACAGGGTATACCATAGACTTCTTTGGCCAGACTTTAATAAGCAAACCTTTAAGACAACAATCTAGCAATCCTAGAATTACTTTCAAACAAAGAAAACATTTAAGATAACAGTGAGAGCAACTAAAGAGCAAGCTAAATCTATCTTCTTTAACTCAACACTCAAAAGACCTTCAAAGCAACATTTTGAGGCAGACCAAAGGACAGGGCATACCATAGACTTCCCTGGTTTAGACTCTACTAAGTATACTTCAAAGAAAGGCCTTAAAAACAATATTTTAAGCTACACCAAAGGGCAGGGCTTACCATAGACTTCTTTGGTTTGACTCTATTAAATCATTTCTAAGGCAACAAACTAGGTGGAACTAGAGAGCAATTAAGAATTCTCTAATCATACATTGCAGAGGAAAACATTAAGATAAAGAATGCAGACATAAATAGGGTACCAAGACAGCATATCCTACTCTAAAATTTCTGTTCTTTTATCATAGAAATATGGACAGAATGGAAAACAGAAGAAAAACAATGACAAAGAAGGAAAACTTCACCATTAACATAGCTCAAGAATCCTGTGAACGTGCTTGTATTACTGATGAGCAAAACAGTTACATTACTCCATGTACAATATCTCTCTGCAACTCAGAGCTTTCTCAAATCCAACCTAGCAATCCTCAACTAGCTCAACAACAGAAATCAGTCAAATAACCACCAACTAACTAACACTAAAAATGAAGCTCACATGCAGTATTTATCTGCAAATGAGGAGGTGGTGCTAAGCTAGGTTTTTCATATTTCATTTATTACAGAGTTAATGAGTTTTTTACCTTTGAGACCATGCAAGGCCTAAGGCAAAAATATCTGAGAGTGCTTCTCTGAAATAATAACTCCTAACATAACTTCTGAGTTAATTTATGGAAATGTTTGACTTTAAAGCTTTTTCAACAACTTTACAATAACTACTTCGTAGATGAAAAATATCTCTGACTATTTGTAATCACTGTAATCACTGAAAAATGTTGTAGGTGGCAAAATATCCTTTGAAGAAGTAATTGTTGTGGGTTTAGTCATTCGAGTTTGCTTCTGTGTTTAATCTGCCTCTATTTTATCATTTAAACTCTGTTTAGGCCTTTAAACTCTAGATTTGTCTTTAACTTTCTGTTTCACTGTCCTTTTTCTTTGATTCTGCTTTTATCTTTGATGATTGATTAATCCTTTTGATCAACCTTTTCAACCTCTGCCTTGTGGCTAATCTTTTGATATATCCTTTGATCTGTTATTAGCCCTTTAATCTTCTGATCTTTACTGTTGCAGTCTTCTTAATTGTTTTATCTTCCTGTGACTACCTTTGTCTGTGTTTTCTGTGCAGGGAGGCATCTTCTGCAGTTGGAGGGTTTAATAACCATCAATAATCATGTTTTATTGATGATTATACTTGATATAGGGCCTCTGGTCTTTTTAATGGAGCAAGTTCTTTGGATCGTTGGGATGCACTCCTGCTTTTCTGCCATGAAACCTGCACATTAAATAAACAAATTAATTTGAAAACCTGCGGGAAAGACTTTTTCCTGCGTTTATTGGGGGTTTTCGGGCTTTGCAGGGTAGAGAATGGTGGATCAGGGCTTGGTTCCATAGGAGGAACCCTGTGGGGACTTTGAACAAAGGAGGCAATATGAAATTTGGTGGGAGGAGAAAAGTGGTTTTCGGGAGCAGCGAAGGCGGTTTTCGCATGGTCGGGGAGGTGGTAACGGTATTAGGAGCGGGCGTGTGATTCCACTCAGCGAATGTCGCGTGGCAAGAGAATACCACCCTTTTCGCAAGTTTTAAAATCGTTAACTCCAGCGCAAATAGATTTGCAATATGTGTCGTGGGTCGTCGGATCTCGGGGGCGGAGATCGACGGTGGTCGGGTGATCTGGCGTGATGAGCAGGTGGAGTGGTGGGGTCCCAGCGCCAAGTGACGTGGCGGGCTTCTTTGTTGTGTAGCGCGGGGTTTAAAACATGAGTGGTTTTATTATAAAGCGGGGGTTTAAAAGCATTAAGCAGAGGGCTTAAAAACTTTAGTGGGTGAGGTTTATATTTGAAAATGCGGTTTAAATCATTTAAGCAGAGGGCTTAAATATTTTATATAGGGTCGGGTTAAAAACATAAGAGTCGGGGTTTTTATAACAGGGTTTTACATATAAAACAATAAGGTCATGAAAGGTTAATTTTTACCTTTAGAAACAATGTAAAAAGGCATTTTTACATTGTTTCGGTGCAAAAGGAGGAAAATGAGGAAAGTGTCGGTTTTGAAAGGTTGAAGAGGGGAAAATGGGTTTTTGGTGGAGAAAATGATTGAATGAAACTTTAGGTAGGGAGAGAGGGTGAAAATGAGATAAACAAACCCACAATGAGTTTTTTAAGAGCAGCAAGGTAATCTTTGAAAGGGCAGAAATGAAATATAGTGAAAAAGACTTTTTGAGGATAATGAAGGCAGTGAGATTTCTACAGATAGCTAATAGGCAAAGAATGATATCTTTAGCTGCTTGTAGAAGGTCCACAATCACCTAGTGAACTCTGTAGAATACAGGAGGATAACAGGCCTTATCTGGACAAGCTCATATTTATTTATGAGCATTATACTGGGAGTCTTTACGAGAGCTGCTACACTACCTCTCAAGGTTCATACCCCATCTGAATGTCTACAAGGTATGTCCTTTTAGGACTATTCTTATCTTGGATTCACAAACCTAGATTTTCAAAGGATATTGGTTCTCTTCGACTACTCTTATTTTAGATGTCTGCCTCATCCTCAAAGAGCATCGGTCATCAACTTCCTTTCCTCAATTCTCCAATCCATAAGAATTTCCAATCTAGACTCTTATTCAATCCCCCAAAATCCATTCTTTCTTTATGGCCTTCACTAAGACTTACAACTGTTAGTCCTAGTCTAGTGCCTGACCCATAAAGACAAGAACAATCTGATATCACTCCCTCTCAAATAGGGAAGACATATCCACCAAACTAAGCTTACCTCTAAGGTACTCGAGCTTCTTGTTTGGTAATGCTTTAGTCATTATGTCTGCAATATGTTCATCTATAGTTAGATAGTGCAGCCCCACAACCCTATCTCGTACCAAGCTTCTAATGTAGTGGTACTTGTTGTTTATATGCTTTGTCTTAGAATGAAACACTAGGTCTTCTATCAATCTTATGCAACTCTCATTATCACAATGTATCCAAGTAGGCCTGAGTGGTCCTTCAAACAATTCTGATAGCAACTTCCTGAGCCAATCTGCTTCTCAACAAAATTCTCTTACAATAACATATTCAGTGCTCAAAACAATTGTATCCCTCATCCATGAAACCATGTAAGACCTATTGATCACTGGAGTGACACCTGATGATTATATCAAGACTCGATGCCCAAGGATGAACCAAAGGACACTTGTACCATCAGATATCATCAGTTCAACAGAGTTTTTAAACTCTACTTCTACTTCTTATCATTTTATCTTGTACCCAGATTCCACGCCCTATGGGGAATTGTAATATGTGATGCTAGTAATGATGAATTTGAGTCACTATTGAGCCTGTAACAAGCCTAGGTAGCTTGAGACCTTGCCAACAAATGAGTATTTCTCTAGGAGGTTTTTTTTACTCGGTTAATTATCATCTTCCTATCAGGACTTGATGATTAATTGAGTTTTTTCCTCCAATTTTACCCCAAAGATGGAGTACGGCTTTATGGTGAGGCCTTGGGTGACTCCTAGTGTCTAGAGTCAATGTATATTACCATACTAGATCACACACAAAATTTCGTGGAATTTGGTTAGGTCTAGGTAGTGATTTTTTAATTTTTTAGATTTCCCACAGCTCAAAAATTGCAATAAACATTGTAATTGAATTGTAATAAGTGTTGTCTAGAGAAGTTGTATGGGGTATGAGTAATCAAAATTACACCTCTCACCCTCAAATTTCTTTTATGACATACTTTGAGGGGTTAAAAATGTGTTTTGAACCCTCAAAACCCACTTTTCCTAAGTTTAATGGGAAATTTAGCAATTAATTAAGCCAAAAATTAAATAAATGGAGAAAAATAAATATCCACACATGCTAAACGAGGTGGAAAATTATTGAGGAGTTAAAGTGAAGTCCCAAGGTGATGTGGACTCCTAAAATCAGGGAAAGAACATGTGCTCAAATAAAATCGAATTTCTGGCATTAAATGAGAATTGCTTACTTGGAAATTCGAATTTGTGAAGTTAATGCACATTTGGGAGGGGATTCAGGTGAATATTTGGGGGATATTTTTGTGGGAAATTGTCCCCACATAGGTTAACACTCATATACACCTGTCATTCCATCATAAAATTCGAATTTGGCACATAAAGGAAGAAGAAAATGATGTCCACTTGCTAGAATCTGATTTTTACACTTGGCAATGGAGCTCCACTTATCAAATTCAAATTTGCCTTATGATCTCCTCCCTCTCACCACTTGGCATTTCGTTCTTCATTGGGATTTTCTCCCAACTTTCTATATAATGGAGCCATGGGCTCTCATATTGTATCTTTTGCAACGAGCTATTGTGCTTGTGGAAGCTCTGCTTCTATGTACTTGTGTTCTTCATATGAATAAAAAGACTTTGGAGTTCATTCATGATTGTTATTCCATTGGAGCATTGCTTGGATCATTGATGGTATATCTCTACTTGTGCCTTTGATTTATATTCCATTTTTCTCATATGCTTTTGTTGAATTGTAGATGTATAGCTATCTTACATTTACAATTGGTTATTTGATATGCTCTAGGTTAGAAAACTTTGTCTATTTTCATACAAATTCTAGAGTTCTCTTGCCATTGTTTATTGATTTAATCCATATGAGTTAATGTTTATTGGAATTTTTGTATAGGATCATTGTTGAATGAACTAGCAAGCTTGAGGGGAAGTCTTCAAGAGACCAACCCACTCTTGGCATTGTTTTCAAGGAGCTCTCATCATTATTTGAATTTCATAGAACTAATATTTTTGAAAGTACTTGTTCTTGCATGGTTCTCCTTCACATAGTCTATGCATGAATCAAAATATTAAAAAAATCATTTACATTTTTTAATCGTGCTTTCATCTCCTTATATAGCTATTCAAGAGATTCTCATAAGCTAGACAAGCGATGGGGATCTTTTCCCATCACTTGATTTAGCCTTTGTATATTATTTTGTAGCATATTCACAAACTTACATGCTCTCTTTTCACACTATTATTTTTGCAGCCCTAACATTCTTGTTTGTAGATTCTCTCTAACTTCAAGTTGCATTTCAAGGAGGTCGTGGGCATTAGGAGAGCTTGTGGAAGAAGGCTAGGTCATACACCACTTTGGAGCTTGTATTCTCTAATTGTAGAACTCCATCTCTTTTGAGGCTCACATACTTGAAGGGATTTCCTTCTTGCTTCAATAATTCACACTGTATTCTCTCATCGATTCCTTGGGAAGCCCTCCAAGAGGCTCTAACCTCATTGTAACACCATAATAATAAAAATTTATGTTTTTGTTGTGGGAGCGTGGGTTTTACCCATTGGCATCCCTATCTCTCCATTTCAAGGGGAGAATTTGTAGATGGATTGACTTATTGGTTTTGACATTTCCATTTTCTTTCACATCACATATGCATGCTCTAATTGGGAAGTAACACAAATCATATTTCTTCTTCTTAAAGTTTGCTTCACAAATCTCAAGCCACATTTCCATTTTAAGAATACTGAAGCATTGTGTATTTGACAAAGTTTGTCTTGCAAAGCAATCACTTATTTTCATGTCAAGCGAATTTCCTCAAGTTTAAATTTTCTTTTGCAAAGCTATTGTAAGCACAAATCGCAATATAATTTTTAGAGCATTAGAATTTACATCGCATGCAAATTAATTGATCATAAGCATCAAGTTTTTAATTGGTTCATCATTTATCTTTAACAACTCACAATTTTAATTGTTCTTGAAGCTTATGCATCTTATGTTTACTTCAGCAAATATTATAACTTACTTGCATATTATAGTAGGCATTCTAACTTAGAAAATTTACCTCCAAGCATAAGTTTGGTTGATATAAATTATAGGGAAAAATGATTTCTTGGAAAGTTCTTCCATTTGGTACAAAGTAAGGTAAAAGTGTGAGACCCTGCAGTTATGAAGGTGGTTTGTCCCCTTGTAGGAACGAAGGCACACGCTGACTCGTAAGACTCAAGGGACAGGTATCGTTAATGACACCCCCGTGTTCTCGCCCCCTCTTTCTTACAGTCACCCTAATTTTTACCCCTTGGTAAGAGCACAAGAGGACGACTTCTCACCTAGATTAGGAATTTTCGATTAAAAGTAACCAAGATAAATTGCATCCAAATCTAGTGTAATTGCATCTCATGCTAATACACCTCATGGTTTTAATTGCATATTGTTTATTCCTCTTGTCATAGTTGAAATTGAATACCTTTTTTGGAAAATATTTTTTTATATACATTTTGCAAGTAAAACACTAATTGTTTCCTTTTGAGCAAGGTAGCTTCTCATGCTTTGATTCATAAATCTATTTTTCTTGTACCTTGCATTTATAATATCTTGTGTGAATAGTTTCTTGTTTCACTTTTCAGGATTACTTTTGCTTTCCATTTGAAAACAGTTCACTTCATTTAAGCAAATACAATTTCATTTTAAGAGCAATACCCTGAAGGCACTGCTTTCATATGCTTTATGCTTATTTTATGTATTGATGGTTATTACTCACATCATTTTTTGCTTATAAATCTTAAGAAGAAATCTGTTTGACTCTAACATTCTCCTAGAAACTCAAATCTTTAACTTAGTTTTCCATTTAGGAACCACCTCCCTTAGCTAGCCTAGGAGATAGCTTAAACAGAGAGAGTTGGGATTAATGTGAATTCCTTGCCACCAACCAAAACTTGTGGGGTTAAAGTCTTTTCTCGCTAACTTGTAGGTAGGTGCAAGCAACAAGCGATTAACTAGACCCAAGGCTGAAACATCCTCCTGTTGTGCTTTTTCCATCTGTCTCACTGCCACCCCAATCTGAATTTGTATATCCCACATGTTGGATTTCATCACCAATATACTTGAGGCAGTGATGTATAGTCCCTTGCAAATATCTTAGGATGTGCTTTGTTGCAATCCAATGATCATGTTTTGGCTCTATCTGAAACTGACTTTGGACATTTACTACAAAACAAATGTCTGATCTAGTGTTTACAATACATCAATGATCCAATCAATTGTCTGTAGCAAATAGGGTCTATCAGAATAGACTCTTAACTGCTCAACTTCTTCAAATTTGTAATCATAGGAGTCATCATAGGTTTGCAATCCATCATGTCGAATTTTTGATGCATCTTCATCACATATTTACCTTGACCAAGATACATCTCTCCCGGCTTCTACCAAACCTATAGTCCCAAATAATAATGCATAATTCCAAGATCCTTCATAAAGATCTCAGCTGCTAACTGCCTCTTGCATTCTTGAATCTCACATTCTACACTTGTGACTAGTAGATCATCCACATACAAGAGTATAATAACAATGATAGGATTCCTGGATTTGATGAGTTATTGGCTAGATGCACTCAAGAGGAAACAAGGATGATGGAGCGAGATAAATCCTACAATGGAAATGAACCTATTGCTTTCTCTGCACATGTGAAAAGGAAGAATGATGTTTGTCCAAGGAAACGGGGTCAAGGATCTAAGAAGGGATTCAAAGGAGAAAAAAAAGGAAGATGCTACAATTGTAACAGTTTGGGCCACTATGCTAGAGAGTGCCCTCACAAGAACAATCCTCCAAGGGATGATGACAACAACAACAATATTTTCAAAGGCAATGGCGATCAAAGGAAGAACAAGTTCAACAACAAAGGAAAGAGGAATGCTCCCGCTGCTCGAAATGTGTAATATTCCTAATTAGCACCGCTAATTGGAATATTTGATTTTTGTATAGTTTTGCCGACTATAGTTTATTAATAAATAAAAGTGAGAAAAGGGGTCTAACTCACTTAAATAAAATAAAGTGTTTCCCTAGTAGATGCAACGCTGTAACTTAAGGGGGGAGCCAAGGGGGGCCACACACCACGTGGAGGAGCCAATGAGAGAGAGGACGTTGGTTTTGGAGGGAAACCAATGCTATAAAAGGTGGAGGAGCCTCTTCATTTGGGCATTATTGATATTGTTGATGATATTGAGCTAGACTTCTGTCTACTTGAGCACGCTGGCTGTTTAGTCGGTCTGCAGCACTGTTTAGTGCGACTGAGTGTCTCCGGTCGGAGATCTCACCCTTGGCCTCGGGGGACTTTGAGTGCCTGCTCGGGCAAGGTTTTTCTTCAGTCTTTAGCAGGAGATTTGCAGGTGTTTTGTTGGGAGTTTTGTTGAGGAGCTGAGCTTCATTGGGTGACTGCGTAGTCCTTGGAGGGAGGACACAGTTTGAGTTGGAGCTGTTCAGTGGTAGAGATTTCTGCAGGAGAATCCGTCCTATTCCGGTGTGGAGGTTCAGCGTTTATAAGTGGGAGATTTTCCTGAGGAGTTGTGGCCCCATTTCAGTCTATTTCAGTTGGTGTCTGCGCAGTTCTTGGAGGGACATCGTTTTTCTAGGAGGAGGGTTTCTGGGGGTGATTTTCGGAGGTGGTCCGTTTTGTATATGGTTTCTGGGTTTTGTCCGGGGTGGTGAGTTCAGGTGGTCTGCCGATTTTCAGCTCATTCCGACAAGGGGATCAGCCCCTAGCTTCAGTTCATTCCAGCAGCAGCAGTTTACGGCAGTTTCTTCCAGCAGCTGGGATGCAGTTTCTTGTAGCAGCCATTTCCTGTTTTTCTGAGAGGGTTCTTCACTTGCCTTGAGCAAGGATAGGTGCATTTATTCCGATTATCCATTGTATCTCATTATATTCTCAGATTAATAAAATGGCTTAGCATTTCCGGCATTTTTATGTGTATTTGCTTTATGTTCTATTTTCGGCATTTCCTATATTGTCGTATGCTCGTATTGTCGTCTTTCATTTCTCTTATCTCGGATATTACAAGCAGTATCGGAGCATAGTTCTCGGTCACCAAACAAAGCAATGAGACATTGGGAAAGAGTTCATCTTGTGAAGGTTTGCTAGATTTTGAGAGCACAGCGCTGCAATACCAAAACGAAATTGGAAAAGGGCCAAAATATAAAAGGTCAAATTTTGAAGGTTGGAATTAGAAGAAACGTTTTCTGGGTTTTTCCGGGTTTTGGGCAAGGATCACCTTCCCAAATTCCTAGAATTTTCTGAGTAGTTTTCGGTGGGTAAATCGGAGGTCGAAATCAAGCAGTAGTATGGTTTTGCAGCAGCCGTGCAGTTTCTGAGGAACCTGTAGACACATAGTAGGAAGTGCCAATGGCAGACGAGGAGGATGCGAGGAGATTTAGAGAGGCGCTCCTCCAACACATGTAGGAGGTGTCACAGAAACTCACTGCGTTGGAGGTTAGTTTTCAGATTGGTGAGAGATCAGGCACATCCCACCATTTGCCGGAGCATGATGCCACTCAGCACATGGCATCACATACACCCACACGTCCTACCATGCCCACTTTTCTGGATGAAGACATAGGGGCAGCAGCACAGCGAGAGCCGGAGCCGGGCCACATGGGTGACTATTTTGCAGAGTACCAGGCATACGGCCAGGAGTTCATGGAGGCTCTCTCGTTCAGAGACTTTGTTCAGCTCCGACGTGATAGTAGACCTCACAACTTTCACAGAGGGAACAGGCGCTCACATGATGGGGGCTTACAACGCATAGTGGACAGGTTCCATCTACCGACATTTGACAGGTCAACCAGGCGCTCAGAGAAAGCTTGGGTGGACAAGTTGGATACCTCTTTCCAGCTTGACCGAGTATCGGATAGGGAAACCATTAAAATGGTTACCTCGCACTTGGAGGATGAGGGAACACAGGGTTACAGGGAGTCCGAGGTTACACCTAGTGTGACACAGGATTCACCCTCTTTGGAGACCTCCTTGGCCATGTCGGTTGATGTGGTAGTGGAAAAGGTAGAGCCTACCTCAGTAGAGCCATCCATTGAGGTGATGACCAGAGTCGCGTCCGAGTCTTCGGGTGGTAGCAGCACACAGATGGGTGCAGTGTCAGGAGATGTATCCACCTTCGATGAGGCACTAGCAGGTACAGAGGTATTGGATGATGGTCACGCATTAGCCAGGACATCGGCTTCAAGGACTCGAGTTTTGAGAGAGAAGGCTACGCGCAGTGAGAGACCATTTTGTTGCAGTGACCAGGAGCCGGAGGGTGAGAGTGACTTGTGCCAAGTCTGGGCGCCAAGTTGGTCCGCATCGGGGAACAAACTCGGATTCCCTGATGGTACAACCCGAGGGCACATTGCAGCATCAGATCATTCCCCTTCAGGCATGCATGGATGGGACTAGCAGTGTTGTTGGGACATCTCTTCCCATTGGAGAGAGAGAGGCAGAGCCGCCTAGTCAGATCTCATATGTTGACTTGGATAGCGGTATGAGACGATCAGAGTTGCACAGGGGACAGCATCCACATGTTGAGGTTGGATGGAGAGAGATTTTGAGTTGGTACTCAGTGGAGCGGGCTATGGAGATAGTGATGGATCCGAGTGTAGCTCAACAGGATTTTCTATGCATGGGGAATATAGGAACCCCAGATTGGCATTGGGATCCAGGTGGGATCACCTATCGTTTCCCAGGCAGGTCGACTGACTATGTCTTGGAGAGTACAGTCGGCCTAGTAGTAGAGCATGTGCAGTTTCGGTCAGCTCTAGTGGCCAACCAGTTTATGGGCAGACTCCCTAGGTTGTTTTGGTGTGACACTCGTACACGGGATCACGGGGTGGTCAGCACACCTTGGCAGGAGATTGTCGGAGGAGGTGGCATTGGCAGGCCACCAGATGGCATCTTGTATGGGGCCAAGGATTCTTCACCTTTGTGTGGGGCACGGAGGACGCAGCAGAGCCGAGCAGTGGTGGTAACACTACTGACACACAGGGAGATTCGCTTCTCGGACCCCTTGAGGAGGATTTGGAGTGATGATCCTTTCATCGGCAGGTATAGTGATACGACGGTGGAGACGATGTTACCGGTTGATGGTAGTCGGACATGTAGAGACACAGCTCTATGTCATCACATCTAGGGGTGTGTGGGAGCCTCTAGCATTGAGTGGTGGATTGCCGGTGGACATGGAGTAGCATGGTGGTGTGCCATAGTGTGTGGGACTGCATTGTGGACTAGGAGTATCCTACATCACATTGAGAGCATGCAGAGAGTGACCGATGCCTGAACCCATTCAGGGCACGAGAGGGTACAGGGTGCTACAGCAGCAGCACATGGTATCCAGCAGTATACCGAGGTGTGCCTCAGTGTGCAATGGCATGTTGAGGAGTATATGGATGATCGCGGGAACCAGAGGGCATACGTGCTACACGAGAACAGGACTCTAGAGCATTGCTTCCGCAGAGACTCATGGATAGGACATCAGGCTTACCTTTGGGAGTAGTTCACCCAGGATCGATGGAGAGACAGAGGAGCGATACTTGGCAGTAGCTGTGGGGACTCACACACCTGACTCGCTTCGACATCACTCACAGGTACAGTTGATTATGTTTTTGACCTTTGGCACTTTGGGCGTTAGCAGCAGGGTACGCGAGGTTCACCCAAGATATTTGGATGACACTCAGCACACTAGGGGAGAGATTTCTCAGCAGTGGCACTGGGTTGGTGTGCTAGTTGACAGCCACAGGCCGGGGGATGAGATGATCCTCTGCAGAGGTGGTACATCAGTCATCACTGAGCCTATGCTTGGGGAGCAGGTCATGAGGGAGACATACATCACTTTTCCCTCAGGGCATGTCGAGATCATGCATGAGCAGAGGATACTAGGTACAACAGAGGTAGCATCCCAGTATGTGTTTGGGCTCCAGACATTGTATCGACATTTTATCGAGAGGATGGGTGGCATGTTCGATGCATGTGAGATGGCGGAGGTAGAACAGGAGGGCATTCCTTCTGTATGCGAGGGTGAGGACTCTTTCTCATATGAGTCTATAGGATCAGTTGAGGTCGCTTCTGGGGAGCGAGAGCCATCATGCATAGATGGTGACAGTAGACTGGAGCTACATTCTAGTGTCCAGGGTAAGCAGTCACGGGACTCTATGGGAGATACTCCGGGTGAAGAGTCACTTGTGATGATTGAGCTAGAGCAGCAGGTGATGGAGCCTGAGTCGACAGAGGAGGACACTGTTCACATCAGGCATGATATTCCCTTGAGAGAGAGCCAGATGGGCGCCCACATTGAGTCGATGAGGGATATGCGGCTAACATTGAGGTCAGCCATTGAGGTGGAACAGTCATATGCACTGACATCGAGTATGGTGACAATAGCTGCAAATCCATATCCTCTAGAGGTGTTGGAGGCCGTTGGGATTGTTCTGCAAGGGGCTAGCAGACAGCAAGAGCCGTTGGATATGTTGGAGCATCCATCTTTGGGTCGACACCGGGATGAGGCGCAGATAGATGTATTCGTAGACAGCAGATCTGCAGTGTTTTTAGTGGGTAGCACTCTCCAGGAGTACATCGATGGAGCTTGCAGCATACCTTGCCCACTTTTGCCCATTATAGAGAGAGGGGCTTCCTTCTATAGGCAGTTTCCATTGGCAGACAGGGTAGAGCAGTGGGAGATGATTACAGGCTGGCAGCAACATCCCAGGCATGTTCCATATACCGTTGTTGTTGCTGCATCGGATTCTTCTTCCAGGATGGACTGGCGGGAGATCATGAGTTGGTACCCTCTTGATGGTACGGTACTCTTCGTAGGGAGCACGTTGAGTTGTGGCCCATGGGACATAACAGTGGTTATAGATTCAGCTCGGCATAAGACAGACATCATTTCTTCAGGACTCCTTCCCGATTCCAGGAGAACAGGATCAGCATGGGATTGAGTCAGGACTTGGATTGGAGAGAGGTGATGATTTGGTATGCAGTTGGTGGGGCAGCATATGCAGTTACAGGTACAGCACAGCAGGAGCCCAGGAGCATTGATGCTTGCTGGTGGTCTTCACCTCTGAGAGCATCAGCTTTAGCCAAAGATAGTGCGCAGCCTGAGCCGTGGGACTTGGGCGATGATTGGCCATGGTGGCATTGGGATCCGGGAGGATTGTTTGTTGACTAGGACAGAGAGAGATCAGTTTGGGATCCCGGCATTGAGATATCCCTTCGCACGGGTGGCTGCAGAGACAGAGAGCCAAGGGGACCTGTGCACATTTTGCGCATCGGTGGGGAGCATCGCCAGGAGAGTAGATTGCTCAAGCATTGTCGAGAACAAGCAATTTTTGCCGGATGAGGATGCCACTTGGGAGAGCGAGTGACTTACAACATCCATCACTCAGCTTGCTCGAGGACAAGCAACGTTTGCTCTGGAGGTATTCCTAATTAGCACCGCTAATTGGAATATTTGATTTTTGTATAGTTTTGCCGACTATAGTTTATTAATAAATAAAAGTGAGAAAAGTGGTCTAACTCACTTAAATAAAATAAAGTGTTTCCCTAGTAGATGCAACGTTGTAACCAAGGGGAGCCAAGGGGGCCACACACCACGGGAGGAGGAGCCAATGAGAGAGAGGACGTTGATTGGAGGGAAACCAATGCTATAAAAGGGGGAGGAGCCTCCTCATTTGGGCATTATTGATATTGTTGATGATGTTGAGCTAGACTTCTGTCTACTTGAGCGCATTGGCTGTTTAGTCGGTCTGCAGCACTGTTTAGTGCGACTGAGTGTCTCCGGTCGGAGATCTCACCCTTGGCCCCGGGGGACTTCGAGTGCCTGCTCGGGCAAGGTTTTTCTTTAGTCTTTAGCAGGAGATTTGCAGGTGTTTTGTTGGGAGTTTGCTGAGGAGCTGAGCTTCATTGGGTGACTGCGCAGTCCTTGGAGGGAGGACGCAGTTTGAGTTAGAGCTGTTTAGTGTTAGAGATTTCTGCAGGAGATTCAAGCCTATTCCGGTGTGGAGGTTCAACGTTTATCATTTGGTGAGTTTCCTGAGGAGTTGTGGCCCCATTTTAGTCTATTTCAGTTGGTGTCTGCGCAGTTCTTGGAGGGACAGCGCTTTTCTAGGAGGGTGGTTTCTGGGGGTGATTTTCGGAGGTGGTCCGTTTTGTATATGGTTTCTGGGTTTTGTCCGGAGCAGTGAGTACAGGTGATATATAGATTTTCAGCTCATTCCGGCGAGGGGATCAGCCTCTAGCTTCGCCATTCCAAGAAGCAGCTAGGCCATCGCTAGCTTTTCCAAGAAATTGATGTGTGCTTTCGTAGCAGCGATTTCCTGTTTTTCTGAGAGGGTTCTTCACTTGCCTTGAGCAAGGATAGGTGCATTATTCGGATTATCCATTGTATCTCATTATATTCTCAGATTAATAAAATGGCTTAGCATTTCCGGCATTTTTATGTGTATTTGCTTTATGTTCTATTTCCGGCATTTTCTATATTGTCGTATGCTTGTATTGCTGTCTATTTCCCATTCGGGATATTACAAAATGGAAATGGTCGACCTCCCAAAAGGACAAGAAATGGCGGTTATGATGAAAGTAATGTTGTAGAAAAACAAGATGAATTTTGTCTTATTTCTGCTCTATCTACTGCCTCTCCTCTGAATACTTTGGATCATTGGTTAATTGATGTTGGAGCATCAAAGCATTCCACTGGAAATAAAGGAGGCCCTCTCAAATTTAGTTGAGAAGAAAACTAATCTAAAGATTATACTTGGAGATAATGCCACCTACCCTGTGAAAGGGAAATGAATTGTCACTCTTCGCTTGAACTATGGTCAAACCATACATCTTCAGGAAGTGTTGTATGTGCCCGATTTGCAGAAGAACATGGTATCTATTTCTGCAATGGAAGACAAAGGCTTCAAGGTAGAATTCATTGATGGAAAGGTATGTATTTGGCAAAGAAACCCTAAAGATGCATTTACTCTTGGATTTAGGGTTGATGGTCTCTATCAATTTGGTGGAAGTCCTTTGGGAGCTTTGGCAAGTGATACTCTCTTCAAAGTGAATTATGGCACCGGAGATTTGCCCACTTACATTACAAAGCCTTACCTAGGGTAAGGAAGATGGTCACAGGAATGTCCGACTTTAATATGAACCATGAAGGAGTTTGTCAAAGTTGTGCCTTTGGGAAACATACAAAGGGACCATTCCCTTCTAGTGAAAGCAAGACAACCGATATTCTTCAATTGGTCCATTTTGACCAGTTTAGTGCCTCACCCGTAACCTTATTGGGAGGATACACATTATGCAATCTTTGTGAATGACTCACGCAAAACATGGATCTATTTCTTGAAGAGGAAGGATGAAGTGTTCAAATGGTTCCGTTCTTTCAAGGCAGTGGTGAAAAATCAAACAAGGAAGAAGATCAAGACGTTGAGGAACGACAATGGATCCGACTATGAATCCAATGAATTCAATGAATTTTGCAAAGAGGTTGGCATTAAGAGGGAGACAACTATTCCATCCACTCCAGAGCAGAATGGTAACTAGGTTCGGTCCTTATTTTTATGTATTTGAGTCATCATGTAATGTACTTGTCAAAAGAATAAAGAAAAGAATTATTATTATTATTATTATTATTGTGACTTATTAAAGCATGGGTTTCATGCTTGGGTCACCATGTTTTAGGTCAAAGTGCCCATTGAGGACTTCTAAGATTTATTCTAAGTTAATAGAGTCATTGTACATTTAAAGAGACCCTTTCTTGGGCTTTTGAATCATGTAAAAAGGTTTAATATTGAGTCAAATATGAATTATGTGACCTCCACACCAAGTTGGCCTAGAAGAGATCAAATTGACTCATGTAGGCCCAAGAGACAACTATTCGACCTCACCTAGAGCCTATAAAAAGAAGCAAATCGAATTCATTTGCAACACATTCTTTCAAGCAGTTCGATATCTCTTGAAGTTGTGAAGAAGTTCGAAGTTTGTTGCCAGGAAGCCGAAAGAAGTGCGAGTTTTGGAAGTCTACGGAGAAGAAGAAAAACAAAATTTTGGTGCCTCTCTCTCCATTTCAGGCTCTATATTGGGAGATCGAAGTCTTCCAAGATTCACTGTTGCCAAAAGCCGTATGATGTTGGAAATTTCTGCCTAGTCGAAGTTGCTGGAAAGGGGTCGAAATTCTGGAGGTTGACTTGGTGTGGAGGGAAGGTTTGGTCTTGGTCTAAGGTGAAGAGTCTAATAGAATACTATTGAAAGGAAGAATTTCTTGACTGGGTTTTCACCTCGAGGGGGGTTTTGCCTTGGCATGTGCCTATAAATAGTGTCCATTGCTTTATGTGCTTTCGCTTTCGTAATTGCTTGATGAACTAAAAGAAATAAGATATAAAGAATCGTAATAATAAGAAACATCACAAATAATTATCAAGAATAAGAAAATGTTTCTGCCTTTCTGATTTTTTAACATGGGATCAAAGCTTTCAAAAAGAAGGAAGAAAAAGGCAATCTCCAGCACATTCAAAGGATCATCTGAAGGAATGAATCCCCTACTCTCTAGGAAGATGTCTAACACAATCAATGGAGAAAACAAACTTGAAGGAGCCTCAAAGTACAGGTCCTAGAAGAAGAGAATTGACCTCATCCTTGAAAAGAATAAGGTATTGAACTTGGTCAAAGGAAATGTAAAGAAGCCTACAGAGAATTCCAGTGATGATGAAAAATAAAATTTCAGGGAACAGGAATTGGTGGCCATGACTCTAATGGTAGAAGGAATAAAGGACCACCTTGTCCTGTTCATAGCCAACATCGACCATGCTCAGGAAATGTATGAAGCTTTTCCAAAGCTCTTCACTATTAAGAACATTGGCCAAGTAGCAAGTTTGAGGAATGAGCTAAGAACTACAAAGATGACTAATGAAGACACAATGGCCTCTGCCTTTGTGAAGATAGCAAGAATCAGGGATGAACTTTCGACCATTGATGAAATTGTTCTAGACAAAGAACTCGTGATCACTGCCCTATTAGAATTTCAACCTACTTGGAGTGCATTTGTTGCAGGACTTAACAGTTGGAAGGGAGCTCCCACTTTTGAAGAACTATGGACTTCTTGCAATCAGGAAGAATTAAGGATCTCATTAGCTACCAATCCTGAAGGGACGTCAAATGCCTACATTGCTCAACATAAAGGAACGAAATCGAAAGGACCAAGGAAGAAGGTTGATATGTCTAAGATAGAATGCTAACAATGCCATAAGAAGGGTCACTATAGAAGTGATTGTCTAGACAATCCAAGAAACAAGAAAAGAGAAAGGGAAAGCCAACATTGTTGAAGAATGAGACTCAAAGAAAGTCAAGCCTGAGGATGTAGGAATTTCTGAACCTTTACACTTTATGCAAAAATTATTTACTGTTAATCTGGTTATGCTCCTCCTACTTCGACAAGTTATTAACTGAATAAATTCAAGTTAAAATTGTAGCAAAACACATAACAGATCTCCACCAATCCAGATCTAGAAGAAGTTCATGCACACATAGACAAAGTGACACAGTTATTTCTAGACAAATAGTCCCCGAAAAAACTCAATGCGGGAAAACCGGTCTTCTGGCTGCTGTAGGGTTTTATTATTAAGAATTTTCTGAATACAACAAGCTTGGGTTCCAGATCTGGAAAACCCGACAGAGAAATATTAGATCTACAGCTCACTGGCTGATCTGGGGCCAAAATAATGACTGATCCACACCCTCAAATGGGATTTATAGAACTCAGCCAAAGTTAGGGCCAAGAAACCCCAGCGCTACTCCTGAAGCCTCTGCGTCAGCCTTTGAAGCCCCTCTGACCCTCATCCCTGCTCCAGAAAGGGTTGCGTTACCCCAGACTGGGTGACGCAGTTCCTACGCTGCCCCTTAGGGTCTCTGCGTAACCCCTAAGGTTTTCCTGCAGCAATTACACTGTCCTTGAGGGACTGCGCAACACCTACATAGCACAAGTTGTTGACCTCCTGCTGTTGCCCTCCTGCTTCTCTACGCTGCCTCTCTAAGCTGATCTCTGCCTCTTGCTGATTCTAGAGCCTGGGATCAAATCATCCCCTTGGCCTAAATTCCCCTCTGTGCAGCTGAAACACTTCTGAGATTTCTTAGAAAACCCGCCCTAGAATCTCAGCTTAGTTTCAGTGCTTTGCCTCTGTGTGTCTTACAAATGACCCCAAGCCTTTCCTTTATACTTTTCTCGTTGGAAAACCAATGGCCATGATCAAATCTTAAATCAATGGCTAAGATTAAAAGAAAGCTTGATCCGTGTGACTTAAGACAATTTCATCACATGTTTAATTAAATTCACTTTAATTATTTAAGTTCCCTAAGTTTTAACTTAGGAAATACATTAAAATAATTAATTAATTTAATATCTCCTAAACCAGATGAAATTTCCCAAATCAATTTGGGTCTTGTAGATCAAGCGTACTCTAGTCCCTCCACAACATTTGGGAGCTAGAGCACAACTGATGCTACCCCAAATACACAAAATCTCAACAGAGGAATCTAACATTAGGTACTTTCATTTCTAAGTTCTTTGTTTATAGCTTTACATATCTTATTTATGATGTAACATATTTTGGAAAAGACATTTTATTGTTTTAAAAGTTTATAGGTATCGCTCAAGCTTTGGAGGGAGCCCTCAATAACTCCCAAAGATAAGAGAAAGGGATCAAGCCAACATTGTTGAAGAAGGAGACTCAAAGAAAGTCAAGCCTGGGGAATCTGGCATTAGGGACTTTCATTACTAAGTTCTTTGTTTGTAGCTTTACATATCTTATTTCTGATGTAACATATTTTGGAAAAGACAATTTGTTGTTTTATAAGTTTATTGTATCCATCAAGCTTTGGAAGGGGCCCTCAACAACTCCCAAAGATAAGTATCTCATTTCCTTTTAATTATTGGTTTCATGTACTTATTTAGGTTTTGATTATATCAATATTGATCACCTTTCTCCCTCTATTGTCTTGATTAGGGAAACATCTGCTATATTCTCAAGGTATATCAAGGAGGATCTCTCAATAGAAGGTTTGTTAAGGAACAAAGTTATGTATTAAATACATAGATTTCTTTATATTAAAGGTTTATTCACTTGACAGTCTATTATTAACATTGTTATGTCCAGCTATATTGAATCATAATGATTCTTGTTCCGGGTAATTCATCACTTAATAAATCTACCCACCACACTAAATATTCTTAATTGATTTTGTAGAACGCTAGACAGGTTCTGGAAAACACTAACAGAAAGGTATGCTACTGTGAATGTCTAAAACCCTAAAACTACTTAGGGATATTATGAAATGATAATGTCATGTTTGGGATTTTGGTATGATCAGGAAAACCTAACTTGTTAGGGTTGAATGATAACGTCTAAAATCCTGACCCTTTGAAGTTATGGTAATGTTGGGTTTGTTATGTTTCTACATGGAAACCCTAACTCATTAGGGTTTGGTGGAATGTGTAAGCAAGACCCTTATAATCTCTTAGAATTATTTTCCTTGGTATGTGTGATCAAACCCTAGTCTAATCTGTTGTCTAACTCTTATTGATCTTTGTGAAGTTGGGTTTGACTAAAACATGATATGAAATGCCTTGCATGATTATGAATTCCTAGATATGTGTGTTGACTTGGTTATTGATGGTCATAAGTTTTGGGATTTAATAGAAGTCTGTGTCTGAGATTCTAGGATGATGATATTTGGAAATCTAGGGTTTTGTAGCTAAACCCTAGCAGTAGTTAAATTCTCTAGTATGTGTAATATAACAATCTGAGATCCATTTAATGATTGTTGAGGTTGTGAGAATGAAATTCTAGGATTTTAGTAGAAGTAAAATCTATGGTTAATAAATGACAATATGATGTTTTGAGATTGTTGAAATCTTAGTTTTGATTGATTGAAAATCTAGGGTCTGCAACTAACCCTTGTGGACGCTGATCATGATAATGACTGAGCTGTGATTGACCTTTGATTGATTCTTTTGTATGAAATCTAGGATTTGTATAAAATCCTAGTGGGAAGTCTAATATATATGACTTCTGAAAGTTATTACATATTTTTCTTTTAACTTATTTTTAGGGATCGCTATATGACAGAACTAATCTTTTGTCATCTTGAGTTCTGAAAATTGTTTCTAGGGTTTGCTATATGTTGTAGTAAGGTATGTTATACCTTTGGAAGAAACATTGAAACCCTAGACAAAATGAAAGATGTTATGAAGTAGTCTAGGGTTTATGACAAAGTCCCTAACAAAATGTTGAAAAGTATGTTTCTTGTTTGGGTATCTAATATATATAAAGTTGAAAATGCTTTCGTGATTCTGATATGGCTAACTTCATGCTTCTATAGATTTGGTTTTACTTGTTACCTAAGTTGTGTAGGTACACAATTTTCAATATGGTGAAGATGCTCGTTGATGTGATAAGCATGATGAAGATGATGATAACTCTGATGAAATGGTTGGAAGTCGTGAAAGATTCTCCGATGTTGAAAAGAAGAAGCTGATTTCCCTGAGGAAGCTTATATAGAAGAGATCTCCCTAAGATTAAGAGGGAGTTCGAATGAAGAGATGCTTCCTAGTTGAGAGGGAGGACATAGCTTGGTTTTGATTGAAGAATGAATTTCAGAGGATATGTTACTATATGAGAAGTAAGAGAAGGAAAGTATATAATTGAGGAATCTTTTGTCAAAGATTTAGATGGTAGTCCTACTGAGTTAAGGAGCAACATCGAGAATGACCCGGAGGTTTTTATTTGTTTATGTACATGTGAAAGTATATTATTGATTAGGGTTGTGTTTGTACAGATGAATCTCTCGAAGGATTTGATAGCATGCTAGTTACCAATCGGTTTGATTGGGAGAGATTGGTCATCCTTGATCTGCTGGATCAAGGGGTGTTGAGGCTTTGCGAGTGAAGCATTGCGTGGAAGACATCGGGCCAACACTTTGTTTTGATGTCTGGTAGGGAGGGTGGCGTCGGGTGGATGTGCACCTAGTTCCCAGGGTTGATGGTTAGCAAGTAAACATGATGGTACCTAGAGTGGCTAAAAGCTTGAGTCCATCTTAGTCCCACTCGGATAGATTTCCCTGGTCAGGAATCTAGTTCGTGGCATTGTGGTGCCTAAATTGTTGAGTGACCAATGGATAGATTGCCCTGGTTAGGAATCTAGTCCATGGTATTGCGGTGCCTAAAGTTCTTTAATGCTCATATAGTATGAGATCTTCCATTGTATATGTATATGATGAATTTCTCCCTAGTTAAGAGGGAGTGTTGGAAATTGTAACTAGGTTCGGTCTTCATTTGATGTATTTGAGTCATCTTGTAATGTACTTGTCAAAAGAATAAAAAAAAGAATTATTATTATTATTATTGTGACTTATTAAAGCATGGGTTTCATGCTTGGGTCACCATGTTTTAGGTCAAACTGTTGAGGATTTCTCTAGATTTATTCCAAGTTAATAGAGTCATTGTACCTTTAAAGACCCTTCTTGGCTTTTGAATCACAAAAAGGTTTAATATTGAGTCAAATATGAATTGTGACCTCCACACCAAATTTGCCCAGAAGAGATTAAGAGGCTCATGTAGGCTCAAGGACACCTTTTTGACCTCACCTTCACCCAAGCCTTATGGTGTTCTCAGCAAATCGAATTAATTACAACACACTCTCTCAAGTAGTCTGAAAATCTCTTGTAGCCATGAAGAAGTTCGAAGTATGTTGCTGGGAAGCCGAAAGAAGTGCGAGCTTTGGGAAGTCTAAGGAGAAGAAGAAATCAAAAATTTTGTGTCTCTCTCTCTGTTTCGGGCACTAGATTGGGAGATCGGGCCTTCCAAGCCTTCACTACCGCCGAAAGCCATGATGCTCGAAATCGTTGCTCAGTCGAAGTTGTCAGAAGGGGCCCACCTCATAGCCCACTTGGTGGGAGGAAAGGTCTGTCTTGGTTCCTTAGGTGAAGAGTCTCATAGAACATCGTTGAAAGGAAAATTTTTATTGGGTTTTTCCCTCGAGGGGGTTTCGCTCGGCATTGTGATACATCTCAGTCCATTGCTTTATGTGTTGTCGCTTTCCATTTTGCACTGTTTACGAACAAAAGAAAAGAACATATACAATCATAATAATAAGAAACATCACAAGTAATTATCAACAGAAGGAAATATTTATGTCTTTCTTGATTTATGGTGTTGCCGAAGTACAAAGAATCCAAAGGATTCTGGAAGCCACCCATGCCATGATCTGTGATCAAGGTCTACCGAAATTCTTGTGGGGAGATGCTGCCAATATTGTCGTATATGTTCAAAATAGGAGCCCACATCCAGTTTTGGATTTCAAGACACTCGTGGAAGTCTTCACTGGTAAGAAACCTAGTGTTTCTCATTTTAGAATCTTTGGTTGTCCTATGTATTTTCATGTGCCTAAAGAGAAAAGGAATAAGTTGGAACCTTCCAAGAAGGAAGGTATATTCATTGGATACAGTGAAAATTCAAAGGCATATAGAATTTATGTACCTGGTCAAAGAGATGTAGAAGTAAGTAGAGATGTTACCTTTGATGAAGACAATGCCCTCGGGAAAGCCAGACATCTCCCCATCTCAAGGAAGGACGATGATAATGCTATGTAATATTCCTAATTAGCGACAGCTAATTGGAATATTCGATTTTGTTCAGTTTTGCCGTCTATAGTTTATTAATAAATAAAAAGTGAGTGAAGAGGGTCTAACTCACTTAAGTGGAATAAAACACCCTCCCTAGTAGCACAACGTTGTGACTTAAAGGGAGCCAAGGGGGGCCAAGCACCACGTATAGAGGGGGCCCACGTATGCTCTAGAAGCTACTACGTAGATGAGGATGAGCACGTGGCAAGAGAGAGAGGCTACGTTGAGGAGATGTGCCTTAGGGTTTTGGAGGAAGGCCAACGTTATAAAAGAGGGAGGAGCCTTCTCATTTGATTCATTCAGGATTGATGATATTGAGCTGGTCATTTGACTTCTTGAGCACGCTGGCTGTTTAGCGTGTCTGCAGCACTGTTTAGTGCACTAAGTGTCTCCGGTCGGAGATCTTGCCCTTAGCCCTGGGGGACTTCGAGTGCCTACTCGGGCAAGGTTATTTCTTCAGCATTTTGTGGGAGATTTTGGTGTTTGGATTTTTTGCGGAGCCGTGCATTCATAGAGACTGCGTAGTCACTGAGAGGGAGGACGCAGTCCATCTAGGAGGTGTTCCGGATCGGGGTTTTTGCAAGATATTTGAGCCGAGATTTTGAGCAGAGGATCAGCCTTTGCCTTTGGGAGGATTTTGGTGGAGTTTGAGGCGATATTTCAGCCATTCCTATTTAGCCTCTGCGCAGAGCCTTGGAGGCCAGTGTAATTCCCCAAGGGGGTGTTTTTCGGAGGTCAGCCATTTCTGATATGGTTTCTGGGTTTTGTCGGGATTGGTGAGTAGAGGGGGATTCCAGATTTTTCGCCTGTCTCGCAAGGGGAGCCAGCGCCCACACGCTCATTTCAAAGGGCAGCAACCACAACAGCTTTTCCAAAGAGTCGGGACGTACTAGAGAGCAACGATTTCTGGTGTATTCTGAGAGTATTTCTTCTCTTGCCTTGAGCAAGTTTAGGTGCCATCACTCTGATCACCTATTGTACTTCATTATATTTCTCAGTTTAATAAAATGGCTTAGCATTTCCTCTCTATATTTCTGGATGAGTTGTCATACATTCTTTCTATGCTATTATATGTCTGCTACACTGTTATTTTTATATATTCTTGAGCATTCTAGTTCTATACCACTTGGTGTATCTATCTCATACTCTTAGACAAAGTCTGGAAAGGGCCAGGTAGCCTCCTGATTTCGTCCTCTTTTCAGAGGCGGCATATCTGGTAAACGCCCTCCCAGTCCATCTCTGGTTGGAGTTTGCCGTGTTTTTGAGATATCCCCAAAACAGGATATTACAGTGGTATCAGAGCATAGTTCTGGCTCAGCCTGTGGAGCTAGTTGTCTATGACACCGGGAAAGAGGCCATATATTTGTTACAGAGGCAGGAAGTACAGAGACCGTGCGCGTAGGTTGGAGAACACCTACGGAGAGGGAGATTGTGTTCGGGTGGTGGACACAGAGCAGGAGGAGCCTGTGACAGACGCAGAGCACGCAGAGCAAGACGAGCCTGTGTTAGATTCAGAGCAGAGAGAGCCGATGGCAGATGACACTGAGGCCAAACAGTTTGGGGAGGCACTCCTCAAATCGGTGCAGGATTTAGCAAGGCAGATTGAGGTGATGGGTCAGAGATTCACTGTTGTAGAGGCTAGACAACGTGAGACCCCACGGGTATTCCAGGTAGGAGAGGGATCAGGTACATCCCACCATTTGCCGAAGCATGGTGCTGCTCAGCGTGATACTACTTAGCCGATGGCTTCACATGCACCTACATGATCTACCATGCCCACTTTCTTGGGAGCAGACACGGGGGCAGTAGCTCAGCAGGAGGCAGAGCCCGGACACATGGGTGAGTATTTTGCAGAGTATCAAGCATATGGGCAGGAGTTCAGGGATGCTCTCTCATTCCGAGATTTTGTTCGGCTCCAATGGGACAGTAGACCCCGCGACCATCATAGAGGGCACCGGCATTATCGTGATGGAGATAGCCACCGCACATCTAGCAGATTCCATTTGCCTACGTTTGATGGATCATCGAACAGTTTGGCAAAGTCTTGGGTCGAGAAGCTGGACATCTATTTCCAGCTTAACCAGATGTCGGAGACGGAGGCCATCAAGGTGGCGACATTACATTTGGATGGTGAGGTCCAGGACTGGTGGTTCCATGGGATGGTCACACTCGGACACTCTACAGTGACGACGTATGCCGAGTTTACCAGGAGATTGATGGAGTGATTTGACCAGAGAGATCCGGAACAACACTTTGTAGAGCTGACGAGGCTCAAGCAGACTGGGAGCCCAGAGACATACATTGCAGACTTCTTGAGGGTTTCAGTGATGGTGCCAGATCTATCTGCAGCACGGATGATCTATATGTTTGTGGAGGGGTTAGCAGAGCCACTTCGGGGTCTAGTTAGATCTACTAGACCAGCTACACTTCAGGATGCTATTGGCAGGACTCGAGACTTACAGGATGCATTGCCAGGACTCGGACACCTTACCCCCAGAGACAGGGTTTCCAGCCCAAGGGGAAGGATGTGAGGATTCCGCCTCCAAAGGGGAATCTAGGACGGGCACAGATAGATGATGATGCTAGGAGGGAGTTGAGGAAGAAGCAACTGTGCTTCACTTGTCAGGAGCCGTGGGCACCAGGGCATAGGTGTGCTGCTGGCAAAGCACACTCATTGAGGTCTTCTCCAATGATAGCGGGGAAGACGATGACGAGGAGGATGAGGAGGCAGGAGATAGTCAGACGGCCCAGGATCAGTTGCCACCTCCACCTCCAGGGACAGGAGGTGCAGCTTTTGCACCCACAGGAGGGACCCTTGTAGCCTTGTGAGGAGTTCCCAAGTATTTGACGCTACGCGTACGAGGGACAGTATGCGGCCAGCGAGTGTCAGTTTTGGTTGACAGTGGGGCAACCACAACTTCATTGATGCACAGATGGTCGAGCGGAGAGGTATACCGATCGAGAGCTTTGACGGATTTTCGGTTTTGGTCCCAGGAGCCTAGACGATGCAGTGTGCTCGGTATGTTCCAGAGTTGGCAGTGACAATGGGTACCTACACCGTGACCGATCACTTTTTCGTGGTCAACATACCAGATACCAATGTGGTATTGGGTGTTCAGTGGTTGATTACTCTGGGGAAGGTCACCACGGATTGGGAGGCCTTAGAGATGGAGTGGGATGATAAGAAGACTGGGAAGCATGAGAAGATCCGCGGGATGCACACTTACCCACCTCAGACAGTTTCAGCACATCAGATGGAGGCAGATTTCCGGAAGGGAGACATAGAGTGGGCAGTTGAGTTGCGGGCATCAGAGGCAGAGACCACAGGTCGGGCAGTTCATCCTGATATACAGGCCATCCTTGATAGGTATGATGCAGTGTTTTGGGATATACCACCAGGTCGGCCACCAGACCGAGGGTTCGAGCACACCATTGAGCTTGAGCAGGGCATTCAGGCGGTGATTACTACCCCCTATAGGCATCCCAAAGCCTATTGGGATGAGATTGAGTGGGCCATCCAGGAGTTGCTGGCTCTTGGGCACATCAGGCCGAGCACGAGTCCGTTTGCTTCTTCCGTGGTGTTGGCGAAGAAGAAGGGCGGCACCTTGAGGATGTGCATTGACTACAAGGCCCTGAACAAGAAGACCCTGAAGAACAGGTATCCCATACCCAGGATCGATGAGTTGATGGATGAGCTGAGAGGAGCCAAGTTCTTCTCGAAGATTGATTTGAGATCAAGGTATCATCAGATTCGCGTGAGGGAGCAGGACATTCCCAAGACCGCCTTTAGGTGTCATTATGGGCACTTTGAGTTTTTGGTTATGCCTTTTGGGCTAACCAATGCACCAGCTACTTTTCAGTCTTGCATGAACCATATCTTCCGCAGTCATCTAAGGAAGTTTGTATTGGTCTTCTTTGATGACATACTCATATATAGCAGGACATGGGAGGAGCATCTCCAACATATAGAGGCAGTACTACATATCTTGGAAGAGCAACAGTTCTATGCTAAGCTCTCCAAGTGTGAGTTTGGGATGTTGGAGATGTTGTATTTGGGTCACATTATTGGAGTGGACGGAGTGAGAGTCCATGAGGAGAAAACCAGGGCCATCAAGGATTGGCCGGAGCCGAGGAACGTGACGGAACTTTGAGGATTCATTGGCATATGCACTTATTATAGGAAGTTCGTCAAGAGTTTCTCACAAATTGCTGCACCCCTTACGGATTTGACAAAGAAGGGGGCATTTAGTTGGTCGGATACAGCACAGCGAGCTTTTGACAGGCTCAAGGAGGTGATGAGTAGTTGCCCAATGCTTGCATTGCCGGATTTTACGCAGCCATTTGTCTTGGAGTGTGATGCGTCGGGAGAGGGGATCGGCGCAGTATTGATGCAGGGGGGACACCCTGTAGCCTTTGAGAGTCGGAAGCTCCTTCCGCATGAGAGGTTGTATTCTACATAGAAAATTTTAGGGGCAAATTTTAGCCCATGGGCGAAATTTAAGGGATTTCCTATTTTGAAGAGGCGAATTTTTTAAATTACACTCATTTTCACCATTTTCAATAGTTCGCCCAAAAAATATTTAATAAATAAATTATTATTGTATTTTAGCCAATCCAAAAATAGGAGCGGATGAACATTCCAAGCCCTATTCGCCTTGTTTATTTGTAAAAAAAGTTTCAGATCGCCCGATTTACAGAATGGGATTGGTTATGGGAGACTGGATATGGGTATTTCGCCCTCTCCATTCCTTGAAAATCAAGCCCAATGTTAAATTCGCCCTGTATTTTAGGCCGGCGGCCGAGGGGTCGGCAGTTTGCTCTTCCACGATTAATTTTCACTGCATTTGAGGGTAGAACAAGGTGGATAAACTGGTTTGGATAAATTTTCCTCTCTGCAGGTTTTCAAAATCCAGTTTATCATTTTCCGGCCTTACCAGTTGACCAGTTTATCATTTTTTGGCTAGGTCGTTAAAGGGCCATGGAGTGTACTAGAAAAATTCTACAACATGTAATGATAACCGTAGGCGGTGATGGATTTGCGGCCCATTAACTTAAGATCGAGATCAGACGACGAGAAGGGAAGTTCGGTGCTCAGATTTTGATATTATGTTACTTCATAGGAGCGCTCTGTACGAAAATTCCATGAATCTATCGTCGAAACCAGGTACGAATTGTAGTATTTGAGCCTCTCTCCATTGAGAAACCTCTGATAATTCAATTTATTAGTTGGTAGACTTTGAATGATGCAGCGATTGTACAAATTTTCCTAAATCATGGCCAATCTCGTTCCTTGAGTGAAAATAAGCATGGTCTGCACAAGTTTTAATTTTTAAAATTCTTTAAATTTTACCAGAAAATAAAATTTATCATGTTATGACACTTCCAGGGTTTGCGTTGGATGAGTTTTGTTGGATTTTCGAGGGTATATACAAAGCTGGAGCTTTGAAGGGGATTCCATGTGATCAGGATTCAAGAAGGGAGATTAGGGTTTCAATAAATTTTAGGGTTTAATTAAAAATTGGGGGATTTTGAGAAGGGCCTGAAATTGGTAGGCCATTGTTTTATTAGATTCTTGAGAATTTGGCAACGAGTTTCATGATTGGTTTGTGTAGTGCAATATGGTTTTACATGCAAAGGACGAATATTTGATATGGAGATGGGGTTTTGAATTATGACGCAACTGTTGAGAGCCAACACTGGAGACTAATAACTTCAGACTTTTCACATATTAGTATTCTTCATTTAATTTTCAAAATGAGTGCCCTTTGTAGCCTCGGTGTTATAGAGAGCCTGGGACATCTGGGTTTGGCAGTTCAGTTTTATCTTCACTATACTTTAGTTTTTGTCATCTTATCAAGCGTTTTAGTCATTGGAGCTTACAACATCTTGGTCTAGAGATTAAAGCTTTGATTATTTCAGGTTACTCATGTGTAGTGTTTGGATGGATGACTATCCTTGCAGTGAAGAAACCATCTTCTAAATTGGATCTTTTTGGAGTTCTCAGATTTGCCTATTTTGAATCTCTTGTCTTGACATGTACAATAGTGGCACATGAAAGCTTTTTTGGGCACTTGTCTGGGATTATTGTTGGTTATATTATTGCATTAGGTTTGATTCAGGGTATTAATAACTATTGGGCAATATCTATGGTGGTATGGATTGTCATAATTTTCATTTTTAGCTTGAAGCAGACTGGCACCCTTGATTTGCCATTTATTGAAATCGAGCATGTAACTGATAATTCTCTACCTACAGTAGGCTTCATTGGACCTGATAATGGTAGATTCCTTAATGTGAATGTTCTGACAAGAACAGGCCCTGCACTTGTATCAATCACATGATCATATGGGTATTCTAAATTTTCTATGATTTTTTATTGATTTTTCATTGGATTGCATGCTATGATACCATTCGGTAGGAAAATTGTGTGTTTGGTTGAATGCTATCTGCAACTTCTGTTAGCACACAAAACAGGTCCAGGTTAGATATCCAAAAGGTTCGGCTCCCTAAACAGGTAACAAGAGCTAATGTCTTTGTGCACTTCAAAGATGTTGTTCGAAGGGATTAGTTTACTGAACTCTAAAATGTTATTTTGCAGAGTTATTCCTGAAAATTTCACTACGTTGTTTGTGTGAAATGAAACGGGTTCATTTTTTTTTGTTTTGTAAACTAGATGATTTGTGGCTGCACAGCTTTTCTTGGTGGAGCCTTGCATGCCAAGACTGCTTGACATTGAAATTACTTTGATTCAATATCTCAATCAACAAATAAATATTGCATCTATGGCCCTAGGCAATTTAATGTAGTAAGATGTTGTTGCTATGTTGTGCTTTACTTTACTTCCATTATATTCAAGATTGCGACCATTTCCATTGACAAAAGAGCTAGTCAGTACTATGGTGAATCCAATCCTAAAATGATGCTTCTTTTACATTCTGAATTTTCAAACTTAAACTAATAAATATTACATCTACAATCCTAGATTATTTAATACTTGTAAGATAATTTCGTTATGTTATATGGATGCCTTGTTTTACTTTCTTTGTTTTCAATCATCCATGGTTTCCCCCATACCTAGTAACAAAAGAGCTGCTCAGTTTTGTGAGTTCAGTCCTGAATTGATGTTTCTTCCATCTTTTCAAGCACTACAACACGAGTGTTTTTTAGTGGAGTAAGTGGTATCAAAGGCCTAAAAAATACTCAATATATTTGTTGACTTCAATGTAAGGTTGTAGTCTCTCTGTTTTTTTTAATTATATTTCATTTCACACTGCTCTTTGTAGCGTTATAGTGTCCAGCCTTGCCCCCAAGAGAGGTTCAACAACATTCATTGTATGCATTTTACTGTTTTTTAGCTGACCCAGTTATTTCCATAGCTTGTGAATGTCTGAAAGCTGTAATACCTCAGAATTCTAGCTTTATTGCTTTTTCTTAGGTGGTCTTTGTAGATGGCACCTTCATATATAGAGCAGATTTTTAAAATTTCTACAATCAATCCTTTTGTCATTCTTTGCTTCTCTGGCCCTTTTACTGGTGATTCGTTATTCGACGGGATCTGTGAAATTGTCCAGAATCATAAGATATTTGAAGAATCCAAAATTGCAGCATCATCTTCAACTATATAGATCCAAGTGCATAATCTCAAGCTCCAATAAACTTTCAAAATCGTATAATTTATAGTCTCAAGTGTCTCTACAATCTTCCAACAACCATTACAATAGGAGGAACTTCTCCTATATAGATAACAAGCTGAAAACCTTCTCATAATAAAATAATAATATCCTTAGCTATATTATGATCTTTCCGGGATTTGTATGGACAAAAGATACATTCTAACCTATCCCTAGTAAACAAATCCAACAAATAGTAAATAATGATCAACAGCAAACCGGATCCCACACGTCTCTATCTCCAAGGAAGACACATCCTCAAGAAGGGACACCTCCTCTATAATTAGTAACATGACCATGTCAAGTTGCTCAACACGCAGCTAGAAAAGCACCAACAAGTGCATCCTCCTGGAACCATAACAATTGATGCTAAATATAATGCTATAAAACAGCTAGAGTTTAAGACGAATATAACAACCATTGCCTCGTTATGTATGCAAAATTAATATAATAATAGGATTCCTCACTAGGAAAGTGCAGAAATGCAAAGTGAACATAGATCAATGTGCAAAGTTTGTTAAAACAAATTCAAAAGCCAAAAGAGAAGGAGATGACTAATAAAAAATCAAGCATGTGTACAACAAAGCCTCAAATTATGTGCCATCCACTAGGAGCAAGCGGAGTGCTCCATGGAATATCAAGTCAACCAAGTCAAATATGCAATCCCAAGGCTCAAAATAATAGGCATGTAAGCTAGGTTGCACCACTCAGGAGTTAGGACTCAGGATGCTTAGATTCATTGTGAATATGTGCGAAGGAGAGGTGCGCTTCACAAAAATAATAAATAAGCATGGCACATGTGCCTTTTAAATGCTGGAATAGTCTATATATCCAAGGGTGTTACCAAACTTGTCATAGAAACTCATGCAAGAAGGGGGAATAAGTGCCATATAGAATATTCCCATGTCTCCAAATGTGTGAAAAAAATCATTCTGAAGGAGGTGTTTTAACTTTTATTCAATCACATCAATAATCATCCAAATGATGCCATGCTAATGCCAAAATACTAATGTCACCTAGGGCATCCCCACACCAATTAACAATATGTCTTGAATACGTGTATCACCATAACCTCGATTAGGATATACCACTACAATATAGAGTGATTACATGTAGTGCTAAACTGAAATAACCATGAATAATATTGAGTAAGCCACTAATGAAGAAAATAAGCATCATCATACCAAGATGTTCCATAATAATCCATGGAACAGATCTCCTCCTGGTGATATGCTATAGGGCTAACAGGTGAATAAATTTGAAAACAACTTTCTTCGAGACACCTTAGCACCCACCATTGGCGGTGGTAAAAAATTTCACAAGGGAAGTGTAGAGGATAGTGTGTGGACGAATCATAATTCCCGTGTCAATCCAATCCTCTATCAATATCCTCTGAATGCTGCAAGCATTGGCGGTGGTAAAAAATGTCACAAGGGAAGTGTAGAGGATAGTGTGTGGACGAATCATAATTCCCGTGTCAATCCAATCCTCTATCAATATCCTCTGAATGCTGCAAGCAATGTTTGATGAAAATCACAAATAGAACCGGGTTGTGATGAAAATCATGAGTGTAAGGCCTCATATAATATGTGGGGTAACAATAATCTGCTGGAGATGACTGATTTAAGTGCTCCTGCTTCTGGAAGAATTATGTTCTCTAAGAATGGCAACAAAGTCTGCTGGAAAATATGCTCCCTAGAGTGCACCTTCCTCACAGAAATTGTTGTCTTTTCTTTTCTGATCATCATGCACATCTTATTTGCATGAAAACATGCTGAAGTCACCTCCACTAGATCACTGTTTGCTAATAATAATCATAGGAATAAGCCGGAAAATAAAATCAATAGGAAAGAGCCTTGGTTCTCCAAGAGCCTGTTGTGGGCCAGAGAGAGATAAGGTCAATCTTTGAAGTCAATTGTGAGTCTCTCCTACTATCCAAGATCGAAGAAAAGAGTCTTTGTTTAGAAATTTGGTTGAAGGAGCTAGATCGAACTCAGGAAGTGCTCCTTTATCTACAAGAGGTGAATCATTGTTTGGATTTGGTGGGATTTGGTGGGAGGGCGGGGGCGGGTGCTACCCACTAGTTATGTGTACAGTGTCTTGAAACCTTGTACAACACTCTTGCGTGGGTGGTTTCACTACTGGTTGCAGTACCTTTTGTTGTCTAATAGGTCTAGGAGGTGGAATGGTGTTGCTCTAAGCCTTTCTCTTGGAGCCCCTATCCATAGGCAGCACTGAGAAGAAGGATGTGATCTACTGAGTAGTGTCTGGTTGAGTAGTGGGGCAAAGGATGTGGGCTCTAAGGCTTAGGGCATCTCCCAAATGTAATGTTAGGCACCACTGGATTGGATATTAGAAAAATATGGAGAGGGAGTAATGGGAGTCTAAACAAGTAGTGGAATAGGTCATGTATTGTATAGTAACAAGGTCATCTAGATATAAAGTCCTCCTATGCTTTGTCTCCTTTCTATGGCATATCTAGCATAATTTGTTTATCAAAGGACAATACATGAGAAGCAGATTTTATTGCTGAGAAACCACAGGTTTCACATTTTCATGTTTTGTTTGTCTTGAATATATTCATATTTCGAAGCGGAGATGAACTAAGTTGGAACTTCGAACACTCTAGTTTGAAGGTTATTTTTGGGGAATACAATGAGACTTCTAAAGCTTATAGAATCTACATTGCATCGTAGTGGATTATAGTTGTAAGCTGAGATGTCAAGTTTGATGAGGATATAGGGTCCTCTTAAGTCTTAAGAGCCTCCAGCAGAGGTTGAGAAGCTTATTTTTTTCAAATTTTGATCCATTGATTCCAAATAAATGAGAGTTAGATCAGTGGTAGATTCCAATGTAGGTATAGGGGCCATTTGCCCTTCCAGTTCAGTGAGGAGGTCCAGGTTGTTTACCCAAACAACACAGGAGGCACATGAGGAATTAGGTGAGCCTAAGAGTTCTTTCCAGGTGCATCATTGTCCTAAGAAGTTTCCTAATTATGTTGCACTGATGTATTCCATTTTTGTTGTAGAGTCTTCCAGTTACAAGGAGACAACAAGTGAGAAGGTATGGTGGGATGCCATGATAGATACGATCATGTTGTTAGCTTTGGTATTTTATTGCCCTTTATATTGGATGTATGTAAAACATATTTTCTTTAAAGTCATTGAGGAAGAAGTTGCATTAATCAGCCAGGATGTTTTGAGAATGAAAGAACAATTTCAAATATATTTATTTATAAAGTTTCTTTACCAAATTATTTATTATTGCGAGTGATCGACGTTTTCATGGTGTCAACCTTATCTGAATTGGATCACTTTTTCTTTTTGGCACAGGGTTTTATTTGAATTCGAAGTGTAAATTTGTAAGGTTTGTACTGCCCCATCTTGTACATGCTTTATATATCTATTATTTTCATAATAGTAGAGTAGATCGGTCACTTGGTAAATATTATGCTATCATCTGGATTTTGTAAACTGTGTGGGGATTTGTATAAAAATGCTCCATCGGGGGTGGAATAATGATTGGAATTATAAATATCTTGGATAGTTTTGTGTTTCTTGTTGGCATATGAGTCTTGAATGTGCAATGTACGTAAGACTTGAAAGTCTTGAATGTGCATCTATGTAAGATTTGGAAGTCTTGAGTCTTGACATAAAGATAGGTGGCTGGATTGATTTTAAGCAGTGAAGGATTGGATATGAAGATGTACCAATCATGAGTGTGTGAGGACGGCCAGTTTGGGTCGTGTGAGTGATACCTTGTTTGGGTGAATAAACTTTCTCAAATCCACGTGAAATTGATGGGCAGGTAGTTAAGTGAAAACATATCTTACCATTTCCCAAGGGGTAACTCTGTTGGTTGAACTATTTGCGTAAGGTATGTTGCTTACACGGAGGCCGTAGCTCACCAGTTCAAATCTGGTTGAGTCCATTGTGGTCGCTAGTGGGTATTGTGGTTGGTGGTTGAATTTCCCTCCGTGCAGATATTCCAGGGAAGAGGGGGAATCCTGTAAGGTTTTCCTTGGAATAAAAAAACATATCTTACTATGATCTTTACCAAGGAGAGAATAACCACCTTTTAATGCCTCAGCAAACTAGACTAAAAGGTAATGGGTGGTATTAACTTTTTCATCTGCCTCCTTAACCATTTTTCGGTTTATCTTGCTATAATTGAAAATGTAAGATTCTTTTAGGTAACATCTTCTATCTCTAGAAAGTGGGTTGTTGGCATGTTTTGTACAATCTATGTTTGCTGTCTGTGAAGTTTGTATCATGAAAATCTAGAATCAGCTATATTGTTGAAAGTTTCTTCTGCTATTATTAGTGGGCTTAATGGTTAAAAGCATGTGTTTCCTCCTAAAAGGTCACAGGTTCAAAACCAGAGGGGTAGAGTATGTATTCCTTCGTAGACTTAGCAGTCAAATCGTTGCGCGAAGGTGGGTCCCTTGTCCCATAAAAAAGAGGGTCTCATACACCAATTTGGTGTCTGGCTTGGCCGTGACCTTAAAATTGGATTATTATTATTATTATTGAGAATGTTTCTAGCTTTGACTGGTTGATGTTTCCCACTAAGAGATTGAGTTGCTATGTTTGTTCTTTTTCTAGTTGATGAGTTAGGTAGGAGGCCATGTAGATGCTCAGTAGATGGCCAAGCATAAGTAGATGTAATACATTGTGACAGAGAAGGAACCAACTCTTCCCTTGATTGGTTGATGCTCTGTAACAAGTTCTGAAGCTGTAGCAGAAACTGCCCTTGTCATGGTTGATGGTCTACGTTTTCCTAAATTGTTAGCTATACCCAAGAAGTGTGTGTGCTGATTCGTATTGTCAATGTCATCACATCGCTTGGGTTTTGGTTTCTGTGTTTTATGGGTTCTCTCATGACTTCATGCTCATGTCCAATCCTTAGCCTGGAGGATCTTCCTTGGGTGGAGTCTATGAACTGTCCAGTCCCCATTTCATGGACAAAGATAAGCTTTGATTGTATCTTCTTTTCAGAGTTTATTTGTCCTTTTCTGTTTTCTAGGATGGAGCCTGAGTTGGAACTTCCTCGAAATCATTAAATTTATGCTAGTGACTTAACTGTCCTGGCCATGAACACGGTCTTATGCAGAAATTCTTATAACTCCTAACGTTTTCCAGGAAAAATGAAATCTAGAATAGTGCCAGGTTTTAAATAGCCGTCTAGCTAGTTTATAGGAAAGATAGTCGAATTGAAACTCTTTGTAATTCTTCATACTTTTGCATGTGATTTGGCTCATTCTGAATTTATTGACCAAAGGATTTTGTTTTGGGATGAAATTGACTGAGACTCAAAATCCTTAATTTCCTTTTGCAGATTTGAAGTGGTTTTCATCTTCTTTTTGTTCTTAATTTTCATACAGATTGCTCAAACATCAATTTTCTTACACAGGTAGATTTCTTTCAATTCGATGGCACCATTTTCGTTGCCTCCTGGCTTTGGTTTACACCCAATAGATGAAGAACTTGTTGCTTATTACTTGAAGAGGAAAGTACATGGCCATAAGATTGAGCTTGACATTATTCCTTAGGTGGACCTTTACAAGATTGAACCGTGGGATTTGCCTGGTAGGTTATATTTTGTTTCTATTTCTTTTGTTTTCTGTAATGTTTTAGGCCTTTTATCTTCAAGTTAGTTTAAGATTTTTATATACTTTATCCTTAAGGTAAGGCTGCCTTAAATTAAGTTTGAGCAGTCTAGTGATTTTGTTTTTTAAGCTTCGTGTGTGCATGCATCACATATTGGTAGACAATTAAAACAAGTGTACATTTCTTCAGCAGCTTGACTATTCAATAATTGAACTTTATCTTCTCTGTTCAGGTTTCTGGTTGCTAAGTAACATGTTATTTTGAATTTGATTGTCCTGCTATTTTGGATAACTATGCTCTGTAGTCACTGAAACACCAATAATTCTGCTGGTTACTGGGCTGACTTAAATATCTTGTTCTTTGGCAGATAAAATTTGCCTCCCAAGCAAAGATCTATAATGGCATTTCTTTAGTCCATGCGATAGGAAGTATCCAAATGGCTCACGTACTAATAGGGCCACTGAAGCACTGGAAAGGACCGGAAAGTTACATCTCAGCGGAGTACAATTGGATCAAAAAAGACACTAGTATTCTATAGGGGTCGTGCTCCATTTGGAGAAAGGACAGATTGGGTTATGCATGAGTATCGGCTTGATGAGAAGCAGTGCCAAGCAGCAGGTTTACATGTTTCTTGTCTGTCTCTTCTTCTTTGGATGTTGATATTTTTCATTTGTAGCCATTAAACCTGTGGGAAGTATATGATAATGTTGAGTCTCTCTGCACCAGTAAAGTTGTTGGTATTACGAGATACTGTCTCTTGGGGAGTTTCTTTAGTTATAACTTATTTCAGATCTCTTTAAATGTCATTAAGAACTGTTTCAATAGGAAGTATTGATGGAATTACTTTTGCAGGATTCTTTTGTCTTATGTCGCGTCGTCAAGAAAAATGGATTAGTAACAAAAAGTGGTGACCAGTCTGTTGCCCCAACTGAGAAAAATGATTCAGATGGTGCAAATAACAGCACCTTACCTGGCAATCTGGCTCAAACATTCTATAGTGAGCATCAATCACCAGTTTTGCAAGAAGGTGAAAATAACACAAACTTAAAACTGCCATCTGAAACATCATCTGAGAATTTCAATGACATGACTGAAGACAATATTGAGAGATGGTTAGATGTGCTTCTGGATGATCCAGATCAAAATTGCAGCATGGCATCTCCAGTTGAGTTGACAAATAACGCAAAGTTATGTGGCTTACTTCTTTTTGTTACAATAATATTGCAAAGCTCTCAATTCCTGGTAGATGTCACAACTAACTTTCATATAATATGTAATTAGAAAGTCTAACTCTCGTGAAATAATATATTTATTGCAATTCATGAAAATTTTTACTGCATGTTTATGTTCTGCATTTAAATCTACACTTACAGAAGGTTTAACATTCCAGAATATTGCTTTTATCTTTCTACTATAACATATATACAAACATTATTTCATAAATAACATACATTGATACTTTAATTCCATCCATGAGTATTGCAGGTCTCTTTTTCTGACCCTTCGTGGAAGAGACATTATTTGAAAGATGGACTGGAGTGATGTTAAAGTCTGATAGAAGAAACTAACTTATGTGCCTTTGCTAGGATGGTTGCCAAAAAAATGAACCTCAGTGGACAAAATACTGCATCTGTGACACTAAAACTTATACCAGTGTATTTCAACTGGGTTACTCAATTGGCATTGAAAGCAACCTTAGTTGAGCCATATTTTTTTCCTCCATAAATTTCAATGAGCAACTATTTTATTATTTAGTATAATGGACAATTCAAATATATAATGGAATTCTACCTGTCCTAAGTAGTAATTTCACATTTGGTAAAAATGTTCCTTGCAGATCCAAGATGAGTGTCAATTTTAGTGAGTGCTTTGACCTCTTTTCTTGGTTCTTCAAAAGGATTCATATCCGCCACTTGGATAAGAACATGGAGTTACATTATCCATTTCTCTAAGGAATTTATAACATTTATTGCGGGTTCACAGTATTTCCTTGATATTCGTTTGTGTTTTTTCGTGAAATTGCATCTCATATTTCGTTTATGAATGATAGAAGAGTACATAAAGTAGTGTGTATCATTGGGCCAAGCTGTGGTTATAGTCTACCTCTCCCTACATATGCAAGGAATGCAAGTATATCTTCTTTGGTCCATATTCTGAAGAGAGGTTCTACACTCTTTTTAAAATTCCAATTCTGGCTGCAATCTACACTGCTAACATTGATCTAGCATTTGCAATCTTTCTCACATGAAGGGGGAGGCATTCTCGTTAGGTAGCACAACATCTATTTTCGCTCAAAAGAGATGCTTAGGTGTTCTATATACCTCTGCTAGACTTCCTGATCATCCATCCATCACCAAACTGACGCCCTCCCAAAGAAGATGACTGACAAAGAGATTGTTGTACTCAGCGGTAACCCATTCCCAAAATGCTCTAGCAACTCTACATTCCCACAACACATGTTACTTTGTGAAACCAAACAGCAACCATTTGTTAGGCCTGAGGGGTGGAGCATATCTTTGACTGCTGGGATCTAGTTAAGAACCAACTATCCAAGTAGTCTAGTTGTAAGGTCATTCCTTAAACATTATTTTGAAGATTTCCTCTTTGCTTTGCTACTTGTTGCTATGCTTCTGTTTGTTGTCTGATTTTCTTTGAGAAACTTCTTGACTCTTTAATCCATTCTCTTTGTTTTAGTTATCCTGATCAAGCTAATACTATCATCTTTTCTTTAGTTGTTATGTCTTATGCAGATTACTGTAGTTGGTTCTTACCTATTTTCCATGGTGTTACTGCCATTGTGGAATGGTTATCAGAAATTAAGAAGAAATAATATCCCTCCATCCTAAGTAATAAACTCAAGGCTTCAACATCAAGATAGCTACTTGTTAATTATTAGGTTTTCAGGCAGCAGAACCAAATCAACTCACACTGTAATCTCAAGAATATATAAAAGTTCCAATGAGTACTCAACTACTGCCCTGGAGTCTGAATGCATTTAGGATGCTTTTGTGCCTAGTTTTTGAGATTACTCTCCTTTATAGAGAAGTAATTTGGGACTGGATACATGTTTTTAGGATGGCTGAATCAAGCACCATAAAAATGCTAGTTGCCTCCATTTGTTTTCTATTTATTTTAAATTGTAAATAGTTTTTCTATTAACCTAACATGGTGAAATTGTAACAAGCTTCGTGAGGTAGAGAAATTAAAATCTCCTTAGCTGAATTGAGTAGCTGGTCTAGGTTAGGGATATAAAAGCCTTAATAAGAAGAGTAGATGAGATCATTTTGACAGTAAGACTCTCTAAAAACATCCAAACCTTGGCTTGTTGTCTAGCATTATTATGCAATTGCTTATTCTTTTGAACTCAAATTAAAATGCATCACTTTTGCTAGTCTACATACCACAATTATGTCACTAAGCCTGCTTTCTTTTCCACCTTGATTTGTATAAAATTGTATATGATATGGACGCTACATGATACAACCTGGATGTAACCTGAATATGGGTTAAACACAATCTATCTCATATCCAGTAAAAGTTTAAAATAAGAAGAAAAAACCCTAATAATAAAAATGACACTAGCCTTTCAAGTATAATTAAGAGAAAGCCTGTTAAAAAGGTATTGAGATCTTTCATAGTATTTGTTTATGTTAGTTTTCTTGACAATATCTACACAATCCTGAATAGTTAATGGTTTAATAACATAAAGAGAACACTAACTCACTCAATGGTTAACTGGTAAATGATTTGTTCAATGCACTTTTCATATCAGTGTAAAGATGTTTGTAGGCTTACAATTGAAATGCTTATGTTCTTATATAGGTTTTTTTTGAAAGTGCTTCCTTTAAACTTAATAGAAGCATTATAGTTGGCCCAAAGAGGTGAGGCACCATAATTGGTTCACTTGTGCATGTGAAAGTTGAAACAACCCCCAAGGGGCTTAACACAAGCACATTCATGTGGCTAAGTTGTTATGACAAGGGGTTATTATTTTGTCAAAGTCAACTAGGGTTTGTATTTGGTCCCATCTACACATCTCATGTAATGGGGGAATTGTAGTTTTTTGGGTTGCATGACATGCCACTAGCTGAAATCTGCTGAACTGAGATCCTGATGATTGTTCTTATGTATTTTTAGTAAAAGTATTGTGTAATGAAACAATGTTATGGATTTTGTAGTTATCTCTCCTTTAGAGGGCTTAGTAATTGAATGTGTCCCCCAGAAAAACATAAAAATAACTTGCAACAAAACTATAGAAACAATGAGAGTGATAACTAACCACGAGGCAAATGTTTCATAGGTATAGAGAAAGACAAACAACCATGGTATTTTCTGACCTCAATTGCATTCATGACTTTTGAATTGATGCAAAACAAGTTTATGCTTATATGAGATGACAATGCCTTTTCAAATACAACTAGGAGTAAACATGTTAAAATGTGAAACCTCCAAAAAGTAGTAAAGATCCCAAATAAATTATTTAGGTTATAATTGTTATAACAATCTTGGATATGTTATATTTCATGGTATTTATTTTGGTAACATATATATTTATATAAGCCACACACAGAAATGTATTGTATCCAAATGCTTATAATAATCTGTTGTATAAATATTCATATCCATCTTTGGATCACTTGGTACTTCAATTGCCTCCCAAAATGGTTGGGATGAGACCATAGCTACCAAAAAATCAATATTAACAGAATTAATCTCAATGAAAGAGATGTCGCTGAAAAAACATGGGCTTGATTTCTCATTAAAATTTTTCATTTAAAGACAATCTTGCCTTCTAACCGTCAGGATAAGTTGGAACTTTGCACATGAAGAAAACTGTATGCCAAAAAACCCCTTTGTTATGAGTTTATATTATAACAAGACCTCCATGGCACAACACGCTTGTAACAGCCATTGAATAAAA
Source organism: Pinus albicaulis (assembly GCA_034641835.2). Lineage (NCBI taxonomy): Eukaryota > Viridiplantae > Streptophyta > Pinopsida > Pinales > Pinaceae > Pinus > Pinus albicaulis. The sequence continues at coordinate 407,939,869 of CM076572.1, forward strand.
GCAATATTAAGGGTTACAAAAGAAGATACTTGAGAACCCTAATTTTCCTTATCACATAGATGGCACCAAGAAATCAAATTACACTTTTTTTCACCCAAGTTTGAAGAGGTGAAATTAGATGCTACTCTAGGTTGGAAAGGAGTAAGTCAATCTTTTTTTAATGAAACTCTTCCCTTAATCGGGTAAAATTTTTATTGGAAGTTATAGTTCCACTTAATTGATGGAAATTTTGGCTTTGGAAATTTTCTTTTAAAGGTTTTGACCTATTTTAAGACTATCCACATCATCCAAATTTTGAAAAATGAATAGACCAAAGAGAAAATTTGCTTTGCTGAATAAATAAACTGGAAAAATAAACTTACCAAAAATGCTGAATTTGTCCACTTATTGACTTACTCTATTAAGAAAAACACCTATTAATTCGCTCGATATCTCAATGAATTCCCATTGATCTTTAACTAGGGTGTACATGCAAAATGTACAAAGGCTATTGGTTCACTTTGTGACGAGTCAACTACCTCTAAATAGGTTCTTGAGCCATCCTTAAAGAAGGACGTGTTGTGGATATCAATGTCAACCTTGTAGGTATAGACATTTTGCACGTTGTCGTGTTCCTTGTCTCCAAATACCGGGCCTAATGGTTAAGAACATGTGGTTCCTCGTAAGACGTCACAAGTTTAAATGAAAAGGGGATAATGTCACAAGTTCAAATCCAAAGGGGTAGAGTATGCACACTTTTGCAGACTTTAGCAGTGAAATTGCTATGTAGAGGCAAGTCCCTTGTCCCACAAACAAACGACTCTTATACACCAATTTAGCGTATGGTTGGCTGTGACCTTAAAATTAGATTATTATTAACATTATTAAGAATTTAGTAAAATTTATCAACTTATGGGTAGAAATTTTGTCTTGTGAAAGTCTTAAACAACTATCTTCTCTTGCAAGATGCCTCTTTATCATTTTTTTAATGTTAGCAGACTCTTTATCATTTTTTTAGGGTTAGCAAACTCTTTATCATTTTTTATTTAAGTACTCTCAATCAAGGAAAATAAGTTGCTGAAGGAAGTCTAGATGACGAAAAGAAGGAAGTAGGTGTGTATGGATATGTTTGATAAGTTAGGTCATGTTATCATATAGTTGCAGATAACTGGGATAGATACTCTACCTCATGAATTTTATCAAAGGAAAGGGTTCTCTTTTGTTGGAAAGATGCATGAAGGGGTACGGTTCACATATTGACTAGAAGAAATCAACATAATATGTCCTCATATGAAATATGAGGTGGTTGAGAAAGATGGAGGAAATATGATTAGAAGTTCCTAGGAAGTGATATGTGAATAGAGAAAAGAAGAGATCATGAAAGATGCAACTATGGTCGCATGGAAAAGGAAATCAACATTTGATGACTAGTAGAATTGACCATGATATCTCCATGGGAAAGATATGTAAACCTTGGGAAAGTCTGAAAAGAAAAAAGACCCTTAACAATTGAATATCTTGGAGATGTGTCAATATGTATGCAAAAAGTTGATATTACAATAAGCAAATGTCATGATGAAGGACCATCACAAAAGGCAAATTTTGTTTGATGTTCATTTTTCATTTTTGAACATGTTTGGATGGGCTAATACAGGGCTACTAAAAGGGAGTTGTGGATGTCACCTACAACTAGTACTCATGTGGTGGATGAAAGATCCCGAAGGACGCATGATGTGGAAAAGGTAGATGTATGAAGGAAAGCCATATATGGACTAGCATATCACTTTCTGATGAAAGGAAGGATGACATGACTAACATGGTTCGTGAATGAAAGTGATGGATGGTCAATGCCCTATGAAGAAGCCCCAAAAGATGAAAGTTGCATAATGTTAAAGATGAAATTCATGACATGGAATGTAGGATCTCTTCAAGCAGCTGAAAGTACCATAATCTCCACCAAAGAGTTGCTATTGGAAATCAAGTCCCTAGTTTGGATGGAGCTTGGGTACATTCCTTCATAAGAATGGGTATACCCTCCCTAGTTAAGAGGGAGAGATAGACATATCATTCTTGTCTTCACTTTGGAAGAAAGAATGGAGGATTGGGTAAGCATCTGGCATCTGATACTCTTCGAGGATGTGGTAGGGAATCCACAACAAGAGTAGTGGTAAAGGACTAATATTCTTTGAGGACTGGGAATCTAGGATAAGAATAGTCCTGGGAGGACATACCCTGTGAACACCCAGGTGGGGTATGTGCCTTGAGAGACAATGATGATGGTGTCTATAAATCATTGGTCTTTCCAACATTGTGCTCTATTCTTATGGAGAGATAGAGCTATTAGTCAAAGCCTTGTTATGTGACAATGATGGTTGATATGATGCTAAACAGATGGGTTACCAATTCGACTCTTCTTACGAGAATTCTTCAGATTGAGAATGTCCGAGTACCTTGTAAGGATTATGAATGCCACCCTAGTTAAGAGGGAGTGTTGAAATATGTAACTAGGTTTGGTCTTCATAATGACATATGTAATCATGATTTTATGTATTTGATGTAATGAGAAAAATAAATTTATTATTGTTGTTGAGGCATGGGTTTCATGCTCAAGGAAATTTATTTTTTAGCTCTAGCTCCCATTGTGATCTCCTAGGGCTTGTTAGCGAGTCTACAAGTCAAGAAAGTCATTGTCATGTATGAATGACCCATTTGGGCATATTACATATTGTAAAAGAGTTTATTTGAGTCATAGTTGAGTCAAAAGACCCTCCAAGACCTCGTCAAATGTGCAAGCTACAAGTTGGCCTTCCCAAAGACAAGTTGGCCTAGAGACAGTTACAAGTCGACTTGCTTTCATGGACAAGAAAGCCTATAAAAGGAAGACTTCGACCACACTTGAGAGACACACTTCACTCATTCCTAGTTTGATCATAAGGAGGAAAAGGTGTGAAAAAGAAAGAGAACGAAGGAAGAAAAGAAGGACGTGATTTCTGAATTCTTTTGGGCTACTTCTCTCGACATGTGCGAAGAAATTAGGGCTTCAATTTGTTGTAAGGAAGCCGAGTTATAGATCCAACGAAGTGTTAAGGATTGGGGCAAGTAAGCACTGTTTTAAGGACCAAGTTCTCTAAGAACAAGAAGGATGCCTAGCGAAGGAAAAAGAGGAAAAAAATATCCATTTTCCTCTCACACATGCGGCCTAGGGTTTCTGAAATAAGGGCCGAAAAGTGCAGAAGTTGCAGGAAGACTGAAATTGCAGAAGGGAAGGATGAAGTTGCAATCAAGGTGGTGTCAAGCCAAAATTGAAGACAAGGAAGAAGTAGCTCGTTTGATTTGGAAAAAGAGGCAAAGTTGACTTGGTCTTGGAGGAGTTTTTGGTCAAGGGTCTAGGTCTTGGAATTCATCAATTGAAGATTCTATAAGAAGAGGAATTCGTGTGGGTTTTCCTCTCAAGATTGGAGAGGTTTTGGCCCTGGATGATCGCCTATATCTTGTGTCCTTTTACTTATTGTTATTTATGGTTTGGTAGCTATTTGATGATGGAAAAACACTAATAATAATAACTAAAGGAAGAAGCTAACTAAAAGAAGTAAAAATACATCACAAACAGTTATCAAAGAGAAGAGAAATCACTTACCTTTCTGCCCCCATATTTCTCAACAATTTCTGTCAAACCTCCGAACTCAAGAAGTAATGCATCATGCCAATGTTCTTATCTCAAACTTAGTTGCTATTTATGCTTTCTATTTCCGCGTTCCACATTCTAATAAGTTTCTATGAACCTGTAAGAAAAACGCCACTATATACAACAGTAATACAAACATATCACATATGACAAATATATAATATAAGTTAGGATCTGCCTCTCTTTTGGTGAAACCCATGCTCTGCAAATGTCCATCTATCCTGGTATACTGCACACTCGGTGCCTATGTGAGTCCATACAAGGCCTTTTTAAGCTTGCAAACATGGGACTCTTTCCCATTTACATCAAATCCTTGAGGTGGGACTCTTTCCTATTTACACCTCAAATCCTTGAGGCTACTCTATGTACACTTCCTCCTCAATGTTCCTATTAATGGAAGCTATCCTCACATCCATCTGATGTATCCTGCATATGATAAATGAAACCAAGGACATAACTACTCTAATGGAATTCTACCTGGTGACTAGAGCAAATGCCTTCTCATAGTTCACCCCCACTTTCTGGAAGAATCCTTGTTGGGTTGTTTAACAAGTAAACAAACACAAGTATTTATTATCAATACGGGCTAGTAGGACTTAGAAGCATCCCCAAGGTATATGGGTTTCAGCTATGATCAAGTTAGAAGATGATTTATAAATGATTAAAGAAATACATATTACAAATATAAATCTAAACTAAATAATTTCTAATTTCAAGTATGCAATCAGCAGCAGAAGAATCTCCTAACTTAAGAGATTTGTTTGTCCTTCTCTCACAAGATTACTTCATGAATTAGAAATAAAAAACCACTAATTGAGCAATATATTAAGATGCATGAAACAATAATTGAAGAGGCTCTTAACTATAGAGATCCTGGTTACCCTTCATGATCACAGATTCATTCATCAATAATACTATTGTTAGAAAACAGGAATTCGGAAAATCATTAAAAAGCATGAAAAGAAGAATTCTAGATTAAGATCTTAATTAGATAGAAAGAATGTTTAACTTAAACATTTGATTGTCCTTTCATATGCAGAATAAGAATGATAATTAGATTCATCAAAACCCATAAAACATCAGCATATATCTAATCAACAAATTAAGCATAAAAAAAACTAGTTGAGAAACTGCAACTACAAATAACTAGAAAGTGCACTTAGCTCAGTGTGGGGGCCCTCCACTCTTGCCTCGCACACTGAAAGTACTTTCAGCTACTAAAACTTCAGTCAAGCAATCAACATATAACAACAGCAAATGGAATTAAACAGGTCTTCAGTTACTCTCCAAAGTCTAAAAAATAATAATGTTAAGTCATACAATTTCTACATCAATGCCTTCAAAGTCTGAGGCTTAAATAGATAAAATATGCAACAAATTCATCTAAAATGCCTCCTATAGCCATGGTTATCCTTATCTTATCCAATCAGGTCGAATTCATCCATCAGATCCTTCAAAATCTAGAAAATCCCATAAAATAAGAAATTTGACCTAGTTCCTAAGGATCCTCCATAAAAACAGGTCCTGTTTGACTGCCTTTGACCAGGCCTATTAAAGCTCGGTTTGATTGAACCAATAGGTGTAAATTTAATCTTAGTTCCCAAGCTTTTTAGAAATATATCCAGCTCGAGTCCAAGTGTCCTACAAATATGCAAACCATGAGGCCGTTACGGGAATTTCTGATCTGGTCCAAAAATGCACTTAAAATTCATTTTTTATAAAAACTTCTAAGAATTGAAAAACTTAATTTAAATACCTGTATATGCATTTATTAGGAAAAATGGAGTGAATATGATGGTGTATAGATGGTTAGTATGGAAAATAAAGTGTGTTTTCATAAACAAAAAGAGATAAAAAATGAGGGCCAACAATCCTCTCACTACGAACTTTGCATTGAACTTCTCAATGTTGCCAATTGTTGCATGCTTGATCTTGCAGAGCCATTTGGAACTCACTATTGACTTCCCCTTTAGTCCTGACACTATGTCCCAAACAACATTCTTCATGATGGAGGTGTATTTATAAAACTATACAAAATAGGTTTTATATAAAAAATTCGCCCCTCTAAAATCTAAAATCCCTTAAATTTCGCCCTTGGGCTAAAATTCGCCCCTAAAATTTTCCTTGATGCTTGGTCTCGATGGTTCACTTCCTTCAAATCTTGGTTCAACTTCCATATCTTCATTGGAACCAACACCTCGAACTCCACTAGACAACGATTCGCCATTTTGTACTAGTGATTTGCCATGATTTTACAAGATAATATAATCTCGTGAGAGATTCGCCAAAAAATTATATATACATATTATATTATTAATAAAATCGCCTTCCATTTTTCCTATGTATCATGGGGATTCGCCCATTTATTATACATATAAATTTAGGGGGGTTCTTAAAATTTTCCCTGGTATTCTATATACGACAAGGAGATGTTGGCCATTATGCATGCCTTGGCCAAATTCCGGCAGTATTTGGTAGGGAACAGGTTCAGGGTGAGGACTAATCACAACAGCCTCAGGTTCTTTTTGGAGCAAAAGCAGCTACAGGAGAGGCAATAGAAGTGGATCAGTAAGATCCAAGCATATGACTTTGACATTGAGTATGTCAAGGGTAAGAATAACGTGGTAGCAGATGCCCTTTCACGTAGACCAGCCACGTTATCTCTTATGAGCTTGGATACAGATTGGAGGGCTCGACTATTAGTGGAGTACTCCAAGGACAGATTTGCATGTGAGGTTCTGGATGGACAGGTGGCGGATGACAGGTACAGGGTGGTCGATGAGATCATCTACTACAAGGACAGGATCTTCTTGACTGAGGGATCTCAGCTTAAGAAGAAGATACTCCAGGCATCACATGATTCTCCATTGGCAGGCCATCAGGGGTTTACCAAAACCTACAGGGCCATTAGAGAGAGGTTCTCATGGAAGGGCCTCAAGGAGGATGTACTCCAACACATCAGGCAGTGCGATGTTTGTCAAAGGAACAAGGGGGAGATGAGCCATCCCGCAGGATTGTTGCAGCCTCTTTCCATTCCGAAGGGGAAATGGGAGAGTCTCTCGATGGACTTCATCACAGGGTTGCCCATGGTACAGGGCAAGGATTGTATCTTTGTCATCGTTGATCGGCTGACAAAGTATGCACACTTTTTCGCCATATCCGCGCATTACACAGCAGCACAGGTGGCCGAGCTGTTCTTCAGAGAGGTTTTCAGGCTGCATGGTCTTCCTAAGACCATCATCAGTGACAGGGACAGCCGCTTCATGGGCGGATTTTGGCAGGAGCTTTTCTAGTTAGTGGGGACGGAGTTGACACCGAGTACCAGTTATCACCCACAGACGGATGGGCAGACAGAGATAGTTAACAAGCGGCTGGAGGGCTACTTGCGTAACTATGTCAGTGGGCAGCAACGAGCATGGCTGAAGTGGTTGCATCTGGGGAACTCTACTATAACACGACACATCACATGTCCATTGGTATGTCACCATTTTATGCCTTGTATGGGTATCATTCCTTATCTTTTGCTGATGTGATGTTCGGTGCTAGCAAGGCTCCTAGAGCCAAGACTTGGATCCAAGAGAGTCAGGACATTCTCCGAGCTCTCAAGGATAATATGGCTACAGCACAAAACCAGCAGAGGCTGTATGTCGACAGAGGTTGGGTGGAGAGACAGTTTGAGGTAGGGAACTTGGTCTACCTACGATTACAGCCATACCGACAGTCGTCGTTGAAGCAGAAGGGAGCTGAGAAGCTCAAGCCCCACTCTTACGGGCCATACAGGGTGACACGTAGGATTGGGCAGGTTGCATATGAGTTGGAGTTGCCCCAAGGCAGCAAGATCCACAACGTTTTTCACGTATCATGTCTGAAGAAGGCATTGGGGCAGCAGGTGACAGTGACAGATGAGCTACCACCCACGGATGATGAGGGGCATTTGGTGTTGCAGCCAGAGGCTATTATTGATACCAAGGAGAGGCAACTACGGAGCAGGACAGTCCGGGAATTCTTGGTGAGGTGGAAGAATTTGCCGGATGAGGATGCCACTTGGGAGAGTGAGAAGATTTTGCGACATCCATCACTTCAGTTGCTTGAGGAAAAGCAACATTTTGCCGGGGGAGACTGTAATATTCCTAATTAGCGACAGCTAATTGGAATATTCGATTTTGTTCAGTTTTGCCGTCTATAGTTCATTAATAAATAAAAAGTGAGTGAAGAGGGTCTAACGCACTTAAGTGGAATAAAACACCCTCCCTAGTAGCACAACGTTGTGACTTAAAGGGGAGCCAAGGGGGGCCAAGCACCACGTAGAGAGGGGGCCCACGTATGCTCTAGAAGCTACTGCGCAGATGAGGATGAGCACGTGGCAAGAGAGAGAGGCTACGTTGAGGATGATGGGCTTTAGGGTTGGAGGAAGACCAACGTTATAAAAGAGAGAGGAGCCTTCTCATTTGATTCGTTCTGTGGTTGATGATATTGAGTTGGTCGTTTTGACTTCTTGAGCACGCTGGCTGTTTAGCCTGTCTGCAGCACTGTTTAGTGCATTGAGTGTCTCCGGTCAGAGATCTCGCCCTTATCCCCGAGGGACTTCGAGTGCCTGCTCGGGCAAGGTTATTTCTTCAGCATTTTGTGAGAGGTTTTTGCGTTTGGGTTTGTTGCAGAGCTGAGAATTCATAGAGACTGCGCAATCACTGAGAGGGAGGACGTAGTCCATCTAGGAGGTGTTCCGGATCGGGGTTTTTGCAGGAGATTGAGCCGAGACTTTGAGCAGAGGATCAGCCTTTGCCTTTGGGAGGATTTTGGTGGAGTTTGAGGCAGTAATTCAGTCATTCTCATTTAGCCTCTGCGCAGAGCCTTGGAGGCCAACGTAATGTAGAAATTTGCTGAATAATGAAGATTTATCCACTGAGATTATTCTGATCACACACTAATTTGAATTCATGCATAACACATAACCTCTTCTACAATTGATCATCAATATGCGGAAATAGAAACAGTCGCATGCGCACATAAACACAATATGTAATGGGGAAAGCTTATAGCTGAAAACCCCCAGCTATTTTGTATATTATAATAGGAGAGAACATGTAACAATACATAGCACAATACTCCTCACAAGTACTCAGTACTATCTCCAAAAGTTACACACAAACTAGCTCAGTTTTGAACAAGTCACGGGTTCAAAACTCATCCACTGTTTGCCTGCCTCTACTGCGCAATCCAATTTGGTGTAATGAGAGATCCAAGTTCGAATCCCACTGGCTTGATCTGCGCAATCCTCATTGGAAATCTCCTCCAATTCTTGTACGAATCTCATGCACAACTAATGTCACAACTAATAGCAAACTCACCCTTTCATCTACCTCTTCCATTGGTCTTCACTGAACTGTCCATGCACTGCAGTCAACTGATGTGTTCTTTAGTTGAATAATGAGTTAATATTTAGTGAATTAAATAATATTTAATTCACCCCACTCATCTCTAGTGTATTAGCCAGTTAAACTAAACACAACTAGTTCAACTAAATTAACTTGAACACAACTCCACCAACTGTCTCATCAACTCCAACTCCGCCACTTGAGTTCTAACTGAAGTCAAACATGCATGAGCTCACCAAACCCCCAGCAATAGCGTAATTCCTTCTGTCAGATGCATGGGCCACATCCGTAGCTCCAACTGAAGTGCTGCAAGAGGATAAACTGAAGTTTATAGTGCAAATATTATTAAGGGTTAATAATATTTGACTGACCTATTTTTAGACAGGCAGTCTAAAAATAGACTTCGACCTGTATGTCTAAAAATAGAGGTCCATATATTTTTACCAACTCGACCAATCATCCAAGAATAGCATACTGCAACTCCTAGACCATGCTCTATATGTCTAAAAATAGACATAGTCTAAAAATAGACTTTGCGCCAAAAATAGCCTGCGGGCCCACTTAGTGAAGGCGACTTCATTTCACTAAGCTCCATCATCTTGTTGCATTTCCAACACTCCCTCTCAACAAGATATGGATTATCTGCAACCCCTATCTACCTCCCATGATTGGTGCTCTTTGGTGAGCGCCTTCGTCAAGATGTCAGCATCCTGATCCTCCGTGGGAATATATGAAAGTAACATGATTCTCTGCTGTACACAATCTCTGATATGATGGTACCTGATGTCGATGTGTTTGAATCTATCATGAAATACTAGATTAGCCGAGAGTTTAATGCAACTCTGGTTATCACAATAAATCACAGTAGGCTCCAAGTGCGACCCGAACAATCCGACGAGGATCTTCCCATCCAAATAGCCTCGCATGCAGCCAAGCTAGCTGCCATGTACTCGGCCTCTGCTGAACTGAGTGCCATGGATCTCTGCTTCCTGCTGTACCAGGAAACTGCTGTCGACCCTGTTATCGCTTGCCGCCTACACCTACCTACAGTTAGTGGGAAAAGCCTTCAACCCCACAGGTGTGGTTGGTGGCAAGGAACTCAGAGAAGGGGGTGTCACCTATTCCCAACTCTCTTTGTTTAAGCTATCTCCTAGGTTAGCTAAGGGGGGTGGTCCCTAAAGGAAAACTAAGTTAAAGATATGAGATTTCTAGGAGAATTGATTAGAAGGAATTACTTTCAAAGATGACTTGATTTCCAATATGTAAACAAGCATATAAGTATATGAGCAATATTCAATGACTTGTTCAAAATATAGACCAGTGCTTTAAAGTAGATAACAAATGCTTGCTCAAAAATAAAAATCAAGATATAATGACAATAATCCCACAAAGGAAGTGTTAGACGAAGATCACAATATGCAATTAAATTTGCAACACCAAATAAGGGTATTTGCCAATGAAACGAGATATATCAATTATCCATAAGCATAATGATCATTAAAATGACAACATGCACTGAAATTGTATGTAGAAGCAAATTTCTAAGTACCATAGAATTAAACTTGTTGCAAAATTTAAGGAATTTAAAAATGATTGCATCAAAGTGCTTCTTGAGATAATATTTGCACGTGAATCTTTAGACCGTCAAGATAGAAAAATAAAATTTGGGAACTTTGCAATGTAAATGTGATGAGATACTGCTCTTGGTTTATTTTATTAATCAGTTCTAAAGCAATGTTACAATTGAACTCCTGTCCCCAGACCTCACCCTCGCCCGAAATTCGGATCTCACAATGAGGAGTCCATAGGGGTGGAGGGTCCCTAATGTCTATACAACCAACTTAAGTTGGAGGTTAATTTTTAGAGACGCAAGTCTAGCATGCAAAGTGAAATGCCTAAATGATATGGAAATGAGTTTGCAAGTGCTGTGTAAAAGATGGAGATGATTAAATTAAATATGCTTCATAGTTAGAACAATAACTCAAGTTGCCATAAATTGAAATGCTATGCTTCTTTACTTGTAGTATGTTGTGAAACTTATCCAAATGAGGAGTAGATCACAAACATAAGTAAGTGATGGCAAATGAGATTGCAAATTAGGAAATTTAAATGACTATGTGATCTAAGCAATTAACGAAATGAACATATGAGTTATTCACATGCAACTAGACTAGATTACCAAACGAAATGATGAATGCAAGTGATTTAGTTTGAGAAAATTAAAAGAAAAACTAAGCAAAAGAAAGTTACCCACTCAAGAAGATTTCCTCCCTCTAAATGAGTAGGTGAGATACCATGGGAAAAACTTCCCAAGCTCCCTCAAGAAAAGTCAGCTCTTTATTAATGAAAGTGAGGCCCTCTTATAGAAATGAGGGGATTGGGAAGAGCTTACAATATGCGTTTTAAATTTGCTCTTTCCCAAAGTTACAAGTGTAAGATTTTAAAAAAATTATTTGTGAGAAGTTTACAAAGTAAAGGCTTAAAGCCTTGAGGTGAATGGCGGTTACAATTCCTCAAAAGAACGAGGATTTAGAAGTAGAGGTGAAGTGATAAGGCGGAACTTGGATTTGAGGTTCCAAACGGAAGAGTGTTCCTTAGCCTAAGCTTTAGCTCCCTTTCTTCAAAACTTAGATTGCTTCCAAGCACACCTATAGGCAAACAAGCAAAAGAGTTAGAATGCCAAAGAAATAGTTAGAAACTCAATGCAAGTATAAAATACACTTTATGTTACAAATTCCCTCACTAAGAACAACTTGAAAGAGTTGATTTAGTGAGTGAGAATTAGGATTTAAACCCAACAACTTAGCCTCAAATGCTAGATAAAATAGATATGTGCACAAATGAGAGAAGATATATATGAAATTTTTTTAGAGATGGAATAGAAGCAAAAGGCTCATGAAACCCCCTTTTAAATAAATCTTTTGATGTCTTATGAGATTGTTGGCTTGAACAACTTGTGAGACCTCTGATATCCTTGGAGCTGACTTATTCCAACCGAAGAAGTCTTCACACTCCAATGGACTTGGCAACTTGTCCTTTGAACACACAAATTTCTGCAAACCAATTGTTAGTGCAAAAGAAACTTGGCATATAGAGGCCACGTTGAGCTTGTCATTTCATCGAAAATAACAAGCTACAACAAGAGCACAAAACATACCAAGTTCAAAGGAGATCTGAGATAGCTACAAATCTCCCCTCCCTAGACAATAGTGCCTTCAGGCAAATGCAAAGAAAAACAACTAGATTGCAATAAATAACAATATCAAATGAAACAAGTATACCTCATCAACCAAAGAATGCACCACAAGAGAAGCTAGTAACCCCAAAGACTTTTCTTTATTCAGCTCAATGACAATTTCGGCATAGTAACAATAAGCACAACCTTCAAAAAACCACCGTTACAATGAGAGCCCAAGGCTCATTTAAATAGAACTACGGGAGCAAATCCCAATGAAAAAATGAATGACAAGTGGAGAAGGGAGATAATCCCAATGCAAAACGAATTTGCACAAGTAGCACAAGAATTGTCCAAGTGGAACCAACTGCTGTAGGTGACTGTTGTAAACTGCTCCCTTTTTGGTGTATAATTTCTGTTCTGGACAGCGTACAAGCTTTTTTTTTATGTGCATATCTTTGGTGGTTGCCAAGTGTAGATGGTAGCAAGTGAAAGGGGAGCAAATTCCCATCGAATTCTCCACTAAAGAAGCACACTCTGCCACCTCTGATAAACAAGCTAATGAACTGCTGTTCATACTTTCTGTGGACTGCCAATAATGCTGCGTAGGAACTGAAGTATGAGAGCTGGTGCCAAGTGTATGAACGCTGGTGATGAGGGAGAAAATATCCCACGGAAATCTCCAACAAAATTATGTGTATTGACACCTATCACAAGTGCCAACGGACTGCTCTTCCTTTGCTGCGTGTAGCTGTTGATTCTGTGTACAGTTGTGTAAGGATTGGTGGAGACACTCCACGATTTCCTCCAATCAAATACCAAACATATCAAACCTCCTGTACGCTGATGTAATATGCTGAGTGGGCAAGTGTGATTTGGTAGCCAACTACGTGGAGTTTTCCTGTGCTGGTTGCGTACATGTGATAACTATGTTGACCATTGATTGCTGTCTGCGTGGAGTCTTATTCGCTGCTGAAGTGCTGCTGAAGTGTTGACTACGTGGAGCTGAAATGAGAGCGTATTTATTTCCCCATAAAATTTGCTGTGTAATATTATGTTGCTGCATGGAACCTTCTTTAGTGGCATGTGCATAAATCTTCATAACTATGCGTACACCATGTAAGGTGGGTCCATTCCCCATTTGTTTTATTAGAGCCTAAACTTTATAATATGCCATTCTCATTTGAATTAAATCATACTTGACTTTTGGCCATACGTAAGTTTCATGCAACCAACGTGGGACCAGCTTAACTTGGCACTTGGATCTTTGAATTTCACTTATGTGGTGGGCCCCATATTGCTGCTACATCACCCTTGGCTTCCCCTCCTAATTCCCATGTCAAATTTTGACTTATTTGACTTTAGAAATTTTTTTAAAATTTTTCCAATTTTTCATTTTTTTTCATTTTTTCTCATTTTTTGCCACTGACATTAGGAAAATCGGCTTTTGAGGGACCATAAGTCATTTTTTGACCCTCAAAGTGGGTCCTGGATAATGCTGGGTCTCTGAGGATGAATTTCGACTGGTCACACACCCCAGACATTTCCGAAGACCACTTATTTACATCATTACATAGAAAATAATTAAAAAATCCCATTTTGCAGGAAATTTTTAATTATTAAAAAATCCTACTTAGACCTAGTCAAATTCCGCGAAATTTCAGAGATGACCTAGCATGGTAATATACATCGACTCTAGACACTAAGATGTGTTAGGGGCTCAACCTTCAAGCTGTCACCCCGGCTTTGGGGTAATGCAATGAGTGAAAAAACCTAGAAAATTATTCGCCGCTAAAAAGAAGGAATAATTAACCAAGTAAAAAAAACACTCCAAGGTGTACTCGCTTGCTGATCGTGTCCCGACATCCTAGGCCTGTTACATGGCTTTATTCATCATGCTAGTGACATTTATACAATATCCCCGAAGGGCTGCGGAATCTGAAGACTGAAGAAGAAAATGATGAGAAGAAGAAGTAGAGTTTAAAAACTATGTTGAACATGATGATATCTGATGATATCCTGCTGGCACAAGTGTCTTCTGGTTCATCCTTGGGCATGGAGTCTTCACATTATCATCAGGTGCCCTCCAGTGGTCAGGGCGATCTGAAGACTCTCAGATCATCATCTTTAAATAGTTGGGCTCTGCCCAATCTTGGATGGATGAAAACGCTAAACAGCTCCATCCTCGATGTGCCACTAAGATATCTTGCAATGGCGCTTGCACGCCTTCGGAAAGAGCTTGATGTTAACCATATCTTGCGAAGGCTGGTAGCGACATAGCATATAGTGGATGTATTGACCAGATACATGAGCGACCCCACCAACTGTCGATAAACAGTGGCATCCACTACCTCCGCTGAAGTAGCATCCTCCTTCCTCCATCCACCAAGAAGAGGAGTATCAACAGGCTTGCAACCATGCATGTTGAACATCTCCAGTATCTCCCGGGCATACTTGCCTTGAGAAACAAACATTCCATCACTGCGCTGCCAAATTTCCAATCCCAAAAAATAATGAAGGAGGCCCAAGTCCTTCATCTCAAACTCCTTTGCAAGATCAGCCTTGCATGAGTGTATCAATAGTTCATCACCTGTCAAAATAAAATCATCTACATAAAGTACAATGATCAACAACTTACCCTCCACCACAATGATGGTGAGTTAGAGATCATATAACTCTTGGAGAATCCAGAGTAGGTGAAATGTGTCTATCTGTGTGTACCATGCAGTGCTTGCTTCGACCCGTACGGTGCTTTCTCTCTTGGTCGGCTTGTGCGACTCAGCTGCTGAAGATCTCAAAACCTTCAGGCTGCTCTATGTACACCTCCTCCTCAATGACTCCGTTGAGGAACGCAGTCTTCACATCCATCTGATGGATGTGCCACCCCATCTGCGCTGAGAGAGCAAGGATCGTCAGTATGGAAGAGTACCTTGCGACAGGTGCAAAAGTCTCCTCATAATCGATCCCCTCGATCTGTGAGAAGCCACGGGCGACAAATCTCGCCTTGTACTTCTCCACACTCCCGTCAGCCGCCTGCTTCACTTTGTAGATCCATCGCGAACCCACCACTGATTTCCCCTCCGGTCTTGAGACAATCTCCCATGCACTGTTTCTGACGATCGAATCATATTCTTCGATCATGGCATCTACCCATGCGGGTTCCTCCACCCAGCTTAAGCAAAGGATGACTCACCATCCTTGGAACATTTATGCTCACAAGAGCCATATCAGTCTCTGCAAGTGCAGTGTCTCACAGCACGCGCGTTGTGCTGTGGTGTCCTACAACCTGCGCATCTTGAGGCAGTCTCAGCTTCTGTAGTGCGCTTGCGCCCTCTGATGGTTGGCGCTGCATGAGTGGTCTCTTCCACTCCATGATCTTCCTCTTGTGGCTGATCCACATCAGGAAGCTCCTCCTTAGGAACTAATAGCTCCTCTTCTGCATGCAAGTGTGGCTCCCTCTCAAGCGAACACTTCATGGCTTTCTCCTCCTGAAATTTGATATCCCATCGCACAACAGTCTTTTGACTGTCTGGCAAATACACACGATAGTTGTGGGGCGTATCAGTGTGTTGGCAATATGATGCAGAGTGTTGTCCTTGATGGCAACCCACTGACTGAAGATGAAGACATGAGATTGTTGGCATGTGTTTTCCTTGATGGCAATACACCTGATGAAGTTATTCTTGACTTGATGGACTTGGTAAATGATGTAAATCTGATATGAAATGATGTTAGTTAGCAACATGATGCTGAGTGTTGTCATTGAATGGCAACCCACTTGATGAAGTTGTGCTTGATAGCATATGTTCTTGATGAAGTAAATCTGATGTATCTACAGTGAGTACAGAAGGCAATGAAGAAAGGAATTCAACATGTGCTAAATCTATGGTGAAAAGAGTATGTCTCAAGGCATACGCGGATTTGCCTAGGAGAAGTCGCGTATGCACGCGGGAAAGTACATGCCAAGTCGAGTATGGGCAAAAGCGCTCATAAAGTGCAAAACCAGGGGTAACCACCATGGTATTGACCTATTGTATTGGGTAATGATTCGTCTAAATGACCCCGTCCAGGAATACCATCGGAAGTAATGTAGTTTTGGGCTCATGGTATTGTTTTGGCTCATGGTATTGAAAAAGGGGCTCATGGTATTGAAAAAGGGTAAGCCTATATAAAGAGAAGAAATTCATTGTGCAAATCATGAGTGTGGGTGCAAGATGTCTGAGCTTGAATGAATACTTCTCTCTGAAGTATATCTGAATGGAAAGGGTTACAGTTGAATGATAGATCTGAATGTGTGATGCACCAATGATGAAGAAGAGGGTCTAGATCTGAAATGTACTTGTATTTGCTAGATCTGTTTATGGAGTGATTAGATCTGTGATGAGGCGAACATCTGTCTGAAGTAAAGGGTTGAATCTGAACTGAATATCTGATCTGAAGAAGTATGTAGCTCTATAATGGTTGAAGATCCATACGCTAGTTAGCCGCAGAGGAAGCGCGTATATACGCGGCTTCGCTGAAGAAAAAGCGCGTATGCGCAGTGAAGTTTGTACAGATGTATACGCTGGTTGATGTGGACGGAAGCGCGTATATACGCGACATCAGTGAAAGAAAAGCGCGTATGCAAACTAGGGTTTGCTGAAGTATGGGGTATGAAATGTCTGATCTGATCTGCTGTGTTTTAGCTATCTGTTGTTGATGTTTGACTGTGCTTAAATGTATGGAGAGGGTCCAGTCTGAAAATATGATGAAACGTGGTCTGCAAGTTGTGTTCTATTGAAGTTGTTGGATCCAGTGTGAAAATTGATGAAATGTGGTCCATAGAGGTGCTGAGGGTTGTAGCCTTCAGTCAGGGGGTTGTAGCTCCCTTCCAGGTGAGGCTGGTAAACGAGATCGGGGGGTCGTAGCTCCCTTCCAGGTGAGGCTGGTAAACGAGATCGGGGGGGTCGTAGCTCCCTTCCAGGAGAGGCTGGTAAACGAGTCAGGGGGTTGGAGCTCCCTTCCAGGAGAGGCTGGTAAACGAGCGCAGGTGGGTGCCTGCGTGCTGGTCAAGTCTGCGACAGCACATATGTTGTAATATGTTTTCTCTATAATAAAATATTGAAGGCTGAGCAACTGCAGCGGTGGTTTTCTCCCGACTTGGGTTTCCACCTAAAAATCCTGGTGTTCATGTGTGATGCTTTGCGTGATGGTTTATTCTGTTGTTCCTGCACATGTTTACTGTTTATTGAACATCTAATCAATAAATGATGGAATGATATAAGTGAAGAACTAATGGCATAATTAGATCTCTGTATATACGCGAGTTTCATGAAGGATATCCGCGTGTATACGCTAGTTTGGTTCAGCAAAGTAGCGTATGGGTTTTAGAGAGTGAAAAAGTGAAAAGTTTTGAATATGTCCTAAATACTGATTCACCCCCCCCTCTCAGTATTTTTCCCAACACAGTGTACCCCACAAATATCCCAACCTCTGCGGTCGGATCCAGCTTCTTTCTGGCGTCCTTCGTCACATGAATGTAGATAGGTGAGCCAAAAATCCTCAAATGAGAAATGTCAGGCCTCTTGCCAGAAAACGCCTCCTCCGGTGTACTCATGCCAAGTATCTTGTGAGGACAACGGGTTCACGCACCTACTATTTTACGTGTGCATGCCTCAGCCCACAAGTGAAGGGGTAGGCCCTGATCATGCAACATCGCCCGTGCAGCACCCACGATCGTTCTGTTCTTCCGCTCAGCCACCCCGTTCTGCTGTGGGTTATGGGTTGCGATGAGCTCTCTCCGAATCCCTTCTGCGCTGCAGAACTCCTTGAATTCAGCCGAGATGAATTCACCACCGTTATCACTCCTTAGAGCAATCACCTTCTTCCCCGACTCCTTCTCGACCAGTGCTTTAAACTCACAGAACTTCGCGAATGTATCGCTCTTCTTCTGCATGAAGAAGATCCGGCACTTTCGAGAGAAATCATCAACAAAGATCACATAATACTTGTGCTTTGCTGTCGAAGCAACTGAGAAAGGACCACACACGTCTGTGTGAACTCTCTCAAGGATCGTTGTGGCGCGACTATCCTTCTCGTGAAAGGTGGCTTTCACATACTTCCCTAAAGTACACCCCTTGCACTGATCGGCGCAGAGTGCCCTTAAGGAAGCCCAATAGAAATCTCTTTAGGTATCTTCAAACCATGGTGAAGGTGGCTATTGTCCCTATGCCACGAGCTCACATATCATCCTAGAAGCTCTGCCCCTTCTGCTTGCACGTGTCACATGGCTCATCTACCTGGCCGATAAAGGTTCTTGTGACTCGAACCATATCTTGGTCTCTCAATTGGCCTCTTCTTGCTTGAGGAAGCCTTTCCTTGTTGAACCACATCATACCCCTTATCTTAACATACTTCATAAATCAGATTCTTCATCAATCTGGAACATGCAATACTTCCTTCAATACGAAGGGTTTACCAAACTCCCTCTCAAAGGAAATGGTACCGATATCGGTCGCACTATATCTACCATCATCGCCCATCTTGATGTGCACTCCAAGATCTTTTTCCTCCAGATCTGAAAAAAGATCCCGATCTCCTGTCATGTGAAATGACGCACCACTGTCCAAGAACCATACTGATCCCATCACACTTGAGACCAAGCATGCGATCGGTGAAAAATCTAGTTCAAACTGGGAGGCCAATGCCTCTCCCGCTGCAGATCCAGCAGCCTTCTTATTTTTCTTCTTCTGCGGACAATTTGTGGCATAGTGTCCGTGCTGGTGACAGTGAAAACACTTCACCTTGGACATGTCTTGCTTCTTTCCTTTCGCACCAGACTGAGAAGCCTTCTTACTCTTCCCCTTCTTTGCTTTGGCAGCCAAAGCGCAATTTTCTTCATCAGATACCTTTGATGAAGATCCGTCCCTGGTAGTCCTCCTTATCTCCTCTTGCATGAGATCCGCCCAAAGTCGCTCCCATCTCGACAACTTCTCCCGACCATTGACAGAGTCCTGATAGGAATGCCAAGCCTTTGAAAGACCAAGGAGAGCCAGGTCCTGAAGTCCTCATCATCCATAGTCACCCCCACTTCCTAATCTCACCCCGCATTGAGTAGACCGTGAGGTGCCAGCGTACGCCAGCGCCTTTCTCCATCTTTATTTTCCTGAGTTTATCCTTGAGCGCCAACTTCCTCTGGTCACTCTTGCTTTGGAATAAATCTGTCAAGGCTTTCCACATCAAATATGGAGAAGCTTTTCCATGCAGGCTGGATACAATGTGATCCTTCACGCCCTCCAACAGAATCCTTTGACATTTCACCATCTTCTTTTGCCAAGCCTCAACTTCAGCAGGATCAGTAGGCTTTTGGACATCCATATCTACGAACTCCTTCAGCTCATTATCATCTAATATCGCCTCCATCCGATCTTTCCATGCAACATAATTTGAACTGCCTTCAAGAGCATATTCGAGTCGCAAACCGTTCAAAGACATTTTCAACTTCGGCACCAAGAACACTATCTGCTGCAAAATTCGAATTCCAAGCTCAAAACTCAACTACTTCTGGATCTGTGAGAACAAATTATTTCTAGCACAGAGATCGACTGTAAGGGCATTTATTGGATATATCACCTTTCAGAGAAAGGATGGATCCAGAGGCTACGGCCGTCTGGGACTCTATCTCTAGTGTAAATTGTAATCAGCTTGTAATATTTTCACTGTAATAGATCGATGATCAATTGTGATACCGTGTGAAATTCTTGGAATAATGAAGATTTATCCCTTTGAGATTATCTACGATCACACTGATCGAATTCATGCATAACATAACCTCTTCTACCATTGATCATCAATGCGGAAAATACAAAGCTAGTGTGCGCAGATGATACCAATGCTTATGTAATGGAAAGCTTATAGCTGAAAAACCCCGGCTATTTTGTATATTATAATAAGAAGAGAATATGTAAACAATCTGATGCTTTCTCCTCTGATCATAGTCTTGTCTCCAAAGATTCACACACAAACTATGTTCGATTTGAACAAGTCACAGGTTCAAAACTCATCCACTATTTGCCTGCCTCTACTGCGCAATCCAAGTTGGTGTAAGGAGAGATCCAAGTTCGAATCCCCTTGGCTTGATCTTCGCAATCCTCATTGGCAATCTCCTCCAATGCTTGTGCAAAATCATGCACAACTAATGTCACAACTAATAGCAAACTCACCCTTTCATCTACCTCTTCCACTGGTCTTCACTGAACTGTCCATGCACTGCAGTCAACTGATGTGTTCTTTAGTTGAATAATGAATTAATATTTAGTGAATTAAATAATATTTAATTCACCCCACTCATCTCTAGTGTATTAGCCAGTTAAACTAAATACAACTAGTTCAACTAAGTTAACCCGAACACAACTCCACCAACTGTATCATCAACTCCACCAAACTCCGCCACTTGAGTTCTAACTGAAGTCAAACATGCATGAGCTCACAAAACCCCTAGGAATAGCGTAATTCCTTCTGTCAGATGCATGGGCCACATCCGTAGCTCCAATTGAAGTGCTGCAAGACGATAAACTGAAGTTTATAGTCCAAATATTATTAAGGGTTAATAATATTTGACTGACCTATTTTTAGACAGGCAGTCTAAAAATAGACTTCGACCTGTATTTCTAAAAATAGAGGTCCATCTATTTTTACCAACTCGACCAATCATCCAAGAATAGCATACTGCAACTCCTAGACCATGCTCCATATGTCTTAAAATAGACATAGTCTAAAAATAGACTTTGCGCCAAAAATAGCCTGTGGGCCCACTTAGTGAAGGCGACTTCATTTCACTAAGCTCCATCATCTTGTTGCATTTTCAACATGTAATTCCCCAAGGGGGGTGTTTTTCAGAAGTCGGCCATTTTTTATATGGTTTCTGGGTTTTGTCGGGATTGGTGAGTAGAGGTGGATTCCAGATTTTCAACTCATTAAGTAAGGGACGACCCCTAGATATCGATTCATTTCGAGTGGAAGCGGCTACAGGGTTTCAGCGTAGGATGCGATTTGACGTGATTTGGGTATTCTAAGAGTATTTCTTCTCTTGCCTTGAGCAAGTTTAGGTGCCATCACTCTGATCACCTATTGTACTTCATTATATTTCTCAGTTTAATAAAATGGCTTAGCATTTCCTCTCTATATTTCTGGATGAGTCGTCGTACATTCTTTCTATGTTATTATATGTCTGTTGCACTGTTATTTTTATATATTCTTGAGCATTCTAGTTCTATACCACTTGGTGTGTCTATCTCATACTCTTAGACAGAGTCTGGAAAGGGCCAGGTAGCCTCCAGATTTCGTCCTCTTTTCAGAGGCGGCATATCTGGTAAACACCCTCCCAGTCCATCTCTGGTTGGAGTTTGTCGTGTTTTTGAGATATCCCCGAAACGAAATATTACATGCTACTAAAAAAGAAGAACCTTCGATGGATGAGCCTATGCCCAATGTTGATGGCTCGATGGATCCTCTTCATCCACCTCCTATTGATCCCTCTACCTCAAGAAAAAGACCACTATGACTCACAGATACACTTCAAGATGCTGAAAAGCATACCTCTCCGAGACGGACATTTTGGGAAAGTAAGAAGCCTAATAGGTATCAAGGATACTTGGCTATCATAAGTACTATTGTTCAAGCTGAACCATGCACGTTCGAAGAAGTCGTAAAGAACCAAGTATAGAAGGATGTGATGAATGAGGAATATGAATCAATCATGAAGAATGATGTTTGGGATGTGGTGCCTAGAGCTAAGGACAAGTCTGTGGTGTCCTTTAAATGGCTTTACAAAATTAAACATGGAGTTGATCGAAGAGTTGAAAAAATATAAGGCCAGGATCGTAGCTCATGGCTTCTCTCAAAAGGAAGGAGTGGACTCTGACAAAATATTTGCACTTGTTGCTTGATATACCACTATCTGATCTACTATTCATCTCGTTGCCAATCAAAGATGGAGCCTACATCAAATGGATGTCAAAATTGCTTTCTTGCAAGGCTTGCTTAAGGAGGAACTCTACTTGGAAAAACCTCCGGGGTTTGAAGTTCGAGATAGGACACATGTCTATCGACTGAAGAAATCCCTCTATGGGTTGAAGCAAGCCCTGAGGGTTTGGTACGAAAGAATTGACAATTATCTTATGAAGCTGGGATTTACAAGGAGCTATGATGATCCTAACCTATACTTCAATGTTGAAAAGGACATGCCTCTTATTTTGGTCCTTTATGTTCATGATCTCTTTCTAACTGGTGCAGACCCTCTCATTTATCAATGCAAGAGGGATTTGACTTTCGAATTCGAGATGAATGACCTAGGGACCAGTGTTGATAATATCGGTATTGGAAAAATATCGGCGAGGGTCCAGAAAACATCTTAACAGCAATATCGGCGAAAATATCGGCAAATATCGACAAGCATAAAAAATCAATTTTTCAGATTTTTAAAAATTAGCCGATATTTTCAAAATTTGGCAATATTTAGCTGCTATTTTGAAAATATAGCAATATTTTGCTGATATTTTCAAAATATCGTGATATTTTCAGGCCAAAATATCATTTCCTTGAAAATATCCCAATATTTTCGATATTTCACGAAATATCGCCGATATTATCAACACTGCCTAGTACTGATGAATTGCTTCCTAGGCCTGAAGGTTTGGCAAAAGTCAGGCAATATTTTAAGTGGAAAGTGAGGTTCTG